>MU127429.1:515671-814012 GCA_014904945.1 Gyrodon lividus
AATATCAACTAAATCCTGTTCCTTCCTGATCCTCTCCCTTCCAATCCTCTAAGTCCTTAAGTTGACCTTAGGACCAACCTCCGACCCTCCACTCTTAAATTAAGGAACTGAACTCGTACGTTCCTTACCCCTCTGACCCCTCTCAGGAATTCCCGCAAAACCCCGCCTCCTTCACAACTCCAGACTATCCGGGAATTCCGGGAAAGAACCCAGACTTGACAGATACCCAGATTTATATAAATTGTCCAAATGAGTCATCATTTTGAAATGGCTGCCATTTCATTAAACCTTAACCAAAATCCTTGATCCTTGAACCAATGGAAAGCCAATAGTAGGTACTGTATTTCATACACTTACAGTGACTCCATAAACCATTGCAATGTTTGGCCTAAATGCAATGTGCAAAGCATATCACAAAAGGGCATGAGAATCTCACTTAGCTCTGGTGATGCACATTGTAGTAGTCACTCCTGGCTACAAATCGGTCCCTGGGTCATGTGATTTACTTCAGGGGCTGTGGAGATATGCCAATAATAAAATAGTAACACCATTGCAACAGTTTATGTACTCTATGATAAATTAGGGTATTTGGGAAATGTCACATCCCAAAACTTTCCCAACCCATCCGGCCCAATTCTGGCCTCCTATGATCAAATCCCAAATCCCAAGCCTCGGACTTTACTGTAGAAGATTTCTCCTTCATCAGACATTCTGAACCCTGTATTTCCCGTCCTGGACTTTCATATTCCTATCTTGGCTATCTCTTGACATATGTCTCTTTCCTTTGACATTTCTTGACATCTGCAGTTCCTATCAATAATTCCCTTTCCCCCTGCTTTGCAATTATTGCACCATTGCCCTCAGTCATTATTCCACCATTCTGATGCCATTCTAATTCATTCCTTACTTTCGTCCAGAAACCCGAAACTCCAATTTGTCTGACATACTTTAACACCTTTATATCTTCTGGACTCTTCAGTATATAAATCCACTTGTACTCTCTGATATTTCCTTAGTTCAAATATCAACCAAATCTTGTTCTCTCCTGCTCCACTTCACTCTGAAAACCACTTCAGTCCTTAAGTTGACCTTAGGATTGTCTTCTGACCCTCTGCCCTGAAATTAAGGAACAGAATGACTGAGGAATCCGAAGTAAAAACTAAGTATATATGTACAACAGAGTGGGCAGAGAAGCACTCGCTAATGATAATCAGGGAATAGGAACAGGAACAAGAGGAATTTGGAATTAAGCAATGTAAGGAAGTGATGGAGCATCCCTGGAGGCTTGGGAATGATGACAAGTAAAGGATGATGCAATACAATAAGGGTCTGCATGTCTACATGAATTCCAGATCGATTCTGAGCAGATTCCGAGGTTCCGAGAGGTTCCGCCTGGCAGTGTGTTACGATAAAACATCTTTTTCCTTTATTCATGTGATCCCATACTTCACATGACCTCCCTTTTTCCTTTTATGGTCTTTCTGTACAACCAGTGATTCCAGGTAAAACCCCTGGCCTTATCTTGCTTCTTTTACTTTCTATAAAGTTCCATGACTTTCCACCCAATGGCGTATTATTATCTTATCTTCAGTTACCTTTCTTGGATCATACCTACTTTGGATATCTTGGTCCGTGCACGATCCTCTGTAGTATAAAGACTTGTACTCTACTTGGTTACAACCCAAGTTAGATCTACGCAATACATAGCTTAACAAGCTATCTCTTGGTCTTAGAACTCTCTTCACCGATTGGCCTATAGTCTGCCAGTAAAGACTTCTGATAGATCTTGTCCTACTCGACAATAGGACACATTGATTGTTATCTGAAGAGTTCTTACGACCTCATCAGCGTAACACAGTGGAGTGGAGGTAGGGATTCCGGCATTTCGGACATGTGGAAACGTGGATTCTGACATTCCAGAAATGCAGGGTTTGTTGTTCCGGTTCCGGAGTTCACTGTATTTTGTCACAGAACTCGTACAGGGGCACAGCACATAAGCTGAAGCCAAAGTTCCTTGCCCCTCCGACCCCCCTCAGGGATTCCCGACTGACCCCACCGTTCCGCACGCTCTGCACTTACCCAGGAATTCTGGGATTAAACCCAGACTTGACAGGAAATATCAGTACTTGGTATAGCCTCCCTTGGCCTTAATCACTGCCTCAACCCTCCTAGGCATGCTTTCAATCAACTTCTGACACTCTGCTACTGAAATCCACTCCCACTCCATCTGAACTCTCTCCCACAATTCCTCCATTCCTTTAGGAGGGTGTTCATATTCTGCAAGCTTTCTTTTGAGGCAATCCCAGGCATGTTCTATGGGGTTAAGGTCTGGAGACTGTGCAGGCCATACCATGGTCCTAAAATCCTGCTCCTCTAGCCACTCCTTGACCTTCTTGCATGTGTGCTTGGGGTCATTGTCCTGCTGAAAGATGATGTCAGGAGGATTTAGACCATAATACCTCAGGGAATCATGAAGTTCATCCTTCAAAATTTGAAGGTAAAGGTCTCCATCCATTCTACCATCAATCTTGGCAGCATATCCAACTTCCTGCCAAGTCATACAGCCCACATCATCAAAGAACCTCCTCCAAACTTTACTGTTCCCTCTACTAGCCTATCACTGAGCCCCTCTCCTGGCTTTTTCCACACCCATTTGTGTCCATCTGACCCTAGGCAATTGATTTTAGTCTCATCAGACCATATTACCTTCTTCCAATCCTCCACAGTCCAGTCCTTGTGAGCATAGGCATAGTCCAACTGGGCCTTGTGATGTTTGGCAGAGAGAAGAGGGCATTTTCACTTGACTACAGCCTTTAAACCAGTCTTTTTCAAGGGCCTGGCAGACAGTCTTAGGGTGGAGTGGTTGATTAATGATATTGGTAAGGGTTTTGGTGATCTGCACAGCATTCTCTGCCTTGCAAGTAGAGATGAGGTGGATGGCATGACAGACATTAGCAGGGGAAAGCATGGATGGACAACCTCCAGTGGACTTTTGCAGCTCTGAGCACTCTTTGGCACAAAGCCTAGAGATGGTAGAGGTATGAAAACCAGTGGATGTGGCAATAGAATGACCAGAATGACCAGAGTCAAGCATAGTAATGATGGTATTCTTTTGGATAGCAGAGAGGGATCACATGATGATTGTGGTTGAAAGGAAACAGGCATGTGAACTTTTTCAAACTCAGACATAATATTTATATGTGTATATTTTTTTGTAGCACCAAACAACCGCAGCTATCCCTTCATTTTATTGAATTTCCACCTCTCAAGCTAAGAGTACATAAACTGTTTGTCAAGTCCGGGTTCAATCACAGAAATCCCAGAGAGTCTGGAGCATGGGGAAGGCGTAAGGGGTCAGGAATCCCTGAGGGGGGGTCAGAGGGGCAAGGGACTTTGGCTTCAGCTTATGTGCTGTGCTCCTGTATGAGTTCTGTCCCTTAATTTCAAGGCAGAAGTTCGGAGGACAATCCTAAGATCAACTCAAGGACTGAGGGAGGATTTCAGAGTGAAGTAAGACTTTGGAGGATAGAACAGGATTTAGTCGATATTCAAACCAAGGAAATATTATAGAGTGAAGTCAGGTTTATATACTGGAGAGTCTGGAAGATATAAAACTGTTAAAGTATTTTGGACCAATTGGGATTTTGGGTTTCCATAACAAAGTAAGAGGATGAATTGGAATGGCGTCAGAATGATGGAATAACAACTGAGGGTGATGGTGCAATGATTGTGAAGCAGGGGGAAAGGGAATTATTGATAGGAACTGTGAATGTCAAGGAATGTCAGAGGAAAGGAATATGTCAAGAGATAGCTGAGATAGGAATACAAAAGTCCAGGATGGGAAATACAGGATTTGATCATAAGGGGCCGGAATTTGGTCAGATGGGTTGGGAAAGTTTCGGGATGTGACATCATGCTTGATGCGGAAGACAGGTTTGGGGGTTATCAGGGTGACACCTTTTGGAATGGGGACGGTTTGATACACATGATTGAAATCGAGGTTTAGGAGTTCTTCCTCAACTGCAGACTTCCAGCGTTCTGTGTCAGGCAATGCATACGCTTCCCAGATTGTCCTTGGAAGGGATAAATTGGGCTGCAGAATTGGCTGCACCTGCAAAGATGAAATCCTGCAGGGATTCTGTGGATGCTGTAAATGCTCTTGGGAATTCCGGAGTTTCTGGAGCTTCCACTGCAGGTTCTGGTGGTTGCCCACCATGGCGTTGAGCTCTGTGTGTGGCATCTTCATTTGCAGTCTGTTGGTAGTCTTCATTCCGGTCAGCTTGTTGGCATTGCCGATTGCTTCTCCAGACTCTGGCAACAATCTGGGCTGGATAGGAGCTGGAGCTGGGGCAGGCGGTGTATTCATGTGGAGTTGCTGAAAGCAGTGTGTGAGGTTGTCAACAGTGGGACTTGGTGGTTGTTGTTCCTCCAGGGCACCTGGAGGTGCATTGTTGGCTCCCACTGTTCCACACAAGTCCAGAGTTCAGGTTCTGGGTTCTCCTCTTCTGCATCCTGATGCTCCACTTCATGTTGCCTTGGAAATAGTCCCTCCCACTGTCTCTCAACAGTGGGGACATTCCATGGGGCAAGGTCATGTGCAGAGATGATTGTTTAATGTTTGATGTCCAGGAGCTTGTAGGCTTGTTGGCCATAAGTGTAACCAATCATGATGCACTTCCGTCCATGGGAGCACAATTTTCCTCAGCATTGTTCCTTTGGTATGTGAGCATATGCAGGGCAACCAAAGGGGTGAAAAATGGTAGGATCAACACATTGGTGGAATAGTGTTTGGTAGGGGTTTTCTCTGTGGAGTGCAGACATCGGACTTCATGTGATGATGTAGGTGGCTGTGGCCATGGCATCTGCCTAGAAGGACTCCTCCAGCATGGCATTTGCAAGGAGGGTTAGTGTCTGGTTCATCTGCTCTGCTAATCTGTTTTGTTTTGGAGTGTATGGAGTGGAGGTCTCATGTAGAGTTCTGTCTTTTCAGAGTTGCTCTCGGAAGGCATCATTGATGTATTCCCCTCCTCTGTCGCTTCAGATGAAATCCACATAGGCATTGGAGAATTTCTCTTGTCCAACCTCCATGTGGAAGAGCATTTGAACATCACCTTTCCAGTGATTGTAGATCTGGAGTGCTTCCCTCTTGTGTTTCATGAAGTATATCCAAGGAAAGTGGCAGAAGTCATCTACAATGATGATCCAGTACTTGTACCCTTCCTGGGATTGAGGAGTTATCGGACCTCCAATATCTGTGTGAACTATTTGGAGTGCTTAGGTTGCACAGGGTTCCTCTAGAAGTTCAACAGGGAGCTTTTTCATCTTTCCAAGGATGCAGGCCTCACAGAAGGATGGAGTTCTGGTGAGGACATTGATCCCCCGGAGCTGTCCCTGCTTGACCATATGTTCAATCTGTGCTACAGAGATGTGTCCCATGCATTGGTGGAGAAGATTTATGTCCACCGCAGCATGTGCTGCTTCCTTTGGACATTCTGGAACGGTGTTTGCATGATATAGCCCTTGTTGATGAGTTCTGATGAGAACTGGAGTTCTTCCCTTTCAGATGTAGCACGTGCTGGGGCTGGCTGGAAAGACAGTAGGGAGTCCGGTGGTAGAGAGGTGGTTTACAGAGATTAAGAAAATCTGAAAGTCCAGAATGAGCAGGACATTGGTTAGGACAATTTCATATTTCATTCTGGAGATGGTGGAGAAAAGTGCAACAGTTCTGATTCTGATGATGGAGGTGGTGGTGTTGTCTTTGAAAGTGACAGAATGAGGTGGAACCAGTGGGGAGTAAGTCCAGAACCAGGTAGCTCTGGAATTGATGACAATGGTGTTTCTCCCACTGGCCTTGGGTTTGGACAACAAGTAGACAAGAGCATGTGCCATTAAAGATTTGGATACACCTTTGGTAACTATGTTTGCAATCTCTGGAGTTTTAGAGAGGGAGGAGTTTAAGAGAACAAAAGCGAGGAGTCTAGTGTTGACCGTAAACTTCATTCCAGCAAGGTGGGCTTCCAAAGTCCACAGCAATGTGATGTGCTTGGAGATGGCAGAACCTCCAGACCATGTGGAGTTGAATAGCTGTTGGAATATGTAGAAGGCAGAGGTGAGGTTTGATGCTTGGTGAATAGATAGGAGTGCGTCGAAGAGGGCCCTGGCAGTGGTATGCATCTCTGTCTTGAGTAAAAGAGCATTGCTGATGCTGTCCTGAATAATTCTGTGCGCTCTCTCATTCTGCTCCATCCATTTCCAAATGTCCTCTGCTGTGGCTGTGCTGGAGGTCGTCGGAGTTCCGGATGAGGTAGGGGAAATGGGTGAGGAACCAGGAACACTGGGGGATGTGGCAGGAACAGGTATAGTGGTGGTGGTTCCTGGGGTGCTGGGAAATGTGGTTGGACAGATGTCAGTTTCTAGGGCTACACCTAGGACTTTCTCTCTCCGAAGTTTTGCCGTGATCTGGAGTTTTTAGATTTGGAAGTTTGAGGGACCAATCAGAGTTGGGCATGTGGGAGTGTCAGTGGAGGCTGTATTGGACAACATGGTAGAAGTTCTGGGGGTCCAGAGTTTGTCCAATTGCATGCTGAGGGATTTCATTTTGGAGAGGTTTCCTTTCCACTAGTATGTGCTAGTAGGGCTCATAACCTGACAAAAACTATAAGAGGGCAGTGATTGCCTGGACTACTAGGAATTAGCTAGGAGTAGTAAATAAGTATAAGTACACTCACCTCAGCCGCTGCCAAAGAGGGGCAAAGAACAACTGAGGAATCCAAAGTGAAAACTAAGTATATATATGTAGCAGAGTGGGTGGAGAAGTGCTCGCTAATGATAATCAGGGAATAGGAATAGGAACAAGAGGAGTTAGGATTAAGTGATGTAAGAAAGTGATGGAGCATCCCTGGAGGCTCAGGAATAATGACAAGCAAAGGATGGAATGCAATAGTCTGCACAAGTTCCAGATCGATTCTGAGTGGATACTGAGACTCCGAGCAGTTTCACCTGGCAGTGGAGCAGAGGTAGGAGCTCTGGCATTTTGGACATGCAGAGGTAGGGACTCTGACATTCCAGAAATGCAGAGTTAGTGTTCTGGTTCCAGAGTTCACTGTAATTTATCAGGTCATGCATTCCTTGGCCCATTTGACAACTATGGGTCACCCATTCCTTGGCCCACCTAAGACCTACCAGTCATACATTCCTCATACCACCCAAGACCTTCTGGTCATCCATCCCCAGCCCATCCACAACTTATGGATTACCCCTCCCTCAGCCCTCCCAACACCTACAGGTCACACATTCCTCAGCCCATCCGACACCTATGGGTCACCCATCCCTCAGCATACCTGAAACCTATGGATTACCCCTCCCTCAGCCCACATTGATCCCCTGGCTCAGCTCATGGAGCTCCCAGGTGTCTTCAAGAATTTCATCAGAATCCTGCTTCCCAATATCAAATTGGCAGATCAACGTCTTTGCAATAAGGTTGACTATGTGTAGGAAGCATTGGGTATGGCTTGCAGACCCTCCAAACGTTGGGACAAGTGTCGAAAGCTCATGGATCATCACATCATTGTTTGCAGCATTGTTGCATGTTACTCCCAGGATCTAACCAAGGTCAGAATGACTGGTATGTGTACATTGAATTATTTACCTTGTCTGATAGCCTGAACTCCTCTAGCATGTTCACAAACACAGTGGCAAGCTCAAGTCCGGTGTGCAACTAGGGCCAGAGTTGTATCAGTCAGCATTTCAGCCTAAAGGTTTTTCATACCATTGCAGCTTCAATGACATCTAATGGCATACTTAGTGGTCTGCCATTGTGCTCCAAGTGGACGGAGAATGCAATGAATGCCCAATGGTTGGGTGATGTCCATGTATCCGTTATAAAGCTGACTTTTCCGCTATATTCTTAATATGTACAATTAGATGTTATTGATTTCAATGTGAGGATATCTAATTCACCTACAACATCTTAGCAACTCTCTTATGAGTTTGTGCAAACACAAGTCTGACATCTCATGAGACAGTGGACAGCAAAGGCATGTAATGCTCAGGGCATCCCGTCTTCATTAAGCACAAAAAACACCGGTTGGACACTATTGCAAATGGACATAGGCTCTCAGCAACCTGGTGCATGATCTTGGCCCTAGAAGTCAACATATCAGCAGTAGTAGCCATGCAAGTTTCTGTGGCCCCCCTACTTTGTTTCACTGCGGGTATGCTGACGATGAGAATAGGTCACCTTTCCCTTTCCCTGCTGCTCAAACAATGCCATAATTGTCCCATTGCACAGGCTGCCACCAACAATTTTCGTCTTCACCTCGTCTGCATCTTTGGCACCATCAGCAGCTGCCACCACCTCAGTCCCCCAGCACTTTTTGCTGTGCTTTCACAAGTTACTAGTGGATGTTGCATCTCTCTTGTCAAGGTACCTTCAGATTCTTGCACTGCAGCCTCACCGAGTGCATTCAAAGTCATGTGCATGGCGGCCATTGATCTCAATGATCAATGGTGTTGGGTCAAAGAATGTGTATATGGGTGACATCCATTCTTTTGTAAGGTGCTCTACAGTTACATCAGCTAATATACTATGCTGTGAAGTGCATCTAGAGCTCACTGAGCTGCTCTTCACCAGTTTTGACAGCATCATCTGGTGCGCCAGCCAATTCAAGGACTTCAACATCATCATCCAACAATGTGTTGTCTTCATCTGTCATCACCCTTGCCTGACGAGCCATGGTATGTGCAGGGTGTTAAGTCCAGGTTCGAACCTGGAATTCCCAGATAGTCCGGAGTGCGGAGAAGGCAGAGTTTGGCAGGAATCCCTGAGGGGGGTCAAAGTTGTAAGGAACTTCCGCCCCTGTATGAGTTCTGTTCCTTGATTTCGGAGCAGAGGGTCGGAGATCAATCCTAAGGTCAACTTAAGGACTGAGGAGGTTCAGAGTGAAGTGGATCAGGAAAGAATGGGATTTAGTTGATATTTGAACTAAGGAAATATCAGAGAGTACACGCAGATTTATATACTGAAGAGTCCGGAAGATATAAAGATGTTAAAGTATGTCAGATGACTCGGAGTTTTGGGTTTCTGGAAGAAAATAAGGAATGAGTTTGAATGGCGTCAGAATGGGAGAATAATGACTGAAGGCAATGGCACAATAATTGCAAGGCAAGGGGAAAGGGAATTATTGCTAGGAACTGTAGATGTCAAAGGAAAGTGACATATGTCAAGAGATAACTGAGATAGGAATATGAAAGTCCAGGATGGGAATGTGGAAAGTCCAGGATGGGAATGCGAAAGTCCGGGACGGGAAGTACAGGGTTCAGAATGTCCGATGAAAGAGAAATCATCGAAGGTAAAGTCCGAGGCTTGGGATTTGGGATTTGATCATAGGGGTTTGGAATTGGGCCGGATGGGTTAGGGAAGTTTCGGGATGTAACACAGGGCTTGCATGTGATGTTGTGCATACTGATACTGAGCTTCTTTTGCCATCACCAGTACTTGGGGCCACTTGTGCCTTTTTGGTTGCTGCTTTGGTATGATTACCATTGACCTTATGCTTCTTTGAAACATTCACGACTTTGTCACCAAGTGTCACCTTCACTTTGTTGGTCAAGTTTGGCTGTCATGTCTTGGACACCGCATTGAGAAATTTTAAATTTTAAGGTTCCATAGCCATATGGTACTTAGTGATAATTATATATATATTATATCGTAACCCTTGGGGAGGGTATGGGTACAGGTATGGGTATGGGATGTTGTACCCATACCCATACCCATCCATACCCATACCCCTAACCCACATGGGTTACCCCTACCCGTGCTACTGCCTAGTCACCCATTCCTCAGCTGACTCATAGCATACAGGATTTCTATTACATCTCGGCCCATCCATGCCCTACGAGTGCAACTTGTAGGTCAGCCATCAATCAGCTGGCCTGTGAGCCATGGTGTCAACCTCGGCTGTCTGTATACTATGGTACTAAAGCACAACATGGGCTCTGCCAATCTCATTCATCATGCTGGAAGGGTTGAGCTGCATAGCATGAACACATTCTGATGTTGAAGAAGAAGATGGCTTCATCTTTGAGGAGGGTGGAGAAATACCACAACCGATGTTCATAGACTGCAGGTTCAGCAACCTCAACCTGCCATGCCTCTTGCCAGGCCAGTGCGTCCATGGCTTCCTCTGCTTCAAAATGTGAAAGATCTAGAAGGTGGTGAATGGTACCATCAATGGATGATTTAGTCTTCTTTAGGAGATGGCCTTCTTTGTGAAGATGAAAGGTGTTGGCAATGGTGAAAAGTGTGAGGGGGGTATACTGTTTGGCTTTAGCTAATTTGGTGATGACTGCATGGATACATAGGCTGTATGCGCCATCTATCAATAAAGAAACCTTGACCTCTCTATCCATGGTAAAGATGACTTTGGGGAGGGAAGGGATGGATTTGACCTCAGTGGGTTTGAGAGTGTCAAGGGCTTTAACAGCCTGTATCTTGGAGGTGGGGGATAAGAGGAAGTATGCACATACCCATTGATGAGCGGAGCTACCCACCTGTGGGGTGGGAGGGTCTGGGATATGAGGAACAAGGGATTCATCTGTGGGTACATGTCACATCCCGAAACTTTCCCAACCCATCCGGCCCAATTCCGGCCCCCTATGATCAAATCCCGAATCCTGAGCCTCAGACTTTACCTTAGAAGATTTCTCTTTCATCGGACATTCCAAACCCCATACTTCCCGTCCTGGACTTTCACATTCCTATTCCTATCTCAGCTATCTCTTGACATATGTCACTTTCCTTTGACATTTCTTGACATCCCTTTCCCCTTGCCTCACAAGTATTGCGCCATTGCCCTCAGTCACTATTCCACCATTCTGACACCATTCTGATTCATTCCTTACTTTCTTCTGGAAACCCGAAACTCCAATTTGTCCAACATACTTTAACATCTTTATATCTTCCGGACTCTTCAGTATATAAATCTGCTTGTACTCTCTGATATTTCCTTAGTTCAAATATCAACTAAATCCTGTTCTCTCCTGCTCTGCTTTACTCTGAAACCCCTTCAGTCCTTAAGTTGACCTTAGGATTGTCTTCCGACCCTCTGCTCTGAAATCTAGGAACAGAACTCATACAGGGGCACAGCACATAAGCTGAAGCCAAAGTTCCTTACCCCTCCGACCCCCCTCAGAGATTCCCGACCAACCCCGCCATTTCGTGTGCTCCAGACTATCTGGGAATTCCGGGATTGAACCCAGACTTGACAGTACACCAGATTCTCCCACATCATGGCATGCCTGTAAAGATTGATTATGGATGATACGTAAAAGGTTCTTGGCATCAATCTCATTATTATTGGTAAGTGATTGAGTATTAATAGACATAGATGAAGATAAGGATGAGGCCTTAACATTAGAGGAAGGTACAGCAGTGGAAATCATATTCATATTATGAGTACAGTGAAAGAAAAGATGCAAGAACAAAAGATGTGAGTAGTGACAAAATACAGTGAACTCCAGAACTGGAACATCAACTCTGCATTTCTGGAACGTTGGAGTTCCTATGCATATCCAGAATGCCAGAGTTCCTACCTCCGCTCCACTGCCAGGCAGAACCACTCAGAGTCTCAGAGTCTGCTTAGAATTGATCTGGAACTTGTGCAGACTCCTATCACATTCCATCATCCTTTGCTTGTCATCATTCCTGAGCCTCCATGGATGCTCTGTCACTCTCCTACATAGCTTAATCCCAATTCCTCTTGTTCCTGTTCCTATTCCCTGATTATCATTAGCAAGCACTTCTCCTCCCACTCCACTACATATATATACTTAGTTTTCACTTTGGATTCCTCAGTTGTTCTTTGCCCCTCTTTGGCAGTGGCTGAGATGAGTTTACTTATACCTACAGTGCAATTATCTCATAATGGATGGTGTCGGTCCCCACCCGATGGTATCCATTATGAGGTTATATCCACAACAATATTGATATTGTCACATTGTCATTGTGTGACATTGTGTGGCACTGCAAGGTCTGTGGGGGACAACATCACGCTGGCCCAGGTACACAATGCAAATTATTGAATCATTTTTGAGGCACATCAAAAGCATACTATGAGTTGGCAGGCCATGTTATAAACAGAGAAGAAAAGACTATGGACATGAATTAGTGATGGCGAGACAGGAAAAAATGATTGAGAGTTGTTTGTATCTGAGAGTTGAGGTCATCCTTTTGAAGATGGTGCTGCAAAGCATTAGTATCCAAACCATTGATGTCTGCATACTGGAGGCATAGCGCCTTCAATTGCTGGCATAGGTCCATGCCTTCACAGGATCTAAGCATTGGTTCAGTACCATCATTGTCCATACCCTCTTCATCACTGCTTTCACTGCCATTGTCTGACTCAAATCCATTTGCAGTCCCACTTAACCTCTGTTTAACCTCCTGGATGATGTCTACATCACCACGTGGATAACAGAATGGTGAGTTGCCAATTTCTTGTTCTGCATCTGGGTTGAGCAGGTCTTCAAGTATGGGTCTTGTCCCACAAATACATTTTTGACTGTGAAGGCTATTGACTGCTTGCATCAACTCAGATTCAACGTGAGTGAGTTCAGAGAGTGAGGGGCATGATGGGGTAAGGCAGCTTGAGTGAATTGCCCTGCTTTGGTGCTGGGAGCCAGTGACTTCTGTTGCAATTTGTTGATGGCTGTAATGGCTGTGCTCACATCATCCTCAGCACCTAGGACTATGTTGAAGGCAGTTTTCCATTGAGAGAAATTGAATTGGATCCCAAGATGTGCATGAAGGCAGTTTTCAACTTCAGGCAATGAGTTGATGGTGCCATTAGCAAAGTCGAGGATAATTGACCATGCTGTGGGGTCATGGGTTGGATTGTTGTCTCCCATGATGCTAGTCATTGTCCTACATTGTGTTCAATAGAGGGAAACAATAACAAATTAAATCACGCACGACATTGCAAAAGTGTGCTTCCAACAATTCTGAATTGTTTCAGTGCTGACACTCACCCAGGCATCCTTTGCCATCAGCATCACTTCTAATTGATTGACCTTGTAGATGTTGTCCTCGCCTGCCTCATCAAGTTCAATGGCATGGAGGCAGAATGCACATTGGTAATGAGCTTTGAAGCAGCGAATAATGCCAGCATCAAGTGGCTGAACAAATGAAATCATGGTGGGTTCAAACAGTTCCATGCGGATGTTGGTTGGCTTGTATGTGAACGTGTGCCCAGAAAAATTATCCAGCCAGAGACAAACTTTCCGATTCTGATCTCTGAAGACTTTGTTGTAATATTTGATCCATCTTTTAAGAAAACTGTCATTTGAGGTCATATTCACCAAGACATTGAACTTACTCCTCAAAAATCACTGAGGTCATCCATGCAGGTACCAGAACCCATGATCAGTTGGTGACCTCTTTGCAAAGTAATGTGGCTGCTTTGACTTGCCAATGTAGATAATAGGCCATTTTTCTGTTCCTGTTGCATTGCATATAAATCCTACAGTTATGTGAAACTTGTTGGACTTTTTTCCCAACATTTGTTTTGGCACAATTCCTCGGTCAGGAGGGGCACTTTTGGACAATTAACTTTCATTATGAATCATGAGTTGATTTTGAATTCCTTACAAACCAAATGGCCAGACTCATTGAAGTTTAGATTGTCTTCAGGGGCATATTCTGCATAAATTTTCCTAATCTGCTCTTGCTCCTTCTCAACAGCCTCAAGGTTGACTGATCCTGCTTCACCATGTTGGCGGAACTCCTTCAGACCATATCTAGAAGTATTTTAGCACTCAGAATTCTGAAACTTGTTACTGTACCCTACATTTGGCAGAAATTTGGCACCCATCCTCCACTGGTTAATCTCACACACTTTGCAATGAGCATTGGACCACTGATGTGCTCCTGTTTTTCCTCCATATGCATGACCCATTTAAACAGGGCCTCAGGTCAGGTCACCACAGAGATCCGCTTTGCTGACAATGCAGTCGGATTAGAGTTGAGCCATTGTTTATCCTCTTCATGGCCTTCAATAGATAGATGACAGGACAAGCTGGATTGAGTAAAAACAAGGGCACCTGTCACATCCCGAAACTTTCCTGACCCATCTGACACAATTCTGGCCCCCAAGCCCCAGACTTTACCTTAGAAGAATTCTCCTTCATCTGATATTCTGAATCCCATATTTCCCGTCCCGGACTTTCACATTCCCATCCTGGACTTTTGTATTCCTATCTCAGCTATCTCTTGACATATGTTCCTTGATGGAACCCAGACTTGACAGCACCATCTTTTTTGCCTGCAAAGTGCTTGATGATATCCTCTTGGGTGATAGGTTGGTGATTATCATGATAGGCAACAACAGCTAGCCAATCACTGAGTGTGAGATTCTGCTGAGCATGCTTCTGTGGTGTTATGGCAGATGTCTTGGGTGGTGGCTGTGATGGGTTTGGGGGTTTCAGAGCTTGGATGTATGGTTTGTGGCCAGCTCGAGGCTTGTGCACTTTCTGGGTGGGCTCGGGTGGCATATGGTTGACTTTCACAATGTATTCCTTGCTATAACTCACTAGTGCACATGAAAATTTCGACCCTGGCTATGTCAAGCTTATGTCAGAACCCCCTAATCTTACTAATATGATAGTGGATAACCCCACAAATCCATATCCATTATCCAATATGAAAATTTATGGATAATTTGGCAGGGACAGATGTGGTTCCTAGGTCTGGGCATCCGTTATGAGGTCTTATCCATTATGATGCTATCTATTATGAGATATTGTACTGTATTTACTACTCCTAGCTAATTCCTAGTAGTCCAGGCAATCACTGCCCTCTTATAGTTTTCGTCAAGTGGGAAGATATATATAGAAAGAGGGAAAAGAGAAACACAAAGTGTCTATACTTGAGTGTGAGACATCAGAAGTGTGACACGCTATCAAAGAAGCACATCTCGGCAAGTGCTGTGGCCAAGCTCTGATCATAACTGGTATGAAGGCCTAGTTCTGTATCTTGCACTCACAGGCTCACTTCAATATGGAATGACCACCCACAATAACCACACAGAAAGTCTGCAAAGACCCTCTGCCCTATCATTCATCTCTGTTCCTCACAAAAACTGGCCCCTCAGCAGAAGGAGAGCATGCCATAATGGAACATACAAAGGGCTTTGGAGATCTTTAATGTAAGACTTATCAGTACCAACCACTCCAGCCACATAGAAGGGCATACATCAACAGTCCAGCTGTGAACTCTGGCTTCACATTAATTTTCTTCTCCAAATTTGTTCTTGGCTTTCTCAATGTGCAGTGTTGCCAACATAGAGATGATGGCGATCCAGATACTCTGTTCTGCCAAATGCATTCCAGGACAGGTGCGTCTGCATGGTGCTTTAGCATAAACTCAGATCCACCAAAAACAGGACCTACTGGCCAACATCAGCAAACCAGCCCTCAGCTGGACAAACTAGACTGGGCTGGACAGGGGTCCCAGGCTGACAGACACCCCTAACAAGGTACCTAACTGGCTAGCTCTGGACAGTCCCCTAAAGTCTATCCCAGACTCACCAGTCAACTGGGGTGAGCTGGACAATGATACCACACCAGTACTACAAAGGAAAGATGAAAGATTTTTTATAATCATACTAACCACTACATGATGATAAATACAAGTTCAAAGGCTAAAAATGAGTGGGCAGGCCAAATACAAGTGGGTGAGACTATTATAAACGAGTGGGTAGGGACAAAAAAAATGAACATGGGGGCCAAAAACAGGTGGGTGGCACTAAATATGAACAGGTGGAACCATGGGTAGGGATAAAAACAAAGGGGGGGGAGGGGTACAACCAAGTGGGTAGCAAAAACGAGTGGGTGACACTAAAAATGAGTGGGTGGCCAAAGACAAGTGGGTAGGACTACAGATGAGCAGGTAGTGATAAAGGCAAACAGGGGGCCCAATGGGCAGGACTAAAGATGCATGGGTGGGACTGAAAACATATGGGTGGGACTAGAAACACACAGATGGCATTAAAAATATATGGGAGGGACTGAAAACATACCGGTGGGGTCATAAACAGGTAGGCAGAGTGGGTGCGGCCAAAAATGTATGGGTGGGGCTAAACATGCATTGGCAGGGGCAGAACTTGAGGGCAGGGTGGGTGTGGCTGAAAACACATGGGCAGCTCTGAAAACACACCAATGGGGCTAAAAATGTACCAGTGATTTCACAAGCAGACAGGAGGGGGAGGGTGCAGCTGAAAACACATGAGTGTGATTGGAAAACGTGTGGGTGCGATTGAAAACACACAACTAGGGTCAAAAATGTGCAGGGTGTTATTAAACTTGTATGGGTAAGCTAAAACATACTGGGGGTTGAAAACAGGCCATGAGGGTGGGCTCAGCTGGAAACATGCACATGGGGCTGAAAGCATGTGAGTGGGATTAAAAATGTAGCACAGGTGTGACTAAAAATACACTGGCGAGGTCAAAAACAGTGAGGGTGGGTGGGCAGGACTAAAAATGCATGAAGCAGATCAAAAATGCATGGGGGGGATTGAAAATGTGCAGGTGGTGCTAAAAATGCATCTATGAGGTCAAAAATGCACATGCAGGGTGGGTGCGGTTGAAAACACACAGGTGGCACTGAAAACACATGGGCAGGAGAGGGCAGGGTTGCTCTTGAGGAAACAGGTCTGTTCTCGAGGAAGTGGGTCTGATTTTGAGGTGGTGAGCCCATCCCCAACATGTCGGGTCTGCTTTTGAGGTAACAGATCTGTTTGTGAGGCAGTGGGTGCATTTTCAACTTGAGATGGCAGAGTCACTCTCAAGCTGACAGCTCCACGTTTGAGATGGCAGGATCATTTTTGAAGGGATGGGTCTGTTTTCGAGGTGACATGGTTGTTTTTGAGATAACGGGTCCTATTTTGGACAGGTCTGGTCAACTTTGGAGATGGCAGGGTTGCTTTTGAGATGATGGGTCCACTTTTGAGACAGCAGGGTCATTTTTGAGGTGGTGGGCTTGCTTTTAAGATGATGGGTTCCATTTTGAGGTGGCCAGTCTGGTTTCAACACATCAGGTCTGCTTCCAAGGCAGTGGGTCCTTCTTTAATATGTCGGGTCTGTTTTTGAGGTGACAGGATCTGTTTTGAGATGACAGGCCCGTTTTTGAGGTGGTTAGTACGTTTTGACACAGCGGGTCTGCTTCTGAAGCAACAAGGTCAATTTTGACATGATGGGTCCATTTTTGACATGATGAGCTGCTTTTGAGGTGGCCAGTCAAATATCTAATTGAGATTTGTGTTTGAGGTGTGTAGGGCGTGAGTGAGAGATGAAAGACTAAATCAAAGACTTGATAGCCAGTGCTCGAGCACTAGTCACATGACCTCGTATTTTGAAAATTTGACGAAGTTCGTGCTATTAGGAAATAAGTACTACACTTTAGTAGTACAACTAGTATTATTGAACACAGTTTTTACTTGGTTCTTATTTTTTCAGTCCAACTAGAGTAAATACTATATAGTTTGTAGAATATTGAAAAGGTAGTTTACTGACGAGTTTACTAGTAGAAATTATGGTACATATAACAATCCTGGCATGACCTGGCGACTCTAGGGAAATGGGAAAGCTGAGATTTTATGTCACAGCCTGTCAAAGTCTGGGTCCGGGTGTACCTAACTGGGTGCTCAGCTGAATTCTGGAGCCTCGGCTATGTGAAAGGGCTGGTTTGCTGATGAAAACCGAAAAAAAGGAAAAGATGTACCCCCCACAAGGGTCCCAATGGGTGAGGTGTCGCTCAGGTTTGAACGCCATGGCCTCAGGGATGTGCATCTCGTTGTGAGCCATCGCCCTGTGCTAGCTCAGCGCGATTTCTCATGTTGACCAGTGGGATGCGTACCAAAGATTCACGAGCACAGTAACCCCTATAGCAGACCGGTCAGCATGTATGTCTGTGGTAGACGGTAATGGAGGCTTACCCTTTGGTATGTGCATTCCATCATATACATCGCTTGTACTGGTCATGTGTGGAAGTCCTGCGGAGATAAGTTCGCTTCCAAGCCGTTGTCTAGAGGCCATCCCACTTACCAAGAGGCGCCACAGGTCTCCACCAAAGTGTTTCAAGGTACACCGCCTCTACATATGGCAGGTTTGGTCTGTCGTCAAACTTGGGCAGCCATTTACTGCTCACGACCCGAACGATTTCCTCCTGAGCTTTGGTCTGTGCATGGGGGTTGAGCACCATTGCAAGGAGGAACACGAGAAGCATGGAATTGGCCTGAAAGACTGTCATGAATGGGTAACTTGCAAGGGTTTTACTACTCACAGTCTCTGCCCCACCTGTGAATTGTCGTAAATTATGCGCCGAGCCACAGAGCCACAGAATGTGTATGACAACATACCGAGGAAAAGAGAGGCTGCCACTGCTTCATCAGAAACTTTACACACATACGATGAAACTAAGATGAATAAGATGAAATAAGATGTGTGTAAAGTTTCTGATGTTTGACAGTTTCCTCATCAGTTTTCACATTTCCTTTCTCGAACAAGTCGTAGACTAATGATTTTCTGGCTGTTCCCGAACTCTGTCAAATTCCTTTCATTAGCTGGTTTGCATTGGTCAACCCATGACAGGGCCAGACGAGGAGAAGTACCATTTGGTCCTTGACATAGGTGACCGGGTCGTTCAGCATATCGGCCGCAAGGGCACGACATTCTTTAGCTCTTTGTTTGTACCGTCCTCCTGAGAGCCAGGAGGGAATATGTTCCACTTGTTTTGCGCACAGTCAGTGTCACAGTGCAACAGCAGAACCGATCGGACGCACAAAATGGAAAGGCGCCAAGCAATGCAGCTCGTTCTGGGGTCAGCACGGTCAGGAACAACTTCACGAATTGCTCAATCTTAATCACAAAAGAGTCGTTGGGGACGACATCATAGCCGTACGTGACCGCCATGATAATGGCCGCCGACATCCTGTAGTATCGTTAAAACAGTTTTTCATGTGTCCATTTGAACGACGTACGTCTTGCAATGCCTAGGATATTCCTTCGGAGTATTTAGCAAGTTTTCAAGAAGCTGATGAACCTTCTGCAGCTGCATCGCCTTGTACTGGGGTATAACTTGCTTGTTCAGGGCGACATTGAACATCTTGCGGTGGAGCCTCCACTCGTTTCCGTACGGAAGGAGACCCGAGTTGAAGTCCATACCGAAGCTAAGGATCATTATATTGAATTCCCAAGCGATCGGCGCAACACCCACAGCTTGTTCGTAGATATGTATGGTCTGTCGGAGTAGATCGTCGAGCGTTGATCCAGTAACTCATGTGCCAACTTCGCGCTGTTGATGATGACAAAGTCCTGACCAAATAGGCTGGAGTAAACGAGGTCCCCTGGATAAAGCGTGCTGAGCATGGACACGGCTGCGCCAAGGTAAGCTTCGACTCGGAGTTACCATATTGTTTCCCCCATTGTTCATACGACAACCAGGGTTCGGCGATGTTCAGGTCGAACACATTGCCAATCAGAGGGAGACTCGTTGGCCCGGGGGGTAGCGGGAGCCCATTCCTCAATGCACGTTTCCTCCAAGCTTTGCGTACGATCGTGAAACAGAGGGCAAAATACGCAACACATGCCACGGTGGTGGGTGATGCCCATATCGGACGTAATGAAGGAAACTGAGAATGGCTGGCGTGTCTCCTGAGCATACTTTCAAGAATCCTGCTTCACGTATATGGGTTCTGATACTGGTAAAATGATGGCGCCCGCTCTCCGTGCAATTCAGCTAACCACAGCCAAGTATGCAGTCTAGCCCAGAGTCCGAGTGGTACAAGAGCCGTGAAAACCCAAATGGCCCATTCGTCCCATGCTCAAACCTGTTTCACCACCTTCGCTCTAAACTCATTAGTGTTCGCCGCTCCAATCGGTGCACAAATCCAACGTACGAATACATGCCTCAAGGAATGGACGCGGCGTGTGGCGCCCCTATCCCAACTAAGTAACACCCGAAGAAGAGCTGATCACAAACAAAGGCTATCGAATTCTAAAACATGGCAACTCCAATGGCCAATGGTATAAGCACGTGGCGTTATCAGTTATTGTTGGCACAACCAAAAGCACTTCCATACCACGACGTCTTACATCCCCCCAGTACCGGTAGTCACTCGAAAAGTTCCCTCGACTTCTCGGCACGAAGAGTGATGCGACAAACAAACGGACGTGGTCGACTGGCGCACAGGACAACAACCGTAAGCAACATTTCTTCACCTTCAAAATCCACAACTTACATCGCAATCCCCCTAGCAAACTTTGGGAAAACATCAATCTCATAACCCGCAGGGCCGATTGCTTTGCCAAACTTGAAGGTAGACAACATGAACACGGACGCGAGCCACGTCGAAGCGTCAGCGAGGTAGCGACCTGGGCATGCCATGCACCCATAGCCAAAGAAAAGACTTGAAGGACCTCCCGGGACAAGGTCGCCTTCTTCATTCAGATACCTTTCCGGCCTGAAAGCTTCCGGGTCCGGGAACGTATCTTCGTCCTTCGCCATGCCCCTGTCATGCGGATCAGAGACCACATTGCTAGTGTTGAGACGTGAGGAAACCATTTACCACAAGTTCAGGATAACAAGAGACCCTGCATATGGGCGATCAACGTAATGGTCAATAGAAAGTTTCACCTCAAGATCACGAACCTCGAGGAATTCGATGACCTTCGAAGACATCGTCCTTTGCAGCCAAATGGGGAGCAGCTTTGGACGGTCAGTAGGGGGTGGCCCAGATGCGTGACAACCTACCCAATGGAACGAGTGAACCCCATCTTAAAGTCTCTCTAAGAATTGCGTCAATGTATGGCATGGACGCCCTGTCGCTGAATGTCGGCAGTCTGTCCTGTCCCACCACACGGTCAAGTTCCGCATGTGCACGATCTTGGACATGTGGATGAAGAACCATTGCCATTACGAAGGCGACCAGGGCAGAATGCATCTGAAGGGGACATCAACAGTGCGAACCTTTGAATGTTAAGCGGAACACTGACCGAATCAAACCCAGCTTTTGCAGACAGCAAATCAGTATATATGATCATGGCACGCTGACGGATTGCCTACCCAAGAAACCTGACGCCGTACAATCCTTGATATCTTGTTCGTACGATGCTCGATCTTGATCTCCCGTGGTTTCCTGCTTCAAAAGTTCCGCGACCATAGACCGGTTCTTGATATCATTTGACTATCATACGAGATTAGAGTGGCGACAAGATCGCGCAGGTAGTCAAAGTGCACACCAAACAGTCCTTAACGAACTGGAAAGGGGCATGCCCAACTTTGACGGACAGTTCCCTGCACCGTAGTGCCAGGCGCTGAAGCTCAGCTCCAGGAAACCACGACGGGAGGTAGCGGACTGTGTTTTTGTGTTAAACGACAGGAAGTTAGGGTCGATTGAACCATGACTCACGCTGAGGAAGGGCATTGAGCAAGGCTGCTCGTTCAGGTGTCATGAGGACCGCGATGCTTATCAGCTCGTCGATGGGTGCAGCGAACCGATCGTTTTTTGGGACGACATCATACCCAAACGTGATTGCCATGATAACAGATGCGGAGAGGCTAAACAAAGGTTGAGAATGAACGAGGGTGGCAGGAGGACATACACACGTTCTCAGATGGTCGATAAAACCTTCTGGGGCGTCCTGCAGGTTTTGCAGCAAAACCCGCCCTTTGGTGACCAACAATGGGTGATACTGCTGAATAGCTCTGCTGTTGAGGGTTTGACAAAACATTCTCTGGTGAGCTCCCCAGGTACCAGAGTAGGGAAGATGCGCGGTGTTGAAATCTAATCCGAAGCTACAGCCAATATGTTTTCACAGCTTGGTAGAGGAGACTAGGAAATTTCTTACAGCGAGGTGGTCCTGATCACCGGCCGATCAGAGTAAATGCTCGAGCGTTGTTCAACCAGAGCTTTGATGACCCTTTCAGAATTGAGGATGACATATTGTTCCCCAAAAACACGACACGAAACGATTTCGCCTGGTGTTGCGGTGAAGGATGGGACGAAATGGCGGATTATCAAGACCACCTACCGTATGACTTCTTCCATTCTCTGTACGTCAACCATGGCTCACGCTTATTAATACTGAAGGCGCTCCCAACGAACGGTAGCCCTCTAGGACCAGGGGGCAGGGGAAGTTGTTTGGGCGCCAGTGCTTTACTCGAAATACGAGCAACCACGAACAGTGCCACGAATAGAGCAGCAAGAACGAAACCCGCAGATGATCGGTACAGAAGTTCCATCATGACCTGGAAGTGATTTGACAATCCTGTCTTCATGATCTCAGCTTTTTATTTCGATGGCATACACTTGTACCGATATTATAGGTTAGCTTGCGAACGCAGTATCAATGTTGCGAAACGGAAAGGTGAATCAGGAACTAAAATGTTGAGCAGACTCACCTGGAGGCGCCACTGATGCCAATGAGTCGCCTACAGACTGAGCGGCTACTAGGCATGATTGTCGTGTCTCGTCCAGGGTTCGGGTGTCGTGGATAAGACATAAAATCGGAAAACAGTGAGACCTAGCCATATACGAATGTCTGTCAGTTTAGGGTGTTCAAAGTGAAACAGGCAACGCAAGATTTGATCTCAGGTGATCAGGACCAGATTGCGTTAGTCACAATGAAACATTACATTCGCTGCTATAGGTTGTCATGCTACAGAAAGGACGGGAAAGTAAAAGCCTGCAAACAGAGGGAATAGTGCGAAATGAAAGCATCTCAACAAGGTCAACTCATCGTCTCTTAGTGGCGGGTACATCGAGGAAGTCTTCCGCAGCTTTCCTCTTCGACCCAAACCCAAAGGCAACCTTTGTCCGCTCTCCCGTAACAGGCGTGCTGCCCTGAGAGGGCGTATCGACGGCTGATGATATTCGTGAGAAACCGGGTTTCAGAGCGGGTGCTGGAGACCCAGAGGCGTTCGTTGGTACGACTGATGAGAAGCCGGAAGGAGCGGGGCTGGCGCTGAATGAGCCATTCACCTGTGGGGCAGGCAAGGTGATGAAACCTGTCGAGTCGAGGGTCTGAGGGATACCAGACTTGGCAGCGTCCTTCTTCTTGCTCTTCGTTTTCTCCGTCTTGCCCTTCGACAGCGGCTGAGGGTCCAGGAACTCTGACGCTTGGGGCACAGCGCTATAAGGAGATAAACATTGGTCTGTCATGCCACCGCGAATTGAAGAATACATACCCTCTGTTTCCGACGGACAACACGAAGTGAGGTTGTCCGGTCTTCTCCTGTCGGATTTGGAACGCTCTGTTCATGCTCAGAGGAGTGTCGCCGCTAGCCATAGCCTCCTTTTTCTTTTCCTCAGCGATCTTCTTTAACCGTTTCTCCGTCTTCATCTTCCCAGAACCCTTGCCATGGAATTTGTGGGACAAGGCTTTCCAAGCTTCCTTAGGCGTAAGAGCACGACCAAATTCATCGTAGTACACGATGGTGATATCCGGCCTGTAGTTCTTGTACATCTCAAGATTGGCACGAGCTTCTTGCTGTTCGCGGACACGGTTCTCATACTCGCGAGTCGCCTGGTCCTTGTTCCCACCACGAGCCTGCAATTTCTCAAGCTCTCGCTGAGCGAGCAGACGTCGGTGATCCGCAAGCCAAAGATCGCGCTGTCGCTGGACTCTCTCGCGCTCCTGTTGATCGTCGGTCGGCTGGGCCACTAGCCCTTGTTGGCGGAGCAGGGCCAAGGTACCTGCCATACCTGAGCCAAAGGTGGGCTCCGTTGAGGTTCCGACCTCCGCCACCCCATTTTCCGCAGCGATGCGTTGCTCTGCTTCGGTTTCCCTGATGACTTGCTCGATTGCCTCCAGCATTTCCTCATCGTCTTCCTCTTTCACCACGACCTCGCCAGCTTCAATTTCATCAAGAACCTCATCACCTGCCATAGAAACATCTCGGGATGGCGATCGCGTCTTGTGCGGCGGTGGAGCTATGGAAGGTTCGACCTGCTCCGTCTTGACAGGAGCTGGGTTATAGGAAATGGCGCGAACAAACTCGGAGGTGTCATCGAAGGTTAGACCAGACTGGCCATCATCTTCATCGACGTCTTCGACCTTGATTACCTCGTCAGCATGAGCTGATTGCTCCTGGGCGCGCTCCTCAGCGACTGGATGAGACAAGGTCAAATGATTGATTGATATGCCCCGCAGCGACGATTAACAACTCACTTTTTCTTGCGATTTCTTCGGGGGAAAGCTTCTTCGCTTTATGAATCTTTGCTCTTCTTTGACGAGCAAGAGCAGCTTGTAGCTCATCGTCATCGACAAAATTGGCGTCTAACTCACGTGACCTAGGAACCACGTCGCCACCCAAATCGGGTATTTCATTATCGATCGGAATTCGCCGAGAGGAGGGTTTCTTTTTGGTCTAATGCAATTAGATAATGAGACTCTGCGAGACTCTGAATAGGACAATGAAAGACTTACTTTTGGCTTCTTGAACCCTACATCACCTTCACGTAGATAGTCATGCGTTTCTAGATTTTCTGTAAACACGTGTTCAGGGATGTGTAGCACATTTGATGCAAGTGAGGGGGCATCTCACTAGCATAATCTATTGACAACAGGGCCCGATTTACGGTCGCAGTACCCTCCTTTGCTTGGGTCGGTTCCGCTTTCGTGGACGTAACTGAGCTTCCCAACCGGAATCCCTGATACCGCACTCAGTTAAGGCTTGCGCCGATAACAAGTATAAGGAATGCCTTACGGTTTCTCGGGAACCTTCCAGGATTTCGTCGTATTTGGATAATACCGATCGTTTCATCCCATGCTTGCCCTCTTCGAATTCGTCGTCGTCGTAACCAGTATAGTCGCGGCGCTTGATCTTGAGGTCGTTATTTTTTTGAGTGCGCTCTGCCTCCGCCATTTCAACATTTTGCAATTCATCCTCTGTGGGTCCACGGGTGTGAGAAGGCAGTGCAAAGCTTGAATACGGAAAAGGTTACCTTCGTTATCAAGAATGCGACTATCTTTCAATGTAAGTATGCGAGCATCGCCTTCTCCTAGCTCCTCGAAGTCGTGGCTGACCTTCAAGCCCGCCAAATCCTCTGAATAACCAAGGTTTCAGAAGGTCTAAAACTAACTCGAAAGAAAAATCCGCACTTTCTGTGTATTCATCACCTTGGAAAACCATGTCCATGCTCTCCAATTCTTGCTGGCGCTTCTTTGCGAGCTCTTTCTCCCGTTTCTTCGCCTTCTTGACCCATTTCAATGTGTCCTCTGTTTCGCCATCGAGATCACCAAGGGTTGTGCCGGTTAGAGAGGCGTTGAGCTCTCGTCGATTCCTCACCCTAGACAAGTAAGCCGAATGAGCAAGCTGCTCATTCCAACAACACGTGCGGGTCTAGAATGCCCGTAACGGAGATGGAAGTGACAATCATACGGAGCGCACAAACGAATACTTACTTGGCAATTTTGTCATATATTTTCCTAGAAACAAAAGACGTAAATCAGAAAAAAGCTCTGGCGCATCTAAACGAACCATGGAAGAAATACTTTGCATCACGGGCCTTTGTCTCCCGCTCGCGTTGTCTGGTGTAGTTATCCTCCGCTTGCTTGTCTAAGTCATCTGCGGGGGCAGGGTCTTCTGTAAGAGGCTTGAGGCCGAGAGAAATACGGATCTTGTTTGTCTCTTCAAGACTGATGCTTTCTTCCATAGCCATGATAACGAGTGATGGATGTGTACACTAACTGAGACAGCTGAGTTGATATTGATAGTTTGGCAGGATGTTCACAGACGCACACGCCCAGACGGTGACGGACGTCGCATACAAGAAGCGCCACCGTCAATGGAACTTGAGTTGATTAGTCAGCCGTGGTACCTAATTTCCTGAATAGGAAAACGGGATCAAAAACCATCAAAATTGTCGCAAGTTTCTCCAAGTTGCTTCCTCCTCGAGGCAGATCTTTTCATTGGAATCAGTTGTTCGGAACTATGTTACGCTTTTTTCACTCCGACAGCCGAGCAGAGTTAGACTACAGAATCTTGAAACGGTAACACGTACCCGCTGTCATAGCACCTTCACGATACATCTCTTAAGCGCACCATGTAGTAGTTCTTGTCCCGAACTCTTTCTCCCTCCCATCCTACGGCAATGGATTATCGTCTGCCAGCACTCGCCATCGTTTCTATCGTAGCTTACGGCCTCGCGAGTATCTGGCCTAGCAGGAGAAGAAACCCTGCTAGCCATCCATTGCCCCCGGGTCCTAAACCCCTCCCAATCGTGGGCAATGTCATGGGTATCAATCCAAATGAGCCATGGGTCTCCTACACGAATTGGGGCAAGACATACGGTATATCCATCATCTTCTCCCGTTATCGCCATCTTTCGCTGATAACTCTGTCCATCCAGGTGAATTGGTCTACTCCCGACTTCTCAACCAGGACATCATCGTGATCAACTCCGAGGAAGTCGCAAAAGACCTCCTCGAACGTCGCTCCAATAATTACTCCGACCGGCCTGCGATTATCCGTATGACAAATGACTTGTGAGTGATGCCGCAACTACCCCCACGACTTCATTTTCATAAATCATGCCATTATATTTTATTATCAAGTTTCGGATGGTCTTTCAATTCCGTCATGGTTCCATATAGCGACCGTTGGCGTTTGCATCGCAGGCTATTCCATCAAGCATTCCGCCCCGAAGCTGCATTCAATTATCACGCTATGCAACTTCGCAAGGGACGTGAACTTCTGCACAATTTGCTCGAGGTCCCAGGAGACTACGTCGCCCATATCCAGACGTCAGTTAGCCCGTGTCACTATTCTAGGTAGTTCGATATGCTAATGCCTTACACCACGGCAGTCATTCTGCATCGATCATCATGTCGGTTGTTTATGGCTACGAGACTGCCCCTCGGGACGACCCGATCATCAACGTCGTTGATAGAGCTGTAAATCTCGCTGTCGCATCCATCAGGCCGGAGGTGGCTGCCTTCTTGGGGTTCTTACCCTTCCGTAAGTTGTCTTGAGCCCCCTGAAATTTTGAAAATTTTACCAATTAATTTGCTTGACTAGTGCGCCATATTCCTTCTTGGTTCCCTGGTGCTTCATTCAAACGCACAGCACTACTTTCTCAGAAGTACGCTGACGACATGATTGAAGCCCCTTTCCAATTCGTGGAGAAGAGCATGGTACAGTAACCACCCCAGAATTCTCACAAATATCTAATGGCATATTTCAGGCAGCAGGAACCGCGGTGCCGTCCATGGTTTCTGATTCTCTGAGACGAATCGCAGAGCATGATAGTGTCGACGGGTACGTACAAGCCGTCAAAGAATCTTCCGTCACAGCATTCGCCGGTGAGGATCCCTCCTGTCAACTTTTCATGTGTATCTTTTTTTTTCCCACTGACGCCAAATATTCAATCACTCTTCCCACTCTCAGCGGCCTCGGAAACTGTAAGTCTTGGCGTGCAACTTGCGTTGATTAAATTGCCGGTGAATCTGATGCCCTTTACGCAGACTGCGTCAACTCTGCTTATCTTCTTCTTGGCCATGGTACTCAATCCCGAGGTCCAGGAACGCGCTCAGGCCGAAATAGACTCGGTCATTGGGACTGTGAGGCTCCCCGTCTTTGAGGATCGCCCCTCGCTACCCTACGTCGAGGCGGTTCTGCGAGAGACCTTGCGCTGGCACCCTGCAGTTCCACTAAGTGAATTTGCCTCTTCTACTTGTCGCCTTTTTTCTGATCCGCTGGTCATATAGGCATTCCCCACGCGACCACAAGTGCGGACGTCTATGAAGGCTATTTCATTCCTCAAGGTACGTCTCTGAATGTCGTTATGGCATCCTCATATTGACCCTGCCGTAGGAGCTACGATTATTATGAACACCTGGTAAGTCCTTCATCTCGCCAATATCTTTGTGCATCGAATGTCTGATTCCACGCGACCCTTGTTATCAGGGCCATGACCCGTAATGAAGCTAAATACCCCAACCCTGAAGTGTTCCGCCCTGAGCGTTTTCTCAATGAAGACGGCCAGATCAACAACGACACCGTGAGCTACGCCTTTGGTGCCGGACGTCGGATCTGCGTTGGTCGACACATTGCAGACGCCTCGGTTTGGTCAGCGATTGTCTTGATTCTCGCTATCTTTAGGATAACGAAATGTAAAGACGAACAAGGTAATGAAGTTGATGTGAATCCGGATTGGACAGCGGGTATTACTTCGTACGTGGTTCCTTTCTTGATTTTCACTTTCTTCTTACCCCTCCCCCTTCCGCGGGGCTTTGACACCTTGAAATCGCCGTTGTGCTCATGCTTACTGTTCCTCTTGTTTGGTAGACACCCTCACCATTTTCCTTGTAAAATTGTGCCGCGGGCCCCTGGAGGAATGACCGCGGGGAAGTTGGCTCAGATGTTCTGAGTTAACGCTAAACGCTGATTATGATCTCACTCTATCTTCCACATCCACAACTACTCTCTGGATCCGTATGACCCCCTCTTCCGAATTTGACCTATTGTTGTACTGCTATTCCTAATGCCGAATGTTGTCTATTGGTAGTAGTCCTGACGACTTTTGGATGACCTGAAATGATGACGAATCTTGTTTCCTTCTCGCCAAGCTTTGTATCAAGTTCACTCTGTAAGAAAGAATCACTATGAAGGTAACAATATCCGCGGACGAGTGTTACAGTAGCAAGCTGCTCAAGAGACACGAAACTCGCACACCAGCTCGACAAGTCTGGCTGATTACACGACCTCGGGGACGGCCACCACCGCCCCTCCGCGGTCCTCCACCTGACTCGCTGATACCCCGCGCGCCACGAATTGAAAGTCGTGCAAGAGAGAACGAATGGCATCGCAACCCGGATCCGCCATATTCTCTTTCTGGAAATTGTGTTCGGCGGGGCGGGGCGTGCTTACACATTGATCCCCGGGATTACACCCCTCGATGGGGACACCCGGGCCCGAGCTGCTTGGGATGTGTCCTTCGAGTTGGAGGGTGCCGCCGCTAGACAGGATAGCCGGCAAGCACTCGTCGCTTGTACCCAAGTTCGACGCGGACGAGGTAGGAGGGACCTTCGGCGCCTCGAACCCGGTCTCGGATCCATTGAACTCGGACTCGGACTCGGACTCGGACAGCGGGCGACAGGTATCGGGTGGGCTGAGCATCGTGACTGGGGACGAAACGTATGCGGAGGCGCTGTACCATTCTGCCGAGTGGAAGTAAGACTTCGAGCAGTCGGACTTGCCCGGAAGACGCGTTCCGTGGCGCTGCCACATGTATACTCCGGGAGTGGATGGTTGTGCCTGGGTCCTGGGCTGCGTCGCGCCATGTCCGCGACCACGGTTCTCGTTGGCAGGTGGTGTTGGGGTGTCTGCCGCAGTATGCGCTGGGTTGTCCTCTGGATCGAGACGGTTCGAATAGACGGAGATGTCGAACAAGCTGGGTGTGGACGAGGTGGTGGAAGGGATGGATACGATGCACGATCTGTGGGTTGTTTTCAGGGGCGGCGTGTCCGCTAGCGAAGAATGGCCCGCTCCGAACATTGGGGCACCGAACGGACCCAGGCACATTTCGTGCACGGGGTTCTTCTCGCGAGGTGTGCTCGTCCAAATCTGTACAGGACTCCCTCGTGCAGGCGAATCCCAGGTACGAACCATGGACTCAGGCAAAGCGGCATCGCAGCCGAAAGACATCTTGAGTGGGCTACTTTGGAGCTTGCGTGGATGGTTGCGATCGATGTTGATGTTGATTGGCCAAGGCTCGCGGTATAGATAGTCGTTGGCGGATGGCAAGGCCGAGAAGTAGCACCTGTCTGGGGGAGTGAGGGGCATCAGGAAGAGAGGGGACATTGAGCAGTTGTGAATGGGAGATGGTGTGTCTGGTGTTCCCGCTCCGGGCCGTATCGTAGTCGCGGCAGATACCTTGGGCTGATCGTGTACATCGGCTGTGATAGGCGTGATGGTGGTGGAGAGACCCAGTTCCGCGTCATCCGTGATATCCCTCGGTGAAGTGCGCTGCAGGACGACATCCTGGAAGACCAGAGTGAGGGGACTGGTCGAATTGTCGTTCTGCCCTGCGGAGACTGGACTAGGCTTTCCCCCCGTGCGAGCCCCGGGGCTGAAAGACGCGAACACGACCGAATTCCTCTGGGTGAGCACAATGGGCCTGAGGTTATGCCGCGGCGTCAGCCCTTCCTTCGTAGTGTTGGCATCTGTGGAGCGGTTGTTGAAAGAAAACAGACCAGTAAATGAGTGGACGAGTCTCAAGATGGATGACCAGATTGTGTAGACAAAAGCGAAGACAGGATGAATGGTGGAAGGGATCGACATCGTTGAGTAGAGCTCACGAGTGAAAGACAGTGATGGTCATAAGAAACTAAAAGAAGTCAAACTGGTATTGATGTAAAGTTGGGACTTTTGTAGACTGGTCATGACCGGAGGCTGACTGGAAACTCGAGTGTTGCAGTGGGATGAGCTTGAATAACGGTCAGCCACATAACTTGAGATGTTCAACAAACATGAATCAATAACGCGCTCTTGACGCGACCTCGCCAAGGTCCTTCAGCTTCAACGTTCAGAGATCTCCTTATGCCTTCAACATCCTCATCTCCAGAGAATACAACACCCTTTCATGTCCCATCTGCACCTGGCCCATCCACCCCTCTCACCGAATCCTACACATATCACTCACCCACACCAACAGCCCCAGGGCCCTACATCCTCGGAGTCGACGAGGCAGGTCGGGGGCCTGTTCTAGGGCCCCTGGTATACGGGGTGGCGTACTGTCCAGTTGCGTGGAAAGATGAGCTCGAGGAGCTGGGCTTCGCAGGTGAGAGCCCCCCTCGTATATACGCGGTCAAGACCGGCAAAAAAGTGATTTGGGTCCACAAAAGATTCCAAGACGTTAACCCCAGAAAAGAGAGCCGAGCTACTTGGAGTGCTCAATGCCGACCCTGTCGATCTAGGCTGGTCTGTTCGCGTTATCAGGTGCGAGTTCTCGGCATCCGTCTGGCGGCGAGTGATATTCACGCGCCTTGCAGTCCACAGGCCATATCAAGCGGAATGCTCAAAATCCCACCGACTAATTTGAATAAACAATCACAAGACGCGACTGTCATGCTCATTCGAGAAGTGCTTCAGCGCGGAATACAACTCTCAGAAGTGCGCCTACCTGGTCCCCATATATTGAAGAAACTGAGTGCCTACGACTTCTTCAGGTGTACGTCGATGCCCTCGGGAACACGTCTACCTATGAGGCATATCTATCATCTGTCTTTCCCGGAATTAACTTCACGGTCGCCACGAAAGCAGATTCAAAATTCAAAATTGTTGGCGCTGCCAGTGTTGCTGCAAAAGTCACGCGTGACGCCTGTATCGAAGGATGGTGTTTCGAAGAAATCGACGGTGATGATCAATACAGTGATCCCAAGGGCTTTGGAAGGGAGTTCGGAAGCGGGTATCCTTCAGGTACCCTAATATCTGTCTCATATATGGGAGGTTGGTGAACTTATTCCCTTGCAGACCCCAAAACGAAAGCTTGGATCGAAGGATCACTCGAACCAACCTTCGGATTTCCTTCCGTGGCGCGGTTCTCGTGGACGACTGTGAAAGTGGTCTTGGAAAAGTCGGCGTACCCTACAAAGTGGTATGTGTCTTGTGGATAACCTCCTGACTTACAAAGGTTCACAGGTTGCAGGGTTGATGAAGGACAGGACTCGCTCGTCATGGCATTTAGCAGTAGTAAAGGGAGGGACAAGGACAGGAACCTTGTCGCTCGAGATCTGTGCCTTCGAAGTGTCGGCATGTTGTGATGTGCAGTCATGCCAGTGGTAAAACGGGTACATGGATAATATTCGTGTTGAGATACTACTACATTACCTATCCTGATCATCATCGTCACAGCAGTCGAACGATTCAATAATCACCAGACTGCGACAAGGCGCTCTCGGCCCGCTTGTGAGCTATGACCAAGGTTAGTAGACTTTACTACTCAAAGATCAGCCAACTCACCGTCGCGCTTAGCACGTTCCTTGTCAATTGCGTTCAGACCTTTGGTCTCAACAATACGGTCAATAAAACCGCCACTAAGGGCAGCGCTGTGGAAGACTGAATGAGCTACGGTGCATCGACTACAAATGTTCTTACAGGAGCTCGACGGCCTTTTGGTGATTGACTGGTTTTCCGTTCTTCGCAACGTGATGCTCGTATGCTTTTGCTGCCTATGTGATAGACACGACTGGGAGGTGAGTGGTCGACGTTGGTGACAAATACGGTGCATACCTCGTACGAAGCAGCGGCTGCGATGAGCTCATGCGAAAGTTTTGCGGTGTGACTTTCATCGGTGACCTATCGCGCCCGTCTTGTCAGCAAGGGTTGCACCATCAGCTATGCCTTCATGCCTGAGCGTGGGCCTGGGCCTCATCAGAATCGTGAGTGAACCACATTATCAGTGATGGTAACGTCTGGTTGAATGATGGATCAGTTTGACTGGCTTTGGAGCTTGGATTCGATAGCTGCGACGACGGCAGGGACTTTATAGTATCCAGTCGAGGCTGTGATATGATGTAGGTGGCTAGGAGTGAACAATCCTCCCCTATTTCTGTATCAGCACCAGGCCACCATCGTCAGATATGCGGTCATCCGTTCTCCTTTGTGACAGGTGCCACACTGCAAACAACTTTGGTCTTCGTAGGAGAGAGGATACCAATAACGGCAGCGTACTCCATGTATCATTCTTAACGAGCTCGATCCTTGGCGCATGGAGCTGTTTCCTCCCGGTGATTTGGGCGGTGAAAGTGTACTTCGTTGTCTGACCAGATCGTGATATCCCACTCAAGCACTCAGGGCCAAGTTAGCCTATTTGCCTGTACGTTATCCGCTGACTGCAATGTAGCAAGATTACTGGATCTGTTTCCATGGTTGAAACGTTCGTGGCATTGCCTGCATTGGTAGGTGATGAATGCCTTCGATGTCGCAATCGTGTTGGTCACACCACGATATGGGGCTAGGCGCAGTCACCCGATGTATACAAGACCACGCCGGGGATTCGACAGTCTAAGACAAAGCGTACAACAGAGCGATTGCGAAAACGAATTATACACTACACATCCCTTATATCCCACATGATCCGAAAGAACGATGAGAAATCCTAGTTGGTCGGCCAGTCGGGAAGGCCTTTCAATGCAGCATTACATGACTCACGGACGCGTCGTTTACTTGTGGCATCCCCCGATTGTCGGTAGCTCTTAAAGACTTCATGTAGCTGGAAGGTCGACGCTGCGACAGTGTCTAGAGAGCTAGATCAGACAGGACAGGGACAGGCCGTGGACGTGCAACTCACCAAAATTATTATTCGCTTCTTTGAGCACCTGGGATTCGTGGTTAAACGTCGCGGAAATCATTTCCACGAGATAGACACTTACTTGCTTCCAGCCTTCAAGCTGACTGTTGTATGCAAACCTCGGATCCGGCCCGAGGGCACCACCCATCTGCTGTATCACTGCCTCCGCCTGCTGCTCGCGACCAGACCACGCATTAAACAGCTGTTTCCAAGAATGAGAATCCCAGGCCTCGAGCCCGGCCTTGTGCATACGAATGAAGTCCCGTGGGTGGGTTGCGTTTGCCGGGCCGTCACCAGCGCTGCCCATTGTTAGCTGAGAGGAACTCTGAGACTGGGGCTGCTGGGCGTATGGATCGAATTCCGAAAGATAACCAGCGCTTCCTGACTGTTGGGGATAGCCCTGATAGCCAGGGTACTGTTGGTTCTGGTAGCCAGACTGGAAGGCATATTGCTGTGGCTGGGATTGCGGCTGCTGTCCAAAAGAGCTCGATGGCTGGAACCCATACCCAGCAGGAATCATTTGCCTGTCAATATCGAGGGTGAGGAGGCGCTCATTATCAGATCAAGGAGTGCGCGAATGCGCACTGGACGTACCCGGGCTGGGAGGACTGAGGAGCAAAGGACGTTGACGCGAACTGGTTCTGGTCTGGCATCTGAGGTGGGGCTTGGTACTGGTTTGGATAGGGCTGGGAAGGGTATTGTTGATACTGCGCTTGCGGTAACTGGTACTGTCCTGCATTTCCATACCCATTAGTATATCCGGGTTGAACCTGTGGTGGGGACTGAGGAGAGGAGAAAGTCGATCCTGAGATATCAGGGAAGCGCGCATGTGCGTTCGCGGGATCATTAATGAATGGATTGTTGGAAAACTCGGAAGGTGGGCTGGTAGGACCATAGTGGTTTGCGTACATGGTCGGGTGGAGGAAAGACGAGATCAAGCACTGAACACGCTGTGAGCTGTAGACGTGTTGTAGATGCGACGTCAGTGATGAGAAACACCAGTGATTCCAAGATACGATGCGCTAGAGATACTTACAAGTTACGAGTCGCAGCTGATCGCGATCGTAGGAACTTGAAGACAGATGGCTGTCCAAAAAGGTGTATTGAGTGGCACTACACTGCCTTACGTACGAACAGGATGAGCAACCAGGCTCTATAGTTCGTTTAACTGCCTCTTCCACCTGGGTCGTTGCACCTGGCAGGGAAGTCAGCCTGCTCAGGAGGGCACCAGCCTCGGTGGAGGGATGGATTGGTAGTTATAGTACTCGCTACGCGGACTAGTACTTCGCCAGGACACCTGCCACCTCACATCCAATTCCGGTTTTTCGAGCGTATCCTCCATTCAGAACGGTTAGCCCACACCTGCATGTCGGCCTGTTTCGCTTGCTGTGGACCCAAGGAAATCAGTACCACGATTCAGGCAGACTAACAAAACGGTTCCCTCTGCAGGGAGATTTGATCTCAAGTTGACGATGCGATAGCTTGGCAGTGGGCAAGGAACACGTTCATTGCTCACCACTGGTGGGGTCAAGTTAGGTTGCCGGTGAAAACCGTTAGTAAAGGTTCATAGCAGCACGCCGTAAGTCGGGCCATGAAAGTGATGCAGCGGCCAGTAAACACTTCGAAGATGAAGATATGATGGTCCGAAGTTCGGAATAAGATCGATCCGTTGCCAAGAACCTCCGTGTACACCAAGCAAAAACTATGTCAGTTGATGAGATGGATCGAACGAACTTAAAGGAAGGGCACACGAGATGTTGCTCGTCGAATGTACGCATCGCCCTTGAAAGGACTTGGGGGCCCTCAATCGGTCGGGGGGCATAGACAAGGAGGTGGTGTACACAAAACGCACAGGATGTGAGTAATCTGATCGATCATTGCTCTTCATCTGCTTCGGTCGTGAAAACTAAGCAAACACCGTCGTCACCTGCGCTGACAACAACAGAACCCTGCAGTCCGAGCGAAGCACTCAAGACAGGTCCATGGTGCCCTGTGTGCTCTTTTGCTAGCATTCCCGTTCGAGCATCCCAGGTTTTCAGTGTCTTGTCCGCCGAGGCTGTGACAATCAAATGACTTTTGGGTGCGGGGTATGCCAACACAGTGGTGACTGCGTCCTACAAACAGCGGTGAGATTATTGAATTTGGTGGAAAGTCTTTTTGTACCGACTTGATGTTCCAGAGTCGCACGCAGACGCATCGTGCTGACATCCCATATGCATGCCTTCCCATCCGTCCCGCCGGTCACGACAACTCCGCGGCCATCCGATGTCCCTGTGATGTCAATGAATTGTATCGCTTCAACACTTTCTCCTTCGGCATGCCCCCCAAGGGTTCCTACAACTTCCCCTTTACTCAGACTAACGACATGAACGCTCCCCGATGTTCCTCCCACAGCAGCCAGGGTCGAAGATGGATTGATAGCTAAAGAGGTTATTCCGTTCGAGTCAGAGCGAACATCCTGCGAGCTCAGCTTAAAAATAGGGTTCGGCGATCGGGGATCCCAGTACACGAGGGTTCCGTCAGCACATGCTGTCACTATCCGTTTACCTTGAGCGATATAATGAGATCATCATTATTTATCGGGATTTGTGTCAAACGCACCATCAGGGGTGAACTCGCCACACTGGACTGGACCTGTATGACCTGCAAATACTTGCATGATATTTCCTGAAGGTACTGCACGATGTCGTTAGAATGACCGTGCAGAGACTGAACCAAACTCACATTGCCACAACCAGACGGTGGTGTCGTTTGATCCTGCTAGCAGTATAGGACCTTTGGGATGCCATCGGAGCCACTGTGAATCAGCCGTACGTTGGTGTTTGAGCAAAGTCCAAGGATCGCAGTGAGCGCACCATCACTTCATCTGGTCCCTGAAGTTCTGTCAAAAACTCCCAGGTTCTATAGTTCTCTTTCCCAACTCTTCTCCATATCCTGACTTTTCCATCCATTCCGCCAGTAGCGATCAATTCTCCGTCGAAGCTGAATGCAGTGCTAGAGACACTGTCAGTGTGCCCAGTCAGCTTGACGATCACTTCTCCATCGGTGATGTCCCATATGTATCCCAAATCGTCCTCGCCGCCAGATGCTGCGAGATGCTCTGTAGGGTGACACGAGACTGCGAACACGGAGCCGTTGTGGTTAGGGAAATGTTGAAGGGAGTTGTCTTTGATGTCGCCACCGTCGGTGGGCAGATCCGAGTCGCCCACTTCGTCATCTTCGTCCATTGGCGGATTGTCATCATCTGGGACTTCCGCATAGACATCATCTTGTTCGATGAAGATGTCACCGTCATCTTCCTGGATATAATCTTTTTGCATTTCGTTGGACGCCATTTAAACAGTACTTGTGGGTGGGGAGCCTTCCGGTTGTTGCATCTATGTTTCAAAGTACAAAGGTTTTATTGTACTGGTGATACTGGATGAGAAATCAAAGGCTGAGTAACACAGCTAAGAGTATAACTTACCAAGGTCCAGTCTGGACACTGACTCGTCACGTGGTTGACAGATAACGATCAAATACTGATCATATGGTATCACACTCACCACCACTAACATGGACGTTGAAGTACACTACCCGCACGAGCAGCGCCGCCGCCGCCTGATAATGTTTTTCACCCTTTTGCTTGTACAAGTAGGATACTACAGTGTCTCAAATAGGAAATGCACACATGGTAGTTTTGATTTGTTTTGCTGTGTTCTGCTGCAACAATGGCCATCTGGGCCTCATTTCAATACCAACATGTTCTCTTATGTCTCTACTATCTGGCTATGCAATTTTATCACTGTATGTCAAATGTGTGATGAGTTGTGACAACAATAGTTGGAAAGGTGCTGTGCATTACATATTTGAACCCCCCACCCTTCTACAAAAACCCAGCCTGCTGCAACCTGGCAAAACTCTGGCACCCAAGGAGCACCCACATTTTTTGTGGTGCTTGTCATCACCTCTACGCTATGACAAAGTATACCTCTCCGACAAAGAAAGCTCGTATTTGTCATGACAGTCAGCATCTGCCAAAAAGTACTTTCTCCACCGCACTACCATCAAACGCATCTTTGTAAGATATGCTAAATCCAAAGATTTCCATCATATCACTCAGAAGCCTGGCCAACAGTGCTTATTCACTGCCCATGACACTTGCTATACTGTCTGTGCTCTCGCTTGTGGTGATGCACATGATGTTTCTGACCTTCAGAGGAAAATTCCCCTCATTCAGTGCTGAGACCATCTGAAATAGATTTCAACAATGTGGATTGAAGGCTTATGTGCAGTGTACAAAGCCTCTTTTGACTACTGCACATCAACAGAAGAGGTTAGACTGGGCAAAAGCCCATGCTGACTGGACTCTAGATAACTGGTGGGCAGTCTGCTTCTCTGACAAGTCAAAATTCAATCTTTTTGGCTCAGATGGTCATGGTGTTGGAGCACACCAGAGCAAGCTCTCAACCAACACTATGTCAAATAAGTGGTCAAGCACCAACAGGGTCATGGGGGCCGAAGTTGGTCTGGAGCTCAAGGACAGATTCCCTGTAGTCATCCATCCAGTCCGGATGAAAGTCTGGGTCATCCATCTGGAGGAGATCAGGCTCAAGCCATTTGAGGGCCATACCCTTGAGGTAGGACTGGGTGAAGGTAACCTTTGCATGGTCAGTCCGAAAGGCGCAAGGGCGATCCTGGAAGTTCAACTCACATTGGACCAAGAAAGCCTGCAGCTTGCAAGGATCAGTCTCATCAAAGGTATCGGGTTCCCAAACTTTGATGCATGTGGAGGAGGAGTTGTTGGATTCATGGTTGCAGTGCAATAACTCAGTGAGGCCACGGACTGCATCTCATCTGCAAGTGCCATGATGGGGTTTGATGACATTGCATTATTGGGGTCATCATCAAAGGGGTTGTTGTTGTCATGATTATGGGGGTTTGGATTGGGATCATTGTCACCACCATTCCCATTGTCAGAGGGGTCTGGGGCATCTCCAAATGAGTGACAACCTGTGGGAGTAGGAGTGGAAGTGTCTTAAGTGGGGGCTCTGGATGTGGAGACGGATGTACAATGAGCTGAGAAGCTTCAGAATTGTTCAGCAATGTGAGGGCCTCGATGTGAGGTCATCAGGGAGTGCAGCACATCTTCCTGGGCTGATTCCAACTGAGCTATGTCGATGCTTTGCATACTGCATGTTTGGGCATGAGTCTGAATAGTTCTAGACATTGACAAAGAAGTGATGTTAGCGAACTCATAGAGGTTTGAGTTTGAATATACTGTCAAGTCTGGGTTCCATTCCAGAGTTCCCAAAAGTCCTAAGAGGTGGAAGTGTGTAGGGGATCAGGAATCTGTCAAGGGGGTTGGAGGGGTGAGGGACTTTGGCTTCAGCTTATGTGGTGCACCCCTGTACAAGTTCTGTCCCTTGATTTCAAGGCATAGGTATTAGAAGACAATCCTAAGTTCAACTTAAGGACTGAGAAGGGAATTCAGAGTAAAGTCAAGACTTCAATGATAGAACAGGATTTTGTCAATATTTGAACTAAGGAAATATGACAGAGTATGAATGGGTTTATATACTAAGGAGTCTGGAAGATATAAGACTATTACAGCCATTTTCATATTGATGCGGAATCACATGTGATGCTTCTTGAGTGTGAGCTAGGCAGCCAGAAATATCCGAATAAGGACCCTGCAACCTGTTTGCAGCATGAACTTGAGCACCTGAGTAGTCATTGGACCTGTCTCTCAGAATGCCAGCCCGTGCTGTCTCTACAGACCTGAAAGCCCATATTCCAGTCCTTCAACACAGGGGATATTCCATGCCTCACATTTGCCTTCTACTTGGTGTCATAAAAACCCTCATTTACAAGACTCTTTGACTCTACCAAACCCACAACTCATCCATTCTCAGTCCGCACACTTGAATCCCAGCCCACTGCTGCTTGCTGAACTGCACTGACATAACATTTATTTGAGCACTTATATGACATCACCCCACCTTATACCTTGACAAATTGTAGCTTTGTCGAGGAGTACATGTATCCATTCCAACACTTCACTGCTCCCTCTGCCAACTCAACATCACATGGAAACACATTTCAGCTTGGGCCCTCAAGCAAAACAAGGATCAGCAAGCAACATTCATGAACCTTATTGTCAAAATTGCACCAGATCCAAACATGCTGATGTTTGGAGATGAGGCTGCAAAGGCTGAGCGCACTCTCATTTGTCCGTATGGTAGAGCACGCAAGGGCACTCACTGTGTCCAGCACAAGTGTTTTGTGTAGGGGACATGTTATTCCATTGTCCCAATCCTTACCCTGGATGGTTCTCCTCACTGGAGTCATCCTAAGGCCAGAATAGCTAGGTATACTTATTCTCATAGTTTTCATATAGCTTACCTGATCCCTGTTATGATGACCTTCATCTTTGCTACCATCATCATGGTCACCTGCCTAGTAACAATAGATATTTCACTCCATAAGATGAATGTGTAATCAGCACTTACTCGTCTCTTCCCTCGAAGAGGGAGCTTCTCAACTTCTTTCATATCAATAAACACCTTTACTTTACTTGGCTTAGATGCAAGGATTTTTTTTGCCATGTCCACGAAGTCACCTGCATTGTCTACATCCATTGCATCATTATGACTGCAAAAAGTGTGAATATTAGTGACTCAGACAGCCTAAATCAAGGACAAACACTTTCACAGATGGAAGTAAATACTTGAAGCTGTATGTCTTCTTTTCAGTAACTTTATACTTATCCTTGCCATGTTTTGCTAGCATTGTTGTGAAGAAATCAAGGTAGTTTGATGCCAAGAGCATAAGTGTGATATCCTTGACTTTTGTTGACTTTGTCTCTTTGGTCTTGGACTTGCTGGTAGTAGTACCATTTGAAACTGAGGCTGCTGTGTATGTATCAAGATGAATGATGAGCAGCACACTCAATGAGGTTTCTGCATCAGCATCTGGCTCATTGGCTTCTGAGCATGCAGGAGATGACATGACCATAGTTAGATTTGAGTTGGGTTAAGTCATAGTGATGCAAAGGTGGCTACTTCTGGGGTCCTGATTTGGATATTTCTGGTTGCCTAACTCACACTCAAGAAGCATCACATGTGATTCCACATCAATATGAAAATGGCTGTAAACTATTCAGGTGAATCAGAGATTTGGGTTTTTGGAGTATGGTGAGGGGTAAATCAGAATGGTGTCAGAATGGTAAAAGGATAACTAATATCAATGGTGCAATGATTGCAAGATAGAAAGAGTCTATGTGGAAAGGAACAGTAAGTGTCAAAGGAGAGGAACAAAATAAAACAACATACAGTGAGTCCATAAACCATTGCAATGTTTGGCCTAAATGCAATGTGCAAAGTATATCACAAAAGTGCGTCAGAATCTTGCTTAGCTCTGGTGACACACATTGTAGTAGTCACTCCTGGCTACAAATCAGTCTCTGGGTCATGTAATTTGCTTCAGGGGCTGTGGAGATATGCCAATTATAAAACAGTGATACCATTGCAATGGTTTATGTACTCTTAGCTTGAGAGGTGGAATTTCAATGAAATGAAGGGATAGCTGCAGTTGTTTGGTGCTACAAACAAATATACACATATAAATATTATGTCTGAGTTTGAAAAAGTTCACATTCCTGTTTCCTTTCAACCACAATCATCATGTGATCCCTCTCTGCTATCCAAAAGAATACCATCATTACTATGCTTGACTCTGGTCATTCTGGTCATTCTATTGCCACATCCACTGGTTTTCATACCTCTACCATCTCTAGGCTTTGTGCCAAAGAGTGCTCAGAGCTGCAAAAGTCCACTGGAGGTTGTCCATCCAAGCTTTCCCCTACTAATGTCCATCATGCCATCCACCTCATCTCTACTTGCAAGGCAGAGAATGCTGTCCAGATCACCAAAACCCTTACCAATATCATTAATCAACCCCTCCACCCTAATACTGTCTGCCAGGCCTTGAAAAAGACTGCTTTAAAGGCTGTATTCAAGCAAAAATGCCCTCTTCTCTCTGCCAAACATTGCAAGGCCCGGTTGGACTATGCCTATGCTCACAAGGACTAGACTGTGGAGGATTGGAAGAAGGTAGTATGGTCTGATGAGACTAAAATTAATTGCCTAGGGCCAGATGGACACAAATGGGTGTGGAAAAAGCCAGGAGAGGGGCTCAATAATAAGCTAGTAGAGGAAACAGTAAAGTTTGGAGGAGGTTCTTTGATGATGTGGGCTGTGTGACTTGGCAGGGAGTTGGATATGCTGCCAAGATTGATAGTAGGATGGATGGTGACCTTGAACTTCATGATTCCCTGAGGTATTATGGTCTAAATCCCCCTGACATCATCTTTCAGCAGGACAATAACCTCAAGCACACATGCAAGAAGGTCAAGGAGTGGCTAGAGGAGCAGGATTTTAGGACCATAGTATGGCCTGCACAGTCTCCAGACCTTGACCCCATAGAACATGTGTTATGCTGATGAGGTCGTGAGAGCTCGATCAGATAACACCAACGAGTCCTATTGTCAAGTAGGACAAGATCTATCAAAAGTCTTTACTGGCAGACTATAGGCCAATCAGTGAAGCAAGTTCTCAGACCAAGAGATAGCTTGTTAAGCTATGTATTGTGTAGATCTAACTTGGGTTGTAACCAAGTAGAGTACAGGTCTTTATACTACAGGGAATGGCACACAGACCAAGATATCGATATCCAAAGTAGGAACTGTTCAAGAAAGGTAACTAAAGATGAGAGGGATAAATGCCATTGGGCAGAAGGTCATAGAATATGACAGAAGAAAGATAAGGCCAGGGACTTTGCCTGGAGTCACTGGTTGTACAAAGGGTCAAAAGAGGAAAGGGATCATGTGATGGGTACAGAGTCACGTGAGAAGAAACAAAAAAGGGGCTAAAACGGTTCTACTATAACAACATTCCTGGGGTTGCCTCAAAAAAAAGCTTGCAGAGTATGAACACCCTCCTAAAGGAATTGAGGAATTGTAGGAGAGAGTTCAGGTGGAGTGGGAGAGGATCTCAGCAGCAGAGTGTCAGAAGTTGATTGAAAGCATGCCTAGGAGGGTTGAGGCAGTGATTAAGGCCAAGGGAGGCTATACCAAGTACTGATATTTCCCAAATACCCTAATTTATCATAGAGTACATAAACTGTTGCAATGGTGTTACTGTTTTATAATTGGCACATCTCCACAGCCCCTGAAGGAAATCACATGACCCAGGGACTGATTTGTAGCCAGGAGTGACTACTACAATGCACATCACCAGAGCTAAGCAAGATTCTCATGCCCTTTTGTGATATGCTTTGCACATTGCAATGGTTTATGGAGTCACTGTATATACTTGTGCAATCAAGTCCAGGTTCAATCCCGGAATTCCCAGATAAGTCCGGAGCATGCGGAATGGTGGATGTTGGTTGGGAATCCCTGAGGGGGGTCAGAGGGGCAAGGAATTTCAGCTTCAGCTTATGTGCTGTGCCCCTGTACAAGTTCTGTTTCTTAATTTCAGGGCAGAGGGTCGGAAGACAATCCTAAGGTCAACTTAAGGACTGAAGTGGTTTTTAGAGTGAAGTGGAGTAGGAGAGAACAGGATTTAGTTGATATTCAAACTAAGGAAATATCGGAGAGTACAAGTGGATTTATATACTGAAGAGTCCGGAAGATATAAAGGTGTTAAAGTATGTTGGACGAATCAGAGTTTCGGGTTTCTGGAACAAAGTAAGGAATGAATCAGAATGGTGGAATAATGACAGAGGGCAATGGCACAATAATTGTGAAGCAGGGGGAAAGGGAATTATTGATAGGAACTGCAGATGTCAAGAAATGTCAAAGGAAAGAGACATATGTCAAGCGATAGCCAAGATAGGAATACGAAAGTCCAGGATGGGAATGCGAAAGTCCGGGACAGGAAATACGGGGTTCGGAATGTCCAATGAAAGAGAAATTTTCTAAGGTAAAGTCCGAGGCTCGGGATTCAGGATTTGATCATAGGAGGCCGGAATTGGGCCAGATGGGTCAGGAAAGTTTCGGGATGTGACACAATCAGTGAAAAGATGAACAAACCATCCACATGGTTATCTATCCTGACACCTTACAGCCACACAAATTGAATATGTCCATGTCAGGGAGAAAGTATCATCCATTGTGCATTACAGATCATTGAACTAGGATAGACCCTATTTTTCAAGCATACAAATATTGATCACTGGTCTACACATCCAACCCCAACTGCAGCCCCATCAGGAAAATGGTGAAGAGCAGATAATGAATTATAACCACAAGAGGTGGAAAGATAATCAATGGTGAGGGATTACAATGTTAAATATACCATTATCACCACCATCACATCAATATCATGGTTTGTCTTCTCCTCGCCATTTCCTGACCTTCAAAGCAAGTTGACGCTGACTAAGCGGTACTTATTCTGATTCAGCAGGCTTGTACCATGACATAACCTCCACGTCAGAACAGCTCTCCATCTTCCACCATGAAGTTGTCATTTTCACTTTTCTTAGCTGGCTTGCTGACAGGCGCTTTTGCCTCCAACGTTATTGAACTTATACCCGACAATTTTGACTCCATCATTGGACAAGGAAAGCCCGGTCTCGTAGAGTTGTGAGTGAACGAATTTTCTCAGAGCATAACATTGGTGTAACAGTATATCAAACGTTCCAGCTTTGCGCCATGGTGGTTAGTAAAAATATATTATCTGGGAAATATGAATTGAACGTTTCTCACACAATCTTCCAGTGGTCATTGCAAGGTATGCACCCATTATAGCCAATGTTCGTGCGCCAACCTTCCTTTCTGTGCTAGAACCTTGCGCCAGTTTACGAACAGCTCGCGGACGCGTTCTCTCATGCAAATGATAAGGTCGTAGTCGCCAAAGTAGATGCTGATGGTGCTGGTCGGCCCCTTGGCCAGAAATATGGTGTCACCGGATATCCCAGTGAGTCGACCTCGCACCAGTCCACTCTCGAGACCGTTATCTCATCACTTGTCCTCAAGCTCTCAAGTGGTTCGATGGTAAGGGTAATGCCGAGCCCTATGAGGGAGGTCGGGACTTCGACGCTCTTGCTTCATTGTAAGAAGCGCTCCTTCATGCTCAGATATGCATGGGAATAACTCGTAGGATAGCATCTCAACAAAATCTGGTGTCAAGTCCAACATCAAACCACCTCCACCACCCGCAACATTAATCTTGGATGCTCACACATTTGCTGATGTCGCATTGGTACGCGTACGCATCCCATTGACTGAAGGTCATGAATTAAAATTATTACAGGACGAAACGAAAGATGTCCTTGTGACTTTCACGGCCCCCTGGTGCGGACACTGCAAGAGTCTGAAGCCAATTTATGAAGAAGGTTAGTTGCTACTTTTGTTTTTGAGTCACCACTGCATCTTGACGTTTGCCACAGTTGCCCAGCATTTCAAGCCTGAAAGCAACGTAGGTCTTGCGTTGTCACTTCTATCTTCCCACGAGTAGGTCTAACACGGAGACTTACCCATAGTGCATTGTTGCCAACATTGACGCCGATGCAGCCTTGAACAAGGAAATTGCGGGCCGTTATGGTGTTTCCTCGTACCCTACCATCAAGTTTTTTCCCCGTGGTGGCAAGGAGGTTGAGAGTTATGAAGGGCCGCGCACCGAGCAGGCTTTCGTCACCTTCCTGAATGAGCGCTGTGGTACTCACAGAGCTGTTGGTGGTAGCCTCAACGACGAGGTAGGGGTTTCTCTCCTTGTTCTTACGGAAGCTTAAAGTTTTGTAGGCAGGGCGTTTGGCAGAGCTTGACTTGATTGCTCAGAAGTTCCTGGCGGCTGCAGGGGACGCTCGTGAGGCCATCTATCAGGAAGCCAAGGTACTGTCCGATTCCCTCGGAGCAACATCCAATCACTATCTGCGCGTGATGGAAAAAACTGTTGGCAGCAGTGAGGCATACATCGAGAAAGAGTCTAAACGGTGAGCTGTTACTTAACTTCTCACCGTGGGTTCCTGCGGGCGTCGACTGATGTATCCCTGTTTCACTGCTGATAATCAGCCTCGCATCAATTCTGAGAAAACGCACTATGGCACCTGCCAAGATGGATGAGATCAAAATTAAAGCCAACATCTTGAAAGCATTTGTCACTAAGAAACTGGAGGAGGCAGAGGAGAATGTTGAGAGTTTCATCGGCAGGGCGACCGCTGAGCTTTGATGGGCTCTAGTCGAGCATAATGTCGGGGTCGTGGTTATGAAGCATTGGAGAACATTTGTTTTTAATCTGTTCGCACTCTACTAATAATATGAGCATCACGCTAACGATCCACGCGTTTGCACCCGTGCACGGACACGCGGCAAATTGCTTGAACACGATGCAGGCACCTGGCCCCGTGTACACCTATCGATTTCCGAAGGCTCCAAACAAGATATCAAGATATGAATGTCTCACTACAAATTCAAGTAACCTCAAATTAAGAAGGCCTTGAGGCCGTGAGGACGGATCCACCTGTGATAAATCAGGCAGTTTTGGGCCGATACATGCCACCGTGGTCCACACCTGCTGATCAGTGTGGACGACATCCAGGATCCGCAAGGGCACGCAGCGTTGGAGAGCAAACAATCCTTATCTTCATCTTAAATTCAACCCACCCACCACCCTCAAGTTATGGTTATGGCCGGCTCAGACATCGACGAATCATTCATCCCCTCCCCACCTTCTGATCTGTCGGATTCTTCTGATACACAACAGGCGCTCCCAGTCCCACTGAGGGGCAGATCAGATATGCTTGACATCCCCCGACCTCTGCGCGCAGTGCGATATTCGATGCACAACAGACGTTGGGCACAGACGTCCAACTGTGCAAAAGGCGTCAAGGAACCGCTTCCATCGTCTATACGCCTCATGACGTGGAACGTAGACTTCGCGTCGAGAAATCCCAAAAAACGCCTAGTCGGTGCACTTACATACATCCAGCAGGATGTCTTCGGGTGCAAGACTCCCAGCGAGCGGCCCGAACCCTGCTGCATCCTGCTACAAGAGGTGTCCGTCACTGCGTTCACGTTGATCCTCACGAATGAATGGGTACAGCGATGCTTCGTCGCCGTGCCTTCGTCAACAGACAAGTGGCCACACGGCGCGACATATGGCACTGTTACACTAGTCGCTCGGACGGTCCCCGTTTGCGGGGCTTTTACCATCGATTTCAGCAACTCAAGAATGCATCGCAACGCGCTTTTTGTGGACGTGAAGCTGGCCGTGCCTGCCCCACGACACGCACCTCGGCTATCCGACGGGATCATCAAATTACGGATCGCCAATACCCACTTGGAATCACTTCCAGTCGGGGCAAGGGCACGACCAGAACAGTTAAAAATTATCGCCGAATCATTGCAAGAGTATGATCTCTACGGGGGCGTCGTTGGTGGAGATATGAACGCTATCGGACCATCGGATTTAACGACCGCAGAAGACGTTGGACTCATGGATGCATGGCAGGGGGGAGACGAAGACGAACAAAGTTATACCTGGGGATATCAGCCTCCCTGCGAGTTCCCGGCTGGGAGGTTAGATAAGGTCTTATGGGTAGCACGGGGAGGAGTGGACGTAGAGGAACCTGTGAGGGTGGGAATTGAAGCGAAGACGGCAACGGGGAGTTGGATTAGTGACCACTATGGGCTGGTCACCAACGTGCATATCGTGCGACAAGGGTGATGAGATGCTATCGCATGGGCCTGGGTAAATTGGGTATATAACATGCAGGCCTGTGAGATCGCTAAAGGACTGACGTATGGCGCCAAGGCGGGGACAAGTCTTCGAGTTGTTGTTTTGTCGGAGTTACCATGTATTTTTACGATATTGACTGTAATTCGGAATCTTATCTAGTGTCGACTACAACTGAACCACTTCGAATTGGTATCATGTCCGACGTCGAGGGGCGTCTTGTGGATGGACAAGGTGAGCTTGACTTTTGTGATAATAACGAGTGGAATTTGTTGAAAGTTGTGATGCTTGTAGTAGCTGCTACTTATATGTAGATTGAATTTGGTGCATGCCGTATTTGGTCTCACGGATGACGTAAATAAACAAATTTGGGCGGAGACATAAATTGAAATCGTGTCCCACCAACAGGTTGACTTTTTCCTCAGCTTCACTTCTTTCTCCCAAGCTCCGTCATCGTCCCGTATAGCAGCGACTACCTAACAATGAAGACCACATTCGCTTCTCTTGCCCTCTTTGTCGCTGGTGCTCTCGCCCAGCTCACAATCAACACCCCGTGAGTTGACAGCCTCATTGTCCCGTTGCTAAGTCCTTATCTCGTTTCCCTTAGTGCCAACGTCGTGGAGTGCGAGCCCACTCTTATTTCGTGGAGTGGAGGAACTGGTGAGTCGTGCCCCACATCCCAGTCCTTTACCCTGATATTAATTGGGTCGTTTAACAGCTCCCTACTTTTTGGTATGTAAGGCAATTTGCCCTCTTTCAATTCCTGACGTCTGCGTGGTACCACTGTACATGTAGAGGCAAGTGTTGGACCTGTGGAAGCCGATCCATGCTTGCTAACCAAGAGTTCAATAGCATCCTTCCTGGTGGGAGCCCAACTGCTGCGGCTCTCGAGAACCTTGGTCAACAGAATGGATCCTCCGTTACCTGGACTTGTAACATTGCAGCTGGTGTGTCTTTTCTGCTTTGTGTTCTGCGAATACACGATTAACGCAGGCAACAGGTGTTTCCCTCGGTTTGACTCTCCGTGACAGCACTGGTGCAGTTGCACAGTCTGCACCTTTCACCATAAACCCCGGGTGTATGTCGTCCCGTGCTCTACCAGAACCGTGTTGACATGTCTTGCAGCGTCAACCTCATGTTTGAACACCACTTCACGTGCGTAAAACATTTTTACATACCAACTAATACTCATGCTTTTTATAGTCGTTCCTGGTCCTACGGTTGCCTCGACCACTGCTCTTTCACCCACTAGTACACCTGCAGGCACAACCACCAAGGCTACCTCGTGAGTTTATGTGGCCAATCAATTGCGTGTGACGTCATCTCACGTCATTTCCCCAGCGCTGGTACTACCACCACTCCATCCTCATCCCCATCGCCTAGCACAGGTGCAGCGTCCTCCAACGCTGCTTGTATCGGCGCCGTTGGTGTTGTCGGTGCTGCGGTTGCTGCTCTTTTCCTCTAAATACAACTGACACAACGGCGAGTGCCTCGAAAAGTTGATACCAGCGAACGATTTTCTGCGTCAGACGCTTTCTCCGGCTTATTTTTTTTACTTGTCCCACCGGTGCTTCATCTATACATTACATTAGCTACCGATACACCGGCGCAGTTGAAAGAGTTGAACCCTGAGCTCCCTTCGTAACATTTGCATGTTGACTGATACAGTACTTTCATTGCGTTACTTCAAGTCACCCTTGGGTTGGAACGCTCCTTCATTTTTTTTTGTTGACCATCAAAGCGATTCTTTTTTTTCGGATACCCGGGAGATACTTGTTGTCATTGTAGCGTGCAACGCTTCTATTACGATCCGTGTCAGCCCTTGCATCTGCCCACAATGCCAATTGGCTTGACCTTTGTGTAGGTGTTGGTGCCCCAATGATGAGAATGGGTACTGTGATGCGTCCTATTGACAACAAAAGATAGAAATGACAGATCCTCCTGAAGTTTTTTACTCTGCTTTAGATAGTCCAGGTACACAGCTTCCGAGTCTTGTGGAGAGACTTGCAAAGCAGTGTATCAGTGCCAGTCAGAAAGCCTCAATTTTGAGCCTTGTATGGCGCCGCCATGGAAGTGGTGTATCACAGTGATTCCAACACCTTCATATGATTGGCTGTTGGTGGTTGCGGTGAAAGCGAGTCTTTTTGCTTCAAGCGTTCAAGCGCCTCTGTCTTGTACATATACTCGTCACGTAGGTGCAGGCGAAGTTCGGCAAGGTTGACCATATTGCAGGCTGATGCGCGAGCACAATTTCGTGGGGATTGTGCCGAAATTGCTAGAGAGACGTTTGGTTGATGCTGAGTTGGCGCAGATTGAAAGGCCTCGGTGGGCTAGCTTCTGAAGAAGGATAGTACTGTAGTGGCTGGCTTGCAAAGGCAACACCGTTGTACATTCAGAATAACTAGGAGGTGCGGGACCACGAAAAGCCAGCTGACTCTCCACCCTGAGTGTGGGAGTGGAAAGTATTTTGGCGGCGATGCCACTGAAGAAGGGAACCCCGGGTCCAACCCTGTTTGAGTGCATGTATTCGAAGCTTGAACACGTATTTCCTGTGGCTGGTTTTCACAGTTTGTGTTTCCCCTCGTGCTTGGATCTATGGGTGTCCGAGCGCCGCAGCTCCATACTGATCCTCATCAGTGATAGAATAAATAGATGGGAAAGATTCACCTACACCATGCAACGATATCAGCACGGGTCCTCGCAGTAATCCATTGTCCAGTTTGTGTTCTACTTGGTCCTTCTCGTGCTGGGCACCAATCCTTTCTTCAAAGCAGCGCTTGCATATTGCTTTTCCTCGTTCCTCCTTGATATTTGCATATGCTGCTGGCATGTTTGTCGTCTCTCCGAAACTCAGAGTTGCTTCGAGGGGACTCGTCTAGCCTGAGAAAGGCCTTATAAGCTCTTGCTAGGCCTTGTGATCGCACCATCGGAATGATTGTTGTTGTACCATGCATAAACCTGATGGAACTGTGATGCCGCCCTTGCCAATTGACGTCCTTAGAATCGATAGAAGCAGAAAGCACATGAACTGAACGAGAGGAAACCGAGACTCAGGTTGGAGGAGCAGAGATGAGGTGGGATCGCTGTCATGTTGAGATCTATGGTCGTGTGGCCGTGTCGCGGCCATGATGGCCAGCAAACCAGTGGAAAGCCACGTCACATTGTGTCGAGCATGATGCATGATGCATGAAGCGCCAATAACACTTCAAACACTGCATTAGCGTAATCAATTCGTTGGTTTCTCATAAGTGTGTAATCGATGTGGTACTCATGAATGAAGAGGGCACTGGGAGCATGTTTCAAACCTACCGTGGCCTTGCTATTCTCTCCCAGGCAGACTTGCAACGTTGAAACCATACGGTGCCAGGTGGTACTTGGGCATGGCCAAGATAAGGTCGTGTGGTATCGACATAGTTTCTTACAAATTAACGGAATACTTCTGAGCTGAGTCCCCCAATAAAATGGCAAACGCCAGAGGCTGTGTCTCTCCGTAAGTCATCTTTCTCCACAATCAGAACTCGCAAAACCGTCGCCAAACTCTTTCGTAAGTTTGTCTGATGGTCAAAGAGAAAATACGCTTCATAGAGCTCGAGCATTATGAATGGAGCAATGGTCATGAGTGTGACGATTGGGTTTTGTGACTTTTTAGGTGGCCCATGCCAGCCTGCCGACCCCTGTGCAGGCTCGGGTCGGAAGAGCGCTGTGACGTGGCAGAGACTCTTACTTATCTGGCGTGTGATGCGAGAGTCCCGGCTGGCCGTTCAGATCGAAGACACTTACTCTAGTTACGTGGCAGAAAACGCATCAGGTATGGTTGTGCAATCAGGATTGCGACTGTTCAGGGTGGCATAGAGAAAGTCGGAGAGAAAATAATGGTAGACTTACTTCAAGACGACGCCTGCGGCCTAGAAGTCGAAAGGCGACTATGGATGGGGAATACATTAGGTCTTCGACCATTAGGGGCGCAGAACGCTAAGCTATTCTGTGTGGTAACTCACCGGACTTTTCTTCGACCTCACCACCGCGCAGATGCCGGACCATGTACATGAATGACAACCTACGAATCCGATAGCTCGGCCAACTGAACCAACGGGATAACTTGAATATTGAAAAACATAGAAGATCGACAAGTCTGATGCTAGTTTGTCCATTATGTAACCAGCATTTGGACACCTCCTGCTCCCAGCAAGTTGATAAACTGCAAAGGGGCTGCTTCATCTTGCACTCAAGCAAGCACAAAAAAGTCTAGTTACGAAAACCACACCAAGCTTGACGAAATTGTAAGTTTGTAAGTGTAGTGCGAATCTTGACGCTGAATCTTGATTCCGAGTGCCAGCGAATTGATCAGGTACCACAACTCTTATTACATAGTCAACGCCAGCGATTGATCGGATGACCTGGTCATTCCATTGACTTGGCTTTGAAATTATTGAAGTCCTTTTCACGAAGTGACCGAATACTACCCATTGCGCATTTTCGAGGGAACCGACAACGCCATCATGGCGACAACTCCAGGGAGTCGAAGTCGATCAGACTGCGCGGCAATCGAGATCTTGCACTGCCGTTCTGGTATGTGACATTGACATTGAGCCAAAAAGCTATCTGACTGAGCAGAAAACTTTTTTTTTTTCACTCTCTAGCACCTGATCGGGCTAGTTTGACGGACTTGAGGGAACTTAGCGGAATGCGCTGAAAATGTATTGTGACCTGTGCCATCGGAATATTGTCATGTCAAATCTTCCCTGCCTGTCACAGAAACATTTGGCCACGAAGAACCTCGGTGCCTTTGCTCTCCCAATCTATGTCAAAGAAGTCGTTGTGCAAGCTCCTTCCTTAACCAGGTCTCACTGGTCTCTGCGAACCTTACCTTCACCCTGCTCTACCCCGTCCGGCTGCCCAGATCAGGGCTGGAGTCGTCCCACCGCCACGGAAGTCAGATATAAATCGCGCACGCCAGGTGTTTTACTACCGCGACTCTACTCCCTGTCCCTCAGGTTCGAACATCAACTCCCCATCCTATGGCTGTTCCGGAGCGGGCGATCGCAGATTTCATCAATCGAGAGTCGTGGTGGAAGAATCGTGGTATGCTGGTCCCGATCTGACTTCCAGGGATTATCTCCTGAAGCTGTTTGTAGGAATATTGATACTGAACCTCTGCCTCGTACTGCCGTTATTTTCATCTGTAGTAAACGGTCTTGATTCATCCACACTCAATGGTACGCGTGCTGTCCAAGTTGGACAACTCTAGACCCCAACTGCTCATTTCTATTTAGGACTGCAAATTCTTCCAGCATGGCAACATTACTTCCATGAGCCTCAGGGAAAAACCTTAGGTACGTTTCTGGATCTTCAGCGCCGTACTTATTCATCTATCCCTACCACAGGTCTACTCAATTCAGCCCAATGGATCGGAGCGTTCTCTGTGAGTTTGTCACTGGGCCATCCAGCTGCTGAGGGGTTTTATCAAATGTTCCCCAAGGGTATACCGTTCTCCCCCTTTTGTTCCGACTTCATCGGCCGTCGGGCAACCTTGGCCATGGGTTCCGTGATCATGCTGGCTGGCGTTCTTACACAGTCATTTGCCACAACGGTCCAGACTTTCATCGGGGCTCGAATTCTCAGTGCGTGGATCCTGTCATACGTATCAATGCTGCGCACTGACGGTTTCGAAGTCGGCTTCGGCCTCGCATTCTCTTTCAACGCTGCTCCGTTGCTTATCAGTGAATTGTCATATCCCACACAAGTGAGTATTTCAGCACCCAACGACTGCCCTTCCACTAATCGCGTCTCAGCGTGGCAAAATCACCTCCGTGTTTAACACGCTATGGTATCTCGGTAGCACAATTTGTAAGAACGACTTTTCCTGAAGCAGGAAGTTCCGACTTGATATTTGTCCAGCGGCTTGGATCTGTCTCGGCGCATACGACAAAGCGGGCACGTCAGAATGGTCATGGAGGATCCCATCACTTGTTCAAGCCGTAGTTCCATTCGTGCAGCTGGTACTTATTTGGTGATTGTTTCGTGGCTGTGGTACTTCTTTGTGTTTTAAGTGTTGCTTCTTAGGTTTATCCCAGAGAGCCCTCGATATTTGGTGGCGAAAGGTCTGGTAAGTTCGTATGTGATTTTTACACCTAAACAATCTTACCTATGGTCCTCACACAGGAATCACAAGCTGCACGCATTTTGGCAACGTACCACGTACATGGCGGCGATGAACGAGATCCGCTGGTGGTATTCGAAATGGCTCAGATTCGTCATGCTCTGAAGCTTGAGAAGGAGATGGCTTTCGGAACATCATACTGGACTTGTTTTTCCACCCCGGGGAACAGGCGGAGGATGTTCACAATCATCGGCCTTGCTGTATTCTCGCAGTGGAGGTACGTGCACAAACTTTGTTATCCCGTCAGAGAACTTATATAAACTTAAGTGGCAATGGCCTGGTCTCTTACTACATAAACATAGTGCTTGAAGGTGTGGGAATTAGGACCACCCGTACTAAGGCTGCTATCAACGGAGCTCTACAAGTAAAACCTCGGTTCCTCCGAAGTCCCATGAGCTGACTGAGGTTCGTCTTCAGGTTTTCAACTTAGCCTGCGCAATCACGGGTGCCATGCTCGTGGACAAGCTGGGAAGAAGGAAGGTTTTCATTATCTCAAATGCTGGAATGCTGATCGGTCTGTCGCCTCAATCATGATTGTTTTGCCTTTCCATCTGATGTCAAAAATGCTACAGGCTTTTCAATGTGGACACTCGCAACCGCTCTTTTCGACAAGTCGGGTCACAGCGCTGCCGCTCAAGGTAGTCGTCTTCACACCTATACCGCTGTCTTAATGATCCTGAGATGTGTATGTGCAGCAACTATACCTCTCATTTTTATCTTCTACTTCTTCTATGATTTTGCGTATACCCCGTTATTGGTGTCGTATACTCTGGAGATTTTACCTTATAAAATCCGCGCACGGGGGTTCGCAATTATGGTGAGCACTTGTGAGGATCAGATCTTGAGTTAAGTTAACGCTAGTTCCAGAGTTTTGTCATCTATGTTGCGGTGGCTTTCAATCAATTTGTCAATCCTTGGGCCCTCAGCAGCCTTGGGTGGAAATATGTGAGAATTACCTTGTTTTGAATGTATGTGTATGGTGGAATTTCTGAAGTTGTCCTATTTCAGTATCTTGTGTACTGTGGGTGGCTGGTAATTGAACTATTGTTCGTCTCGGTGTACATCATCGAAACGAAAGGTATGTAAGGCTTTCGAACACCTTGTTCATAACTGAGCTGCCCTTTTTTGCAGGTCGCACTTTGGAAGAGACGGCCGCACTTTTTGATGGCGAGACAGTGCCTCGAGACATAACAGAAAGAGGTGAAGAGGCTGCAACGATGGCGGTGGTTCAACGACAACCTTCCCCAATCCCAAAATCCCTCCCAGAAAAGAACTTCTTGGAGGAGTATTTTGAACTGGACCAAGGTAGTAGGTCACATGTGGAGTCGCAGTCGGAGGAATCCGCCATTGTATAGGGTTGCCACCAACCCCGCATTACGCCCATTGCATTGTATTTTAGGCACGATATTTAGTTGTATATGCATCTGTAGTATCGTCTTCCGGTACGTTTATATCGTTCATCCATATTCATTCCTGTTTGTCCTTGATCCAAATGTCGACCGAGTTGCATGGGCAATAGAATTCTCCCCATCCTCTGCCATCGATTTTAATCTGTCGTGAGGTGTCGAAGATGCTGCGGAACACCGTTCTCCTGCCGTCCTATGAAGATGAGGTAGGGAGTAAGACCTTCCGCAGGAACGCATAGTAGATGTGACTTACTAGGCCGACATTCATTCGAATTATTGGTGAAATGGAACTTCTATCACAAGGTACCGTCAGTGGAATCCCTCAGGAACAAGGTACTCACGCACTCAGGAGTGGCGGCTTTGTTGCTAATTACCACCACACAGCCTGGATACCCAGAATTGCCCATCCGGACAAACCCGATGCAGTTCCTATGCTCGAAGTAGTCCTTCATAGGTCCATGTGCGAACGATTTTCGTATCGTCAGCAACTGTCTAAGTTTGACTGAGGTGTCTTGCTCAAAACACTCTTGATTAGGGTATAAGTCTCCGTAGAAAACGCAACTGCGGAAAAGAGATGTCTGAATACGTGATATTTTGACGCGGCTAACACTTACGGGAATCCGTCGCATCGTAATAGGATGAGGGTGTACGCTTGGATTTTAAAGTTTGTGTCCACCTAATTGGCATCAATTGCTGGCACCCATAGCTTCTGATGGACTAACCCAGCTTTCCAGGGACTGACCAACTTGCTGAGTTGCCAAGGTTGGTCAACGTGAGCAACGGAAGATGTGCCAAAATTCACCGTACTGTGGAGCAAAATTGAGGCTGTCGTGAGGCCGTCGTCGAGAAAGACCGCTTACTCATGGTTGTCCACAAATGTTACCGCATCCCCGGGCCTGATCGCGACCAGTGAGTTGTCAAGGATCTGCCTCAGATCGTATGATGGGCCTGTTTTGCTGGCTTGATGGAAGTTGTCATGTAGTGGTACGTCAAAAAACGCCGCCTGTCATTGTCACCGGCTGTGAAAGTGCAAGTGAACTCAACGGTACCTACTTGTCCTTGAAACGCTCGAACGTAAGACAGTATTATCTGGACACTTTGCTGGCTCAGCCTTCCACTCTGATCCTGAGCCGGGGACGACAACCCTCACTTGGCGGACCAACATTCTGCCACAACGAACAGCCTCTCTCTGTTTGGCAAGCTGCGACTCCTTTTGATCTGGTGGAGTGAATCGGTCCCGTAAGGGCCTGCAACCGTGAAGATTACATTCAACTCTTACAAACTCAAGAAGGAAACTTCGATCGATGTGTTTAATGGCGTCCAACCTAAATCCGCTTCCGCCAGTCTCCTAATGCACGGCTCAGAAAATAAACGCGTCGATGACTGTCAACTACGCACGTCAAGTATCCACGAGCCCCACGAGAATAGGTCATGTCGCACTTCAGGGTGTCGGTGGTCGATCTGAAGAATATTCTCGAGTCCGTTAACAAAACAGTCGGTTGAAGAAGACCCTATTCTTAGACGAACATCGATTCCGAGAAGATAGTCATAGTTCCCGAGCTCTTTGTCCACCCTAGTCGACCAACCTTTATGACCATCGCTGGAAATCCAGTAAATGCCATTGGTTTGAGTCAATTCGTCCCAGTCGAGTCCTTCCAGAGCTCAGCTAGGTCAAAGTGACACTAACGTGGAGAAACTGACCTGAAAAGTGCTCATGGGTCCACTTCATCTGGCTATACTGGAGCAAAATCATAAGAGTAGCATTCACTGCCTGAATGAGCCCGTTACCTTGCCCTGCCGTCCGGAGAAGTCGAAGCCCGTCCAACCCTGCCAGCGTAAGAATGAAAGAGTCATCACGAGAGCATATGTGGACATACTTTGATTTCCCGCTCCTCGTCAAGAGCCCGAAGCCGGTTCATTGGATCAACACGCACGGCGGAGCACACCTCCAACCTGTCAGCGCCAAGCTTATGCTGATTCACGCACGGGTGAGCGCAAGCTCCACAAGAAGAAGTTGAAAGAAGATTACATTGAGTACGGCATCAATTATGACGCCAATATTGTTTTGACGCGCTGCGGAGCAAGCTTGCAAGAGTTCCTCCTTTGTACCCCACCTCGTCGAAATGGTCCCCTTCTGGTCAAATTCTCCTATATCCCACTGAAAGAGTTAAAGTAATCGAACGGTCGGGTACACAGATGAGCATTGCACGACATACTAGATCATATGCATCATAGCCTTGCCCTTGCTATTATCATCAGGGCGTCAGGGATATAATTTCCATGTAAAAATCATCGTGACCTTGCGCATTGCTTTGTTTGGTGGTGGCAGCCAGACTTGCGTGAATCCGAGCTCTGCCAAACGGGGCATCTCAGTTTCGAAATGTTTCCACCAGCTCATGTCGGGATGCTGGGCTTCCCATGTGAAGAACTGGACCTAATGGGTTGCATCCAATCAAATGAGGCACTTTCATAGACAAAACTGGACCCGGCTCACCATCAGCGGATTCTGTTGGTTACTGTCTGGGCTCAGCTGCATCTCGGGCAGCGCTGGATTAATAAACCTGAGTCGTAGGCCATTTACCCATGATTTGATTCTATCTGTTGTCCTCATACTTTGTGTTGAGCGACTCATGACTGGCACTACAGAGTGCACACTGGCCTGCACTGTGAGTCTGTGACACTGGGCGTGTCCGAATAAGGCAAGGATCAAATTCGAGCTCCGCCTTGTGTAATAAGGACGCGGTTTTTTCTTTTCTCAGATCATTTACCTGGCCACCTCACACACTCTTGTTCTCTGGTGTGCGTTCCGCATATCGATAGTTCACGGGAAATGTGAAAACATATAGGTAGGCCTATAGGAGAAAGGCCTCTTTAATCGCTCTGATCGCGAATTTTCACGCTGAGAGGAGTTTCATGATGTGGCGACACCTCCCATTGTATCACTCCGTCAATCTGTACTTTCTATGACTATGGGCTCTGTGACCGAGCTTGCCATATCAAAAAAGAGAAAAGTCGTGCTTTTGAACCGGGAGTATCGAGGTTCTTATCTCAGTGGAGCGTTCACAAGTTCGAACTTCGAAGATCCACTAGGGCAGCTGCCCGTTGACTAGTTTATGTACAGATCAAGAACACATACTCTACAGCACTCGAGTACTCATGGACCACTTACTATACACGATGCCAGCTCTGATGATATCACCCTCTGCTTGCCCTCCCTAATCGCCTGGGCACCACATCCGTTTCCTTCATCGGTGAGAGTCGTGTTGGTATGCCTAAACCTTCCCCTGTCTGATGCAACAGAATCGTGATGTCAGTGATCATTATTGCATCGCTCATGGGATCAGAACGAGGCATACCTGTCCCAGCGAGTCCCAATTAAATGTTGCTGGTTGAGAGCCACCAAATAGATTGATCTTGCGCTTCTTCTTCTTCGGCGCTGGGTCCGTCTCCATTTCTACAGCATCCTCCGAGTCCTGGTTGGCTCGTGATGGTTTAGCCTTGGATTTTTTAGACTTAGGGGCGGGTTCTGGCGAGGAACGCTTCTTGGAGTTGGTCTTCGTCTTAGTTTTCGAACGCTCTTGGTCAACATCGTCACTCGGCGACGCAGAAGCAGCCTTCTTCGATCGGGAGGCTTTAGTCTTCGTCTTATCTTCTTTCTCTTGTCCCTTCTCTTTATTCTTCACCTTTTCCTTCTTGTCTTTCCGTATTTCTCCCATCTCGATATCACTCCCGTCGTTACCGTCATCAACAGCCTTTCGTTTGCCTCTTGCTTTCGTACTCGGTCCGGGAGCAGGCGCAGCAGGGGGAGAATGGAGGAGCTCGATATCGCTATCCTGAGTTTCGTGAATGGGGTCAGGCCGTTCGACTGGGCGTGATTTCGGCCGCGGCTTAGCTGGTGCGTCAGTGGGTTTGGCAGACGAGGGTTTAGAAAGGGGTGTCGGCTTGCTGGGTCTGTGTTTGCTTGGCAAAGTGGAAGTGGATGGCCGAGGAAGTTCTGCCTCTATCTCTTCGTCTGACAGCGCTAGCTCAGGTGGTGACGGAAGCTTCTTGCTCGGTGGCTAGTGCGATGAGACCGCAATTATTCATATATGTATGGGCATCGGAGGCGAGATCCTTAGCAAACGCACCTTCGATTTGGACACGACAGCCAGTTGTGTTTGAAGATCGCCGACTTTCTGTTCCAGGGTGGTGATCTGAGTTCGGGAGGTAGCTAGCTCAGTCTCTACCGTCTCTCGAGCTGTTGTTTGTTCTCTGGCTTCTGTCTAAGATGGTTGCAATATGAGGATCGCGCTCTTGAAGAGATCTAGTGAAGATATTCTTACCTTCCACTCCTCGAGAACACTCCTGAGCTTCTCCACTCTGTCCTTCTGTTTCTGCAGTTTCGCTTCCAGTATATCGAACTCCCCTACACGTACCTCAAGCTCTCTGATACGCTTTCTAGCCCCCCTGACCTCTAGCTCAAGTTCCACTTTCTTCTTCCTTGCCTCCTCAGCGTCAGCGTCCTCACCCTTTTTCAGGCCCTGCCAGTTTGTAAGCTGTGTACGGACCTGGGCAGTCTCATCCTGAGCGAGCTCAAGAGAGCGCTGCAGTGAAGTAACTTGGGTCTCTAGGGAATCTCGTTGAGTGGTGAGACGAGCGAGTTTGGAGGACGACGCGGTGGACGTGGCTGTCGCGTCTGCGTGTGCCTCTCGAAGACGGCGGAGATCATCCTAAAAGGTCGATGGGGCCTTATGAACCACATGAAGTAGGTTGGTGAGATAAAACTCACCCCAACTTGTTCACATTGCTTGTGAACTGCCTCTATTTCCGCCGTCTTTGATACCACTTCGTCAACGAGAACTGCACATCGCGCCTTAAGCTCCCGAGTGGCTTTTTCATGTTGGGCTTTCGCCTCCTCTGCTTGTTCGCGAAGCTCCTCAACTTCCCCGATCTGAGCCTCAAGCTCCGCCTCGCGTGCCTGGAACGTTGTGATTTTGTAGTCCCTCTGCAACCTTTTTAGCTGCTCCTTTCTAGCCTCCTCGTGGATCCTGAGCGCAGCGACACGTTCGTCCTGCAATGCACACGCCACGCGGTACTGCTGTATTCGATGACACGCCTGCATCGTATCGCATCCTTCGGCCCACACTTTCCTCTCATCTATCCACCTCTGGCGTTCCCCTATCCATGTCTTGCGGTCGCCCTCCCAAGACATTCGCTCCATATTCAGAGTGTCAACGTTGGCGGCGGATTTGGCGAGTTCTTCGTCTAGCTTCTTGATTGTGTGCTCGAGTGAGCGGTTCTTCTGGACAAGGTCGTTTATGTGAGCTTGTTGGGACGCGACCATGGCTTCGTGGGGAGTAGCTGTCGAGCCCGTGGCGGTCAAGGAAGTGAGTACTGACGTCGTAGCTGGTGCAATGGGGGTAGAACGCAGCGGTGTTGGGGCGCGTCTCGGGGGAATGCCTGACGTCGAGGGTGGCTTGATGGGCTTGACTGGCGAACGTGTAATCATATTGAAAAGTGCGAGAAATAACTTCAAAGGAGCTAAGAAAGGAGCGTGATGATATCCTGGCTTGAGAACCAAAATTATTTAAGGAAATGTCTTGCTCGCTGCCATCGCCGACGTGCTCGAACTTCGACCTCATGATTGACTTTGATTATGTAATCATGAGAACTTGAGTTAAGAACAAGATGAGATAAAATTCTGTCAGAGTTGAGTTCAACACCGTGACGAGGCCCGACCTAAGGCCTCGCTTGGGAATGCTTTTATCTCAGATATGGCACAGGCTGGTTCGAGCTGGATAGCCACGTTGAGAGGTCGGCGACGATAGCTTCAACACCGCGAGGTTGTCAGAGCCAGGTCAGGCGCCAATCAGTCACGAACACCCCAAAATCGCCACAATGTCACTCGTGCATCGAGAACAACCTTCCAAGGACTTTGCTGTGCTTTTCACCTTGAATCGTAGCCTGCCTAAGCATGGCAGAGAAAGAGGAACTTGAAGACCAGCAACCTTCAAACCTTGACCTCCCAGGGGTCATTGCGAACCGCTACAGACTTGTCAAGAAAATTGGTCAAGGTCCAGTGGCAATTGGGTATGAAGGTATATACCACGCTTTCTTTTTTCATCCGTTTGCTCCGGGAATATCTCGAGGCGTAACCATCCTTCTTGTGCTCGGACGACGGTCAGATTGAGTGATACACTGATCCTCAGGTGTCGATCAAGAGAAAAGCACCCCGGTAGCCATAAAAGTTGTGAGTAGGTGTTTACTTCGAAGCCCATCATCTTTCAACCAACAGTGGTGCAACAAGGAATCCCATCCATCTCTCAGGGTGTTTCCTCCGTTAGTTACAACAGAATTCCAAGTTCTTGAAGCTTTGCAAGGTGTTGGTGAGAGCGACCCGTTACTGAACTGTTGATTTTATGTCCGGTGCATGATCAAACAATGTAAACAGTGGGCGTGCCGCGCGTGTTACACCTAGAAGATCACGATGCCGAATACCAAAGTCATCTGCGAGAACTGTGTGGCGATGTTTGATTGCAAAGCAGATGGTGAGCCTGGTGCGGCCTCGTGGTATTCGTTGTTCCGTCTCAATGCCTCGCGGTGTCACAGATAACGCGTCTGCGCTCCATACACGAGAAAATTTATGTTCGCCGTTACCTCGTATCTTCCAGTCTGCTTCTTGGTCCTCCAGGGGCAGATATCCAGTCGAAGAATCTGATACATCTTGTCGGTGTGTGCACCGCTTCCAGCTGCGTCCTTCTGTCATCCCAACTGTGCTCTGTAGGGTTCGGAGACGCGAGAATGTTTTCTTCAGACAAGATTACCGAGTCTGGTGCTAATGCCTTGAGCTCTTCGACATCAGGGCCAATGCAGGAGATTTGCGCCAATGCGAAAGAAAGGTCTTGTCGCGCAGGGAAGATATCTATTTGCTAGGCTATGTACTGGCATACTTTTTGCAAAAGAAATACTCTTGCAAAGCTATCACGAAGGGACCAGGGGATAGTGACCCGATGATTATAACGACGGCTTCTGTCTCCCAACGTTTTTGATAAGCTCCCGAGTATATATCAACCTTCTTGCTTCTGATGCTAGTTCATGGCTGATGCCCCTCCCTTCCAGCACAGTTCATGTCGTACATGTCCTACCTCCGTGACTTGGATTACACAGACACCCCGGACTATGATTACCTATGCAGGTTATTCGACGAGGTGTTGGAGGCGTCTAGCGAACGCGATGATGGCGTGTGTGACTGGATGCTCCTAAATGGTGGTAAAGGTGGGGACATGGTCAGTCTTTCATTATTCACTGAGAGTCATTATCTGACGTGGAAGTATCGCTAGTCAGAAGAAAATCTCGACGTTGTTCAAGCAGATCGCACTCAATTAAACTCCATTCTTAATGTGAGCGTCTGGTCGAGTCAAAGATCGCAGCGTGTTTATCAAGGTTACCCAGCGGCCAGCGGTGATTATGCCCGAAGAACATGGATCTAGCTCACCACCACGATCAATTCTTGGCGTGTGTTCTGCATTTTGGCCTCCTGTTCTGTGCTGAGATATGTACGCGACACAGCTTTCTGCCCTAGAGGTGCCAAAATTACTAGCCCTGGGTGCTGCATCTAAAAAGAGAGCCAGTGGACGAGACGATATGGAAAATGCCAAAAACGGTACTTGGTACAAATCTGTCTGGAAGTGCGTCAAACGCAGAGACATTCCTAATGAGAGTCCACCGGACAATCACAATGCATCGCAACCTAAGAGGCACAGAGAACATGTCAGGCTTGCTGAGGTTGCGGCTGAGAGAGCGAAAGAGGTCAGCAGATTGTTTTGTAGGATACTATGAGCAACGACTCGGATTCCGACCAATATTAATCTGATAGCGAAACCTGGCACGGCCGAAGCGCCTCCCGTCTCCCCCGGCCAGCGCCCACTCAGAAAACCTCACAGATGACGAGGACTCCGAGGAAGACATAGGGGCAGGTCAGGGAGGTCAGGTGGGCCAGGGAGGTCGGGGCAGCCAGGGCGGTCAGGCGAACAAGGGAAATCAAGAAAGCCGAGTAGGCGAGAGGGATCGGGGAGGCCGGGGGAGTCAGGGCGGTCAAGTGGGCAAGGGAAGCCAAGGAGGGCGGGTTGGCCGAGGAGGTCAAGGAGGTCAAGGAGGTAAACGAGCGGTCGATGAAGAACCGCTGTGGAAACCCGCTATAGAAACGGCGGGAAAACACTGAAGCACACAAGTGACGGAGCGACGACGTGTATAAAGAACTACTGAAGACAGGCTCTTGTGGTAACGACTTAAGGAGTGCGTGCGTGTGCGATAGCGTATATCTACGTTGAACATGATGATGTCATGTTGTGAGCCACCAGGCTTACACGCTGCCGCTGATCGACGTGTGTTGTTTCTGTCTTTGCTTTTCAAGGAAACCGAGGACACGAGTGGGGCGATCTTAACTTGTGTATCGCTTATCACTCGCATGTGTGTACGATCTCCTATTTGTTTTGTTGTAATCGTACCTGTACCTGTACCTCCTCGTCTTCAACTAGCCTAGAAATGCCCGAGCACAGGCATTGGTTTGTACTCTTCCTCCAGGTATTTGATCTCCTCTGGTGTCAACTTCACATCCACTCCAGCTTTCGTACGTTATTAGATCTTCTCGAATGCGTGGACCAAACCAAGAAAATGACGCACCAATGATGTCCTGGAGGTTAGCAAGGCTGGTAGTGCCAACAATAGGAGCAGTGACGCCTGTGAGTGACCAGCTCAGCAGTGTGAATAGGGTGTGTAAAACACCAGGGCTAACCGTCCTTCGCCAGAATCCACGCAATGGCAATCTGCGCCATGGTGACACCCTTCCTCTTCGCTACTTCTTCCACTCTGAGCAGTCAGTTGAGCATAATGAAAATGTGTTATGAAAGCCGCGATGGAGGACTCGCCGATTGATGATCGTTTCATACGACGAAGCAGACGCGTAACTGCCAATGAACCTAATCACACGGGTAAGGAACAGAACACTGATGGATTAAGTATGACATTACCAGTCATTTTGAGCTCGGTTTGTCTGTTGGCCCAGGGGCCTGGTAAGTGCGCCACGAGCCAGCGGTGACCAAGGTATCGAGCCGACACCGAACATCTTGAGTGTGGGGAACATCTCGCGCTCTTCTTCTCGATACAGAAGGCTGTAGTGGTTCTGCATCGAGATGAATGGCGTGAGCTTGTTTGTAATCGCGTAGTCTGTTGTCGAAAGCCGTTGAACGATACTATCGAGTTCATGCACGTATGCGACTGCTCACTTTGCATGGCTTGGACTTTGAATCCGTAGTGTGAGTGCAGAAGCACCATTGGACGAAGCAGACCCGCTTACACTGATACGCCCAACAAGAACTCATTCCGATGTAGCGAACATAGCCAGCTTTGACGACATCGTGAAGAGCTTGCATCTAAATTCCTTGGTGTCAACTGGGGGCTCGCCGTTTCAGCGCATACGTACTGTTTCCTCAATGAGCGTCTCTTGGTCAAACCTATGGCCTGAAGGGATACAGGATGAGTATCAATTCATGTGTTTTTTTTTTGTTGGGTACGCACATTGAAGGAGATCAATGTAGTCGAGCTGAAGTCGCCCCAGACTCTTCTTGACGCTTGCAAATATGTGCTTGCGACTCAAACCATGTTGGTTCACGTAACCATTCTGATCAGGATCCTTGCGACCTGTGATTTGATTAATGCTGTACTCGCGGCCAACGACGTTGTACACCTGTAGGAACATCGGTAACATTTCCATTTCAGCTTCTTCGTCAGATGGAACTCACTTTGGTCATCACAACAATCTCATCCCGAGGGAGGTTGAGCCTTTTGATGGCTCTTCCGAGGATGACTTCTGAGTAACCGTTCGAATAAGTCTAAAGTTAATCAGATAAATCAGACAAGACAAGACAGATCAACCCACATCAGCAGTATCGAATGTTTGTATTCCTGCTTCGTATCTGTGCAAATACTACATTCGAGACCACGACACTGAATAAACGAAAACGAACAGACTTACGCAGCCTTGATATGTTCAACGGCCTCGTCCTCACCCAGCACCCATTCTTGCCAGCCCTTATCGCCATATTGCATGGTCCCAAGGATAATCTTGGAAACCTTTAAGCCCGAGTTTCCGAGCCTCACTTTCATTACCCTGATATTTAGGGGACCTGAACTGCTGGCTAGTCGTAAGAGACTCACCGTACGGCATCTTCTTGGGGTGCGACATGGCTGGTCAATGGTTGGTGGTAGACGACGCAGTTAAAGATCAGGGTATACCCCAACTGGCTCACAAGTTAATGGGAACCAGAGTTGTGTTCTCGCTGCCCTATTCATAGCAACCTGACAAGGACACAATATTATCGACAGCCGGTCCGCAACACCTGACAGCCCTGGTCATATTTTGCATTCAAAGCATTACTGTAGAGGGGATGAGAGAAGTGATGACTTGGCAGCTGGCACCTGGACCTCATCGCGTTCAACGATCGTCTAGTAGTTTCAAGAGGGTCGAATTAACGTCAGAGTGGGAGCTACCACAGTTCTGCGATAGTCATAAGGCTACGAGTACTACTGACCTGAGCAACGTCAAGTTCCCAACGACTCAGTGACTGTTATTGTAGTCCTTGTTGCGCTGCACTTTGCGGGTCTCGTTCGTCGTCGACTACTACGACTTGCAGACTATCACAATGAATCTACTCGTGTGAATGTGGAGATGTCGTCCGGGTTTGTCGTCGCTATCAGTAAATCAGGACCGTCGGACGCTGTACACTCTCAGGCTGCCATCCAAGCTGGCGGCAGTTAAGCCACAGGTACTGTTATTGTTTGCTAAGTACATGCCACTGGTCCGACTGGTCAATTCCCAGCGCCGCTACCAATCGTCTCACACCAGCCAAAGCCGAAGCACGCTACGGGTTGCACCAGACAGTCATGGCACCCCCAAGCAGACTAAGACCGCACCTCAACGACCTCCTACAAAAAAACCATGATCTCGAACATACAGTAGCTGACCTTCGGCACCAGCTCACGCAATCCTCCGCAGAATGGGCTGACGAACGGAAGGATCTGGCAGTGGGATGCGACGTGCTTATGGCCTCATTTGCGAAATTTCGTGCACGGCTAGATACACAACCATCGGACTGGGGTGACTCAGAGGAAGAACAGAATCGTGGTACTGGAGCGGAAGGCGAAGGAGGGGGGGATGCTGAAAACGGAGAGACGGAGAGTGATCAAAGACTGGAGGTCCTGGAAGAAACGTGTCGTACGCTCGCTTCAGAACTCAAGGCCAAGGAGGAAGAATTGGAGGAGTCCCAGAGAAAGCGTGAGGCAACCGAGGTGAGGTTTGGAATCTCGCATTCGTCACCGTTTTGTGTTGCCGCCGCTAAACATGCGTTTCAGGAGGAGTGGCGCCGTGTTGAAGGGACACTGCAGGCTCAAATCGAACAACTTCAGGCAGCTCTTGCCTCCGCCAGAGCAAGTACTGCTATTAACCCCTCACCAAATCATGGACCGAACGACATTTCAAGACAGGCGGATCTGGAAAGTACCGGACTTGGGAGCGGGCAACACGTCTTCAAGGCCATGACTCCAGACCAGGAGATAAGTCGAATCAAGCTGCTGCTGCAGCAATGGCAGAAATATGGAAATGATTGGAAGCGGGATGCTCAAGCAGCACGGTCACGTGTATCTGAATTAGAACTTCGGGAGAAAGAGTTCAATGCGTGGCTCAAGCAGGTAGACAATGAGCGCGTTCTTTTGGAAAGGGAGAGGAATGAAACTCAAAGACTGGAAAATGCACTTGCAGACCAGACGGTTAGTTCCTATGATCGTAAGACAGGACTGGATACTCACACCTTCCACGGAATATCAAAAGACTGCTCGTCAAGAGGTTGCTAAACGAGTTAACAATCTCGAGGCCACAATGGCGCTCTTACGGGCTCAAATTCCTCCGGAACAACTTGCTACTTTTGACGCTACGCAAAACCAAACTACTCCAGGACAGTCTGACTGCACCGAGCATCGAGCGGTAACGTTCATTCATCATCGGTTCGTGGACTATTCTGATGCATGCAGCTGCAGCAACGCGCCAATCCTGACGCTGACAAGCCTCACGAGATGATTGTACTGAGAATTCCCTTGCGCGTAAGTGTTTCGCCAGGCGATCTGAATTCTTGGTGTAACGACCCCACCAAGAATTGTCTTTTCGTAAATGAGTAGCGAACTGATCTATGCATCTGGAATCAGCCTGCAAGGAAGTCCTTTGGAGAGAACAGTGGGTCTGCACAGAATCAAGAAAACGTACGTGAATCCCACTTACAAATTTTGTTGTTTGTTTGCCCACACTGTAAGCTGAGTACTTTATCACCTCCCAGCACACTGCCGCGTCGGCGCCCGTTGGGCCACTCACGCCGGAAAACGATGCACCCTCGACCGCCCGTACTGCGGACTACGAGGTGTGTATACACACCTGTAACCCCTTCCGATGTCGGAACGAGTCTCGGTCTTTCCTGTGGTTACGCAAAAGATCCGCTTTGCCGCGCCACGCGCTGTCGACGAAGAGGCACCATAGCTGTACGCCTGATTGTCCAGGGCATCGGCTTCTCACTATGTCCGTGGGGGACGCTATGAACGAACCTCGCAGAGCTAAATGTCGGCCGCCATCGGAAGTGGAGCTGGCTTTGGCTGCAGAGGAGGCTAGCCACCCGTTTGTTGATGGACGAGAGGGCGAACAGGATGGCGAAAACGAGGGCGAAAACGAGGGAGCAAATGGGAGGGAAGATGAGGGAGTGCTCGAGGAGGGATCAAGACGGGATGAAGAAGAGCCTCGGGAAGACATGGATGAGGAACATGCACCATCAAAAGGGACTGTCGACGTTGTCTTGGGCAAGCGGCTGCGGCCCCGCCATCCAGAAGGCGACGAATCACTTCCTAAAGGTGACAGGAAACTCAGGCCGCGTCCTTCCAAACCATGAAGGAGATCGATGTGGTTTCTATTACCAGTGGATGCGATGAAGAAATGTGTTGTTGTTGTTGTTGTTGTTGTAGACGAACGTTGCATGTACTTTTTGTTGTACTTTTACCTTACTACTGGGGGTTCAGCTGCTTGGCTGTGTAGTAGGCCCGGATTGACGACTTTATAATCCTTAATCACACACCCGAACAATGCAATATACACAGTATCTTGTTATCTGTGGTCCGGCGGTCCATGAAGTGCAATGAACCCCTCCTCTGGTCCAACCCTTCCTGAGCGTCTCCGCACATCTGGAGACATACTTCCCATCCCACCGCCTACACGAGGATCGCCGTAGAAATGTCCAGGCGGTATCGCGTTGAATGAGGCAGCTTGATGCTGTGGATGACGTGGGGATCCGTAGGCGTAGTTTTGTTGACCCGCAGAACCGGAAGAATTGCGTGTCATGCGAGGGGATTCGTAGCGCGAGTCGGGAGGCTGCATTGGGCCTGGCCTTACAGGGGTTTGGGTGTGGTCCTCTTCCCGGGGACGTTGTTGTTTCAGAGCTTCGAGCAACGGGGTGGGATCGTAGTACAAATCTGACCCAAAGTCAACTTGGAACCTAGGGAGCGGTCTGGGTTTAGAAACACTTCATAGTTATGGGATCTACATACTGTTGAGTCCCGACGTCCCATTGAGGCCCTCTTTCAGCACGGGCAGTGATTAGTAGTGAATTCCATTCTGAGGCGGACTCCTGCAAGACCAATCAAATGTAGGCCATCAAAAGGCTATCAGTATATTACTCAACACTATGCCAGGCCGAACTCACAATTGCTTGCATCAGAGAACCTGTAGGTGGATCACTATTATGTCGATACCGTACACGGGACTTGTCCTTTGGGGATTTGCTAGCATTCTCTTTCCGAACGAGGCTTTCGACAGCTGTACTGAATTTAAGTCCTATGCGCTGTGCACCATGTCGCGGGACCGTGATCACAAGGGTTTTGGCTGGTTTACTGCGAGTCATCGATCGTTCCCTAGTGCGAGCTTGTTACGGTGAGCAATGAGGTGAATACTTGTTTACAGCGCTCCGGATAATTTCTTTAATTGGAAGGTTCTACGCTCTGCGCCGGGAAGCCCGTGTTACTAGTACAATACTTAGTACTAGCGCCTTACGCGAGTCCAGAAAAGTGCATGTGTCGCAGGAGTGTATCCTTAGCAGGGATGTCTATTGTACACCCAGGATTCCCATCTTCGCATACAAAACACACTAACATGCAGTAAGCCTGGCTGTACCTGTGTCCCTATTATATACCGCTCGCGATACTGTAAAGCATTTAGTGGCACTTCACCAAGTGTGAACCTGTCCAGACCTGTCGTCGTTGGGTGGTTTCTCTTCGATACAATCATCGCAACGTGCCGACACGCACATTATATACACCGTGATATAACGGTAGTGATGCTGGCAGCGTAGGTATTAGACCGCAGACACTTAGCGAGGGACACCACAGTACCGGCATTGCCGGCATGCGCATGAGAGAGTTCTCAGGACAACAGTCAGGACACAAGAGCGTCACAAACACCCGGGCCCCGGCACAGAGTGATGAGGGTAATGCCAGCGCTGAGCACTGCACCGTTTTGGCGAATTCTATCATGTCATGGCGGACTCCTGGTTTACACAAGCACGGACGTAAGAGGTAGTACGTGCCCTGTCGTTCTGAGGCTACTTCCAAGTCCGAGGTGGGAAAAGTCCCATTGGGAAGAGAGCAGCGATCAACTGACGTTGGGACGGAGCTGTGACAACACTCTACCAGAATGATAGGCTGTGGGATCTCCATAGTATTTGCGACGATATGAGGGTCTGAGGGGAAGGAACGATATGTTGTCTAGAGGTGACCAGTGAAGAGGGATGGACCGTGTGATCGTCCGAACCTAAATCCAGCAAAGGTAGCTAAAGCGAATAAGTGCATTCGACTGCATGTGATTCCCCGCCAGCTCACGAAGGACTGGCCTCACAGACTTGTCAGCGTCAGGCTACACCATGGCTAGTCCCCGTCTGCATGTCTTGTCTACTCACAACCTCCGTCAACTCAAATTTATCCTCCCTGGCATCGCTGTCACTTATCTCTTCAATACTCATCGCATCTTCCTCTCATTACTTACCTCCCCCAGTCCAGGCGACTGGTCAAGGTGGGGTGTCCTTCAAATCTACTTTCTCCAGCAACTAATCGGAAATAGACCAGCAGCATTTCTGGCCCTATGTCTTGGCGCACTAGTAGTACTTCTGTTCCTCTATGTGTTAATTGTCCCGTGGCTGCAAGGCATTGAGCCCGATGTAAGTCTTGACAGCAACTTGAACTACCGTTCCTCCTCATCTTGTTTCATAGTACCGTTCGTGGCGGCAGTCTGGCGTTTTATCGTGCGTAATTCCTACCCTAACTGCCGCCATCGTGGCGGGCTGGTCACTACTTTCGATCACCCTCGGAAAATGGACAAACCTAGGGTATCTCAAGGGCACCATCGGAGGTAACTATTTTATCTGCAGCATCAACTCCAACGATCATTGACGCCGCAAGACAGCGTCCGGTTTATATGCCCTAGTTTTTGGTCTAATGGGCTTGCTGCCCGCCCCAAAGATCCCTCGGTCATAATTGCATCCCCGCGCTCCTCCAGACGATGCTTGTTACGCGGATGTGGCCACTGTATCATGTTGGATCTGCACTCATTTACTTACCTGTCACTGATTCCAATCCTGATCATTCACCTGGAAAGCTAGCACACGCTCAGCAATGCACTGCATGTATATCTGTTCACATGACCAATACGGACTCGGAGTTATCCTGCTGCCAGCCTTGCGATGCCTATAACGTGAGGTTACCCATCATTCTTATTGTAGATCGACCTCAATTCAAATCGTAAGATCTATTCATCATTAATTGTTATGTTTCTCTTTGGGCTTCCTGTGAGATTTATCGATCTCGATTACGGATTCAAATCCCACAGGATGGAGTTATTCGAAACAGTAAATGATGGCATATGTTGATGCGCTCAATCACTGCGGATATCTGTGTGGGCGGCTCAGGTCAGCACGATTTCGGATCGGAGGTGTCTGTAATAGCCGGACCTTCCTGGCACAGTGGCACCTCATAAGGACCTTGAACGCGATGGCGGTGTGCGTTAACCCTCACGCTCAAAAAACTTCTCTTTGTTGCTCTGCAGATCACTAGTTCGCTTTGCTTCAAGTCATGTCATCTAGCACATTTACTCGCATCGTTCTCCGTGAACGCCCAGAAGCAGATGTCCTTCCCGACACCTTCGAAACACAGATCGTTTCCAAAAATGACTTACAGGCAGGACTGGGAGAGGCTGTTGTTCAAGTGACATATCTTTCGCTTGATCCTGCTATGCGGGGATGGCTTAGGGACGTACGGAGCTATCTCCCGCCTGTGCAGATCGGCGAGGTGATGCGCGCTCTCGGGCTGGGTGTTGTCGTGCAGGTAGGAGATGGGAGTGTTTTCAAGGAAGGCGATATCGTGTCTGGTACATTTGGTATGTGTGATACTTCTGTCCCTATCGCGTCTGTCTGACCGATCTCGCCGTCGCTCAGGCTGGACTCAATTCGCTGTTATGAAGGACAAGGCGCTTCAGAAGATAACGTGAGAGGTGCCCCCATTCATGTTGATCGTGTAACTGACCTCTAGAAGGCCACCTCCAGGTTCTATGACACTGGATTTCCTGAACACCCTTGGCATGCCTGGTACGACTATTGTCTAACGATGTGTGTTGCTCGACTGAATAAAATTCTTACTAGGGATGACTGCCTACTTCGTGAGCGTTATGTTGAACATTGTTCTTGCAAGCGCTGACATGTGTTGACAATTCCAGGGCCTCCATGACGTCGGGCAGCTCAAGCCTGGCGAGACTCTCCTCGTATCTGGCGCCGCGGGTGCAGTCGGCTCTCTCGTGTGTCAACTCGGAAAACGAGCAGGCGCAAAAGTAGTCGCACTTGCTGGTTCAGATGACAAATGCACCTGGCTTGAGAACGAGCTCGGCGTTGACAAGGCTCTCAATTACAAGAGCGAGACATTTCAGGAGGATTTCAAAAGTGCTGTCGGATATCTTGACGTTTTCTTTGACAATGTCGGTGGTGAGATTTTAGATATGTCGTTGAAGGCATTGAATAAGAATGCGAGGGTCGTGTTGTGCGGTTCGTTGCCTTTTGGATGTGTGAGATCTTGACCCGCTGACTATGTCATCTCAGGAGCTATCTCTGCTTACAGTAACTCGGTCCCCCTTAGTTTCTTATCAAGGGTATACTCACTCCCCGTGCAGACTCGTCCACGCCTCGTGGCCTCGTAAACTATCAGAATATCATTTCACAGCGAGCCAAGATCCAAGGCTTCGTCGTGTACGTCATCCCCTCTTGTCACACCCTAGACTCTAGGGCTCACTCCGCACAGGTTTGACTACACCTCACAATATCCCAAAGCAATCGCCGATTTGGCTGCCGGCCTCGGAGATGGCACTCTCAAAAGGAAGTTCCATGTCGTAGAGGGGATTGAGAATGCGCCCAAGGGATTGCTGATGTTGTTCTCCGGAGCAAATACCGGGAAACTGTGCGTCTATCTTTTGGACTTGCTTTTGGGGATCCTGAGCTGAGTTTTCGTATAAATAGGGTTGTGAAAGTCTCTGACGAACCTTCCGGTGGCTCGCCGAGGTTGTAACCTTGCCTGATCTTTCACTGTATTCGCCACCGGGGGAGTTCTTGCTTGATGACATGACGGGAATTGCGGCGACCGGTGTTTCGTTCCGCAGAAGGGGGCAAATGAAGGCCGCGGTAGAATTTGTATGTACCATCATCCGTCTAATATAGTACCATCTGGCAATGTCACTTCCTTCGCATGATGCCTGGACAGAGGTAGGTTGCACTGCATGACCATCACAAAGAGAAAGTATTACCTCTGCTTGTATTGGTCGCGCCTTGCACATCGAAGACTTGGACTCCGAAGTGTAGTCCACCTTCTAGATTCTCAGTTGCATGGGCTCGTGTTATCCTCTCGAATTGTGTTGTCCAACCATCCAATGTAGTAGTCATCATATACAATGCGTTGTTGGATATTACAAGAAGGTCAAAATCCCATTTTCACTTTGTAAGCCGTTGTTGACCTAAACATTCTTGGATGGGACTTCCATCATCACCGAATCGCCACTGGGCTTCTCGTCGAATGACCTAGAGGGGGTTGCACCTCCGTCTGGCCCAAGCGCGGCGAGGTACCCCTCTGGCGCGAGGTCATTGTCCTCGTGGTACTTTTTATGTGCTCCGAGGAAACTGATGTGGTTTGGGGTGAGGGCTATCGGACAAACGTTAGTTTGGTAGCATCGTTCCTTGTGATAGGTAGTGCCCGTAAAGAACAAGTACGTACTGCGAGTAGAAGAACCCAGGAATAGATCATAGACGACAAACGCAAGAACCGTAGCTGGTATATTCGTGAGCGCAGATATAGCTGCGTATGAGCCTCCTGCAGCTTGGTGACCCCAGATTGTCAGCGCCATGAAGCGCCCACCGAGGTCGCGAGCGGTGTTGGCAGCAACTGGGTCGAGTGTTCGTTGAGATCAATGTCTCAGTCTGATAGTTAAAATGAAACGTACCTGCGGTTGGGGAATATCCCCAGACAGCCATGGAACTTGCGGGAAGTCCGTGTGTCAGAATGTATATTGAGATGGCGATGAAGAAAATGTCCTTACTATGTGAAACCAATGAACCAGGGGGCAACTGCAGGTGGTATCATGTGGTTAGTCGGATCAAGGCAGCCGCATATGGCAAGGCCGATGACGAAGTCCTTCGGGAAAGGTCGCGCTGTGTCAAATTGATTGAGACAGACCTCATGATCGGTCACTCACGGTCACAAATTCGTTCATCAGCACACGGTGCAGATTCGTCCCAGGCAACACGTAGAGCGCGAATACGCCTGCGGGACCACCTGGAGAGAACATTAATGTGTCGTAAACGCCCTTTTCTTTGAGAACGCCTTCAGCGAGCTAAAAGCAGTTGATAACCTCATCCGGTAACTCAACCAAGAGACAAATGGGACACACCACGATCAAGTCTTTCCATTGCACGTACACGATAAGGGATGTCAAATAACCGCCCAATATCTGTGCAAATATGTATCTGTGTTCCTGGTTAGTTTCATTCTGCGGCTCTGCTCGTTACGGAATGTTGATATTTCAAAAACGAACCTCATGGCTTTGCGTATGGGGAAGCCTTTGAATAGGACGAACGTAATGGTAACACCAGGGTGGAAGTGGCCCCCCGAAGTTGAGGAACAGAGTGTGACCGCAAGCACGATTCCGATGGCATAAGCAAAGCCGACCGTGTATAGTGCTGGGGGTCAGAGTCAAAAACACGACCTCATGTCAGGCATGGAGAACCATTGACTGACAGCCAATCTGTTGTGCTGTGAGAGACCCGACAACGAACGCAGCTGTGGCTCCGAGGCCTGCATAGGAAGGAGTCTTGAGGAAATGGTACTTGCTTCTAAGTGAAGAAGCTCGGCCGACCTGCGTACACATATAAAAACACGCCCAACTGTAGGTACCATCGTCAGTTGCGACTGAGGGAAAGAAGGCTACATATAAAAAAAGTCATCACCATTTCAGCAATCATCTCAACGAGCCAGTGTGCCTCCTTGTGTTTGAGTCTCTCCCAGGAAGTCATAAATCGTGGTGGGGGTGCAACATCGCGCAGATGAACAGTTGGGTGTGTCATGGCAGAGAAAGAGGGAAGGATATCGATAATGTTTACTACGAGTGCCCAGCAGGCTTTTAACTTGACGCCAAGGTCCAGAATACCCCGGACAGGCGATCATGGTAACTCACGAGGTCTGGGGATCATGTCACTATACCTACCTACGTGGCTTAATCCAGCCTCCGTTCTTCTAATCGTGTCCCGGTCCCAGCCTGGGAGTGACTGTCATGACCCATCAGTCAACCAAATCACTTCCGAGGGACGTTAAACCAACCTATGGGCCATATGGCTACTCCCGGAGCATTCTAGGGTGGCGGGATGATAAGATCAGCATAAAGGTGCCTCCAGGTCAGAAGATGAATTGTGCTGCGGTGGTGGATTACATCTATGCCATACACTGGCTAGTTACACCCGGACTCCAAGGAAACGTTCATGCGTGTAGACGCCGGTATGTAGACTGCACCCGCATCACGTCTCTTATTTCTGTCTTCATTTCTTCAAGTTTCACCAGAGAACGCTAGTCTCCAGTGAGTGACAGTTGTACGTACTCTAAGGGTTAGCACGGCTTGCCATGCACAACTGGAAAGAAGCACCGATGTCACTTTTTCAAGTCCCACTGACCCCATGATCAGCAACAGCTTCCGGACTCCGGACGCCTTTGCAGTCTGGACTACCACCACCCCGGATCTCTGTCGACCACTTTGGCACTGCAAGCACCTGGCCAAGATGTCCTTCGACAACGTTCCTATCCACGCACTATCACCTCGACTTGTTATCTCGTTCTTTGTACTCAACAGCACCCCAGAGCTGCCACCGTGACGCGCACGACCTTTGTGTTACTGCCTTTGGTCGATCTGCCCGTCCCAACAATATCAATCCATGGATTCACTGGGCCACGAGGGTTACACGAGGGCCACTACACCAGAAAGAACACAGGAAGGATCAGGCGCCAAACAATGTTATCGTACGAAACAGTAATTCAGCTGCTAAAGGAGCACGAACATGTTTCACCTCGCCTACAACCTTATCGATGCCTGCGAGTCGCTTCACTCTTCCTCGCCTAAATTAATCCGGGTTTGCCCCTGCGAGTCCTTCGACTCTCTCGCCCATTCGATCTCGCCTCGGCCGCTTGACATGATACACCGACTGTGACGTCTCTCAAGAGTTTCCTTGCCAGTGCGGATCGAGTCTGAGACACGCACAAGTCCGAAATTATCACAGACAGCCTCCGAGTCCGTCAAAAAGGGAGCAATCAATCCGTTTCCTCTTTTACCTTCTCCTTGGCGATGCTTCGCGAATTGAAGATAGTGTTATTCGATATGTTCAGCATAATCCGCGGACAACCACACGCTTCCTTGTTTCTTTTCACCTTTTTGGCCTCGTTTCTTTGCATCTATGTCCTGTCTCATAGTGTACGGACGCTGGAAACCAGCGATGCCATCCGCGGGTCCGCGCCACGGCGTTTCAGGATGGGCCCTTTTCGTCTCGCAAAGCACGAGGCCGAACGCACCCGGGAAAAAGTTCGACGAGCGAACATGTCTGTCTTTCAAGACGTTCACATGACTTCTCTTCTTTGTGGTCAATTAGGAGTTATGCGGCGCTTTCTCGAGCAGCAGCTTGGTGCTCGCTATTTCTCGGGCTTACCGTCGCCTTGGCGTGCCGCTGTCTTCTCGTTCAACTAATCCTAGTTGTGCTTTTTTAAGACTGCTCGACGGAATCCCGCTAAATATCGAAACCACATCTTAACCTACCGGACCTCCACGAACCAACGAACGTGTCGGCCACACTGGGTGATTGCCACTAAATCGTCGGATGATGGCCAACACCACATGTCAATGGATGGCACAACTGGATAGGTTTCCAGCATACTTCTTCTAATAACACACCATCGCCTGTTCCCATCTATGCTTTCCCGTCCGGCACCGCACATGGGAAGGTACCAGACACGCTCGTTGCTATCTCCTTTGCGGGCACCGACTGGCACTGCACACACAGTTATAGCTGAGTGCGTTGCGGTCTCCCAACGCATGAAATCCTGAGTCACTCAATTGTAGGCATCTTAGAACAGCGACTTTGCGATGCTGCCGCGATTTCGCGCTCACGAGATCGCTAATGTGATGACATTGCGCTGTCTCAGCCGAAGCATTGAACATGTTCCACGACGCCATTGCTCAAGACACAGAGATAGAGGGAATGAGATGCACAATTTCGACGAGGAAGTAATATGTACGTGGCAAGTTGGTGAGCGATGTCGCTGGAACGTTGAACTTGTTCGTTCAGGAGTGCGCTTAGCGTTTAGCGTCTTGGAATGATTGGCAGTGGCACCAGCAAACACGCACAAGGACCCCAGAAATTCGATTCAAACTCCGTGTGCGGTGTAGTCGCTGTCTTGCTCGACAGCGAGTGGAGAGAGGCGGTGGTTGATTGTATCAACGAGCAATGTCGCTGGTAGTTTAACATGTACAGAAATTCTGTCGAGTGTCTCGTGAAACACTAGCTATGACTCGAGGTGGTTGGAGTGGTCCTTGGGGTCCTCTCGTGGAAGCAGTGTTTTGAGTTCCCGCGGGTTGGCCTCTCAGTTGCATTGGGTTTCGAGGATTTCGCGATTGAGCAGCTCTTCGACTTGACTCTTCAGTCAACCGCCCGCACGAAACATAAAATTGTTTCTCCTTCGTCTTCTGGTCGCCAGCTTGCAGCCAGGCTTGTTCTTTTCTCTTTCTTCCACTTTCAAGACAAAACTGCGAGCAACCAGTCTTGCAAGCCTTGACTCTTTACCAAGCGGCCTTTAGTCGCGTTGTCCTTGCCATCTGTCGACATTTCTGCTGTCTTTTGTTCTTTTCTCACATTTTTCAACTTTGTTTTCTCTTCTCATTCTATCCTTTGACATATGGCGACCACCTCTCGTTCGAAGCAGCCGAAGAAGGGAATGCCAGACCCCGCCCGGTATGTGTTCCATATCGACGTCTTTCCGCCCCATGTCTGGTGTTCTCATATCGTCCCCTTGATTTAGTCGTCCTCAAGCGTGGTCAGGGGCAAGGGCTTCTCCTACATTCTCTCCAGCGAATAGCTCTTCCCGGCTTCCCAATGGTCCCCCTTCAGCTAATCAAGGGGGTTTCCCCCCCTTAGCTGGTCACACCAACGGCACTCGCTCTCAAGATGCCGTACAGGACCGCGTCATCCAGCCATTAGTTGGTCTCATAGTGCGTCTTGCGTATCTAGTTGAATCAAATGATGTCACGAGTCTACATCTTCCATTTCATATCAGGGTACCACTATCACTTTGTCGACTAAAACTGGTCAACGTTACGAGGGTGTCATTTCATCCACTAGTCCGGAGGGGGACACGACTGGTGTGACACTGAAAGATGCAAAGGAAATCTCAAAGCCTGGCGCTCCCCTCAAGGACACCCATTTCGTCCCCTCAGTTAACATCGAGAATTGGCAGTCTGGGCCCGCTGATGCCAAAGTACCCAATGGTGATAGTAAGTACTCCCAAGAGAAATCACTTGCACTGCATCATTCCAAGAATATATTACTATGCGCTTCTTTCCGACCCCTCCATGCCTCTCCGTGATACTGATACTGATGTGTCAACTTGTCGTGATGCAGCTTTTCGGACGGACACTGATATCAGTAAAGGCAAACTCGCACGAGAGCGTGAGTTGCAGGCGTGGCAGCCTTCCATCTCACTCGGGTCTCCCTCGACACCTGCAACCCACCATGAAGGGGTCGGAGACGAAATTACTTTTGGTTCTGGTGCTAGCAATCCATCATGGGACCAGTTTGCTGCGAACGAACAAATGTTTGGCGTCACAACATCATTTGACGAGGAGGTATATACGACGAAGCTTGACAGGACTGCCGTAGATTTCAAAGAGAAGGAACGGAAAGCACAGCGTATTGCGAGTGAGATCATGGGGGTATGTTCGTCACTACGAAGGCGATGTTACTCGACTAAAATGGAAGATACTTACAAATCTGGCAGAGTGCGATTAACAATCCCCATATAGCAGAGGAGAGAAATCTGAACGTGGATGACAGTGGCGTAAATGAGGAGGACAAGTGCGCATTTCCATTTTCATACTTTGTCTTCCACCTTCAAGCGAATACAGATACGGTGCGGTTGTCCGTGGTTCAGGTGCATACATTCCACCTGGTGCGCGCAAACAGCAGCACGCTGCACCTGCTGGAGCTTCAGTCGTCACCAGTCCCCCGCCGAAGCCCGATATCCCAAAGGTCTCCGTCAATGGTCCTGATGGAGTTGCAGTGGCTCCGAAAGAAACTCTGCCAACCGCCAAGTCGACTTCTCCGGCCCCTTCAACATCATCGGTGAACAAGGTTTGTGTCATAATGCATCACAATGTATCATCGGTCCGGCCTTTTTACTGATCATCGTGATTGACATCGGTGCTTGATAGCCGCCAGCAGATCCCCTTCCAGCGTTCCGTGACTTTGTGACCAACGAGAGGCACCGCTTGACACAAAAGAAGCAAGCACTGGTCAAGAGCGAAATGGATAAGCGCAAGGCTGAGCTACTCAAATTCTCTCAGACATTCAAGGTCTGACTCACGTTCACTCCGCTTCCGTGCATCGCTCATTGATGATCAACTTCATCTTGAGTAGCTCAATAAACCCATCCCTGATGACCTGGTACCAATTCTAGCCAAAGATGAAGAAAAACAGAGACAGATCCGTCAAAGAGCCTCACAAGATGCGGCTTCGGCGACAGCCCGTACCATCGGCGCTGCAGGGACACTCAACCCGTCTCCCAGTGCCTCACGCATGCCGCAAGTCCCTATCTCTGCCAAGCTCGCACCTGACGTAGCACGGAAGCCCCCTCCTGTTGTCACTGATCCCACAAAAGCACTTGCACCGACTCCCTCAACGTCCACTGCCAACACACCCGCCGTCAAATCCTCGGAGCCCGGCAAGGCTAATGCCAAGTCATCGCTCAGCATGTACATCCAACCCATACCACCTTTCAAAGGGAGCAAGACAAGGTCACCTGCCCCACAGACAAACGGAAGCTCGTCAACTGCTGCTGTACCCACTTCGCCAACCTCAACGGCAAACCGACTGAACGCGAACGCGTCGTCTTTCAGGCCGAATCCAAAGGCAAATGCTTTCACCCCTGTAATATCAACTGAATTGTGGATCCAGAGTCCGGTGATACTGACCATGGAGTATTGTATTGGTGTTAAATAGGGACCTACTTCTCCAATTCCGAGCGCTACCTCAGCATCAGTTTCTACGTCACCACAGGCTAAGCCTGCGGAATCGGTAAGGACGCTGATTTATAATGACCATCTGCCGCTGAGTTTTCCGGTAGTCACCTCCCACTCCTAACCCCTTCTTTGGCACGAGGGTCATCAAGAAGGCAGCAGTCCATGTCAAGGATGACTTTAACCCTTTCAAACACAATAAGGTTGTTGATGCGAATAATATCAGTATGAAACCATTCTTTTCGTCATTGGATGTTGCACCGACACATTTTTCTGTCTCAGCCGCGATGTGGCCCTACAATGGCAAGCGGTACATGCACATGTTCCCCCCTCTGCCGCACCAACCGCCCCAGCAACCCACTCACATGGCCCCGCCCGGCCCTCCACCTGTTTCCCACCATCCATACGAAGAAGGCGAACAACGATTTGTTTACTACCCCTATTATCCCGGACAAGTATGGGGCGATCTTTGACTTCATCTGTATGCGTGCTGACCACTGGTCTTAGCCCATGATGCCTGGTATGGCTCCCCCACCCCCTGGTGCCTATGTATCTGCACCTTTCATGCAGCCAATGCCCTACCCTCCAGGCATGCCACCAAACGCACAACGTGAGTAGCGCCTTCTCGCCCGTCACTGTGATAACCAATTCGTTGGATAGCAATGTACGCCGCGTCGCCGATGCCACAGATGCCACGTGCGTTTCTTCACCTCCACCCAACACGATTGGTGTTTGATTGATCCTCTCTTCTCTAGCACCACAATACATGCAACCACCTCCTGGCACGTACCCTCCTCCGCCAAATGGCGCAGGCCCTCGTCCTTCCATGCCACCCACACCCACTCCCATGCATGCACATCCATACTACCACCAGAGCCCACAACGTGCGTATCATCCCCGACTACCCATCTCTTCCACTTATTCAATTGGCTTGTCAATGTAGTACAACACGCCGTTCCCTACCCCATGATGATGCCACCTGGAGGACCCAATGGACCGCACCCATACGAAGCAGGTCCCGCCCCACCACCGATGGGCGGCGTTGGCCACGCATGAGCACGAGCCTGCGCCACACTCACATCTTCCACTCTTTTTTCCACTCTGCGCCACTGTTGTGAGCTATCCGAGAGCAATTGTGTGCTGATGTTTTGTTGTATGTGACATGCTTAAGACCGAGAAAGACGAATTCGTTGTGTTTCTAGGTCCTTCAGTGTAGCTACGATATTCTGCTAGCATCGATTGCTTTGGATCCGGGATGTTTGTATGTTATGAGATTGCCTGCGTGTTGAGGCTGTTATAGTCGGACAAACAGACGCACAAGAGTCTGGACATATCTGCGGCAAGCCTCCCTCCCCACACTCCTAATCTCTTACCACATGTGACGATGCCGAATCGCTCGTTGTCAGCGCTTTCTAGCCCGGGGTAAGTGTTCAACCCGTTGGCGTCACAAACAGAGCCCATCATAAGTAACTGAACGACAGAGACTGCGGCAATTCCAACTCTGGTAATTTCGATTGCGGGTGAGTGCGTTGTGCATGTGGGCTCGATGAAACGGTCATCGAATGCCTCGTGGTCCCACTTTCTCAGAAGCACATTGGAAACCCGCTCTAGGAACGGCGGGAAACACTGAAGCGCACAAAGTGACGGAGCGACGACGTGTATAAAGAGCTACTAAAGACAGGCTATGGTGGTAACGACTTGAGAAGTGCGTGTGTGCGATAGCGTATATATCTACGCGTACGTTGAACATGATGATGTCATGTTATGAGCCACCAGGCTTACACACGTGGCAAGACGCTGTTTCAAACCGCCATCATATCTCTGGCAGTATAACGACGATCAATTCTAGCGTCCCCTGTCGCCGTAAGTCCTCTCGTCAACTCATCTAATCGCATTGCTGGCCAATGTTCTCCGGCTCCCTGGCTGTCATGGCTCTTATCTCAGAGCAAAGGCATATTCATTGACTTTCTGCTTCTCGGGCCTCGACACACTCAGAGTTGGTCATTGTTCTTTGCTCAACAGCCCTCGTTAAAGTGGTCCGCCCATGTGTGGGACCGCTTTCCCAGCATCCGTCCAGTTCTTAATCCCCCTTATCGCGTCGCCGTGATCGGATCATACGCTCGCGGACGAAATTGGAAGTGACTGGTTCAAGACAGACTAGTTGGAAACTCGTTGACGATACTTTGACCGATGCGGCACGCACAGCGCTCTCGAGCGGTCAATGTACGCCTCTGTTCAGTCCAAATCTCATTCGCCAAACCTGCAGCTTACGCCCAGTTTTTTTCCAGTTGCATGTCTGCACCCTTGATGAACAAGTGCAGTTGCGGGTGCACGGCATTCATGCGCCATATCATGTGACCTTCCACTCTCACAAGGCGCTCTAGGAACATTCAAGCGCATTTGCTAACCCTCGCCGTCTTGCCTGTGATAGAACTACGTCCCATTGTTATCTTACTTTTTTTAGCACAACGCAGACCACGACACTTTCCAGGCCCAAGGAACTCTTTTCTAAACAATGTCAGGTGTGTCCCCCCGTGCATGCCATCATTGGCATGGCAAGCACGTCTTGTCGAACTTCAACAACACACACCAACAGTAACAACAGAGGTGCGACACACCGAAAAAGATAAGTAGATGTTGACCACTATGGTTGATGACCAGTGACCTGCAAGTAACACGCGATGATATGGCGCCTCAAACCCAAGGGTCCTACCCGTCCCCAACAACCAGCCTCACCCATCTTCTTACTTCCCATCGAGTTGATCTTTGAAATGTTTTCCTTATGTACCGTCGAAATATCCAATAGCATGTGGACGCCACTGGTGAGCTTACGGTCTGTGTGCAACCACTGGAGTTACATAGCGGACAATTGCCCTTCCCTGTGGCGTGACCACAACGTCTACATCTCTCTCAGAGAACCAACTCGGAAGATTGCCAAGATCATGGAATTCTGGTTGAAGGAGTCTCATGGAACCTGTTTTTCCCTCACAATACTCGACAACCGCTCCCGATGGAGGTCGCGGTCTGCGGATAGGCTAGTGCAGCTCCTCCTTGAGCGACGAAAGTGTATCTTTCGTCTCACTTTCCGATTCAAGTGTGGTCATTATTTCAGACATCACATCAGGAGCATGGGTAACGAACTGTGGGCCTCCACTACTTTGAAAGTGGAGACGCTGGTCTTCGAGACGCCCGAGACCAAACTTCATCACTCTTATACCTTGGAACGAAACACCGATCTGGCAGTGGAGAGATGTAAGATCCAGGGATTAGCTAGTGTAGCGACTGTTTGCTCGGTCTACACGTGCCCACATGCATCTCTGACACATCTTGACATAGATGTCGTCGACCTGGGGGGTATTTGGTTGTTGTTCGACGACTTGCAGAGATGTCAATTGCTGCAGAGCTTGTCGATTAGGGGCAACGTTCCCGCCTATTGGCCGCATTTGGACCACTGGCCTCGGTATTGCCTCCCAAAAGTCGAGGCCTTGTCACTGGAGTTTACTCTCGACGAGGGCAATGTCGCAGTTACTCGGCAATTCATAGATCAATACCACTTCCCTTCGCTAAAGAGATTGGAAATATCATTGCTACCTTCGAACGCAGACTCTGAATACATCAATCTCACAATGTTAATGTTCGATATCTCCGCATCTCTGGCTTCCTTGATCTGTCCCATGCCTGCTTGCAACACCTTCGCCCTAGAAGTCCTAAGGCTGACAAATGTCGCGACATGCATGACGACACTTCAAGCTGTGCTGCTTGCCGCACCCAGACTTTGCGAGCTTAGTCTCAACTTGCTTGGTCCTGCTACACGGATGTATACACCCATCATTTACACGTTATCGGATGCCATCGCCCAACCCTATGCCGAACAACCATCAGAAGTGCAGGGTCACTTAGATCATCTCAAATATATTGGCTTGAGCGGTGCAGTCGACCTTGACGCGATATCTCGGCTATGCACAGCGTGTCCACGGCCGACCGTACTGGCTTTCTGCATCGACGACCCCCTGCTTGCGTCAGCATGGGCTTCAAACAACTTGGATGCTGTTTTGGTTCAACACGAGTCTCGGGCGCACTTCCTGCAGGCCAACGCAGATAAATTGGTGGTGGAATGCACAAATCCTATTGTCTCCTAAGTTCTACCTCCAAGCTACGATCAGTGTTTCTGTATCTATCTTACGGTACACGTCCTCCATTCAGTTGTTGGGGAATGGATCCGAATTGTGATGCTGCGGTCACCCGACGAGCCTCGCTGCTAGTACCACCGTTGCTTTACTCTTTTCAATTTCTTATCGACCCTACCGGTCTACCATTTTTCTTAAGCCTGATCGACGCTAATCCGCGCATCGCCCGAGTCTCAGAGTATTGTATTAATATTGCATTGGATTCTGACGGATCCCTACTACCAGACAATCTCCATCAGTGGCAGTTTCACCAACTATCTTGTATCCACGAGATCCATGGCTAAGTTCAGCATACTACAGTTCCTCCGCGAGCAAAGGACTGTCCTCCCTTTACCCAAAGCGGTTGGCGACGTCAGCTCGAAGACGTTCATGGTGACTGGCTCAAACGTTGGGCTGGGTTTCGAAGCCTCGGTTCACCTAGCGAAGATGACACCCAAGTTACTTTTCATGACCAGCAGGGACTCGGTCAAGTGTGAGCAGGCGCGGAAAGGTATGTCCGCAGTTAAGCCAAGCACTGAAACTCTGCAAGACTGATACCGATTTGTATCATGATTAAGCGGTTCTTCAGCGAGTAGCTGCTGACTCCGTTGTGAGTCCAGAAGTATTCGCTCGACCGCTCGACCTGGGCAGCTTCGAAAATGTACGCGCTTTCGTCGATAAGTTCGCGGCGGAAGGAGAGGGTCAGTTGAATGTCCTAGTCGCGAATGCCGGTGTCTTCTGTGAGGACTACACCCAAACGCAAGATGGTTGGGACCTAATGTACGAGTAATTTCTCGTCTCAGTGTAAGTTTGTTGATCGAATACGCGGTTCATCACACCAGCCTCCAAGTAAACTATCTTTCCACTGCACTGTTGAGCCTCTTGCTCTTGCCGTACTTGGTGAATTCTTCGGGCACAGACTCACCCTCGCGCTTGGTTCTTGTTTCGAGCCTTGGACATCACCTCGGTTCATCTGACTTGAAGAAAGCTGAAACCTGGAGCCGCTTACTCGAAACCATTAACGATAAACAATTCGGCTCCAGGTCAGTTATTTTTCTACCTATACCGGCATAGGACCGACCAGCAGCTCCTGCGAAACAGCGTCACCCGATATGATGTCTCGAAACGTCAGTACTACATTGTCCTGTCGTTGAAGAAACAGTTGACCAGGGACCCTCAGTCCTAGAGGTTATATTCATTCGAGAGCTTTCGGCTCGTCTTCCCGATTCTACGCCAGTTGTGGCCTGTACGGTGGATCCAGGTTATTGTATCTCGAATCTTTTCCGTGGTCCCGAGAGCAAATGGTATGTGCGCACCATTCTATCTGGTGCTAAAAGAGTGCTCTTTGCGCGGTCTGCGGAGGAGGGTAGCCGAACGCTTGTCCACGCCGCCGTCGCTGGTGAAGCGCATTCGATTCATGGTCGATACCTGTCAAGCTGTCAAATTACTGAAGAGAACGATTATCTATTTACTCCTGAAGGGAAGGCGTTTTCAATCAGGCTCTGGGTAATGGTCTACCCGCGCCATTTTGAATCCATTGCAGCTGAACGGCAACTCTTCTAGGCCGAGACTATTGCTACCCTGTCTAAAGTAGACGGTCGAGTCTCCGAAATTGTTGCGCGGCATCTACGAGCGGACCTATGATGGCGTTGATTTTCTCTTTTGGTTGATACTTATACCGGTCCATGTCCTGCTAGTGTTTGATTCGCTTCCGGATAACAAAGTGGGCTCAGCCGTATGTGAACTACTACTGCGATATCCGTTGTCAAATTTCGTAACGTGCTATAAAAGTCAATTGCTATATGAAGACGGTTCCACGTGATCTAACGCGTCGCGTAGAGTAACAGGGCAAGGATAGAACTGTTCTCCTGCCCACAACCGAAATCAACTGACGAAATTCGATGTCGGCTTTCCGTACTTCTCAACTTCAACAAGAAAGAGCTGAATACCGCACTAGCATCGCCGAAGCCCTCGAAGAAGACGAGGACCCCCTCGCTGCGTACGACGACTTCATCAAGTGGACATCGCGCACATTCCCGGAGAATGATCCTGCCTCAGGACTCATCCAGCTACTCGACGAGGCTACCAGAAGGTTCAAGGACGATGAGCGGTATAGCGGTGATCTCAGATATCTGAAGCTTTGGTGCTCGTATGCGAAACTAGTCGAGAAACCAAGCGCCGTGTATGCGTATCTGGTGAAGAAGGAGATCGGGTGTGTTTACGGGTTGCTGTGGGAAGAGTATGCTTACGCGCTTGAAAAGGAGGGACGGTGCGGGTCAAAAGTTGGTCAGCAGGCAAATAAAACTCACTGTCCGATGACAGGCGCATAGAGGCAGACAAGATGTTTCGAACTGGTATAAGTCGCAGCGCACGACCCATCGAACGACTCAAGAAAAGATATCGTGACTTCCAGTCACGCTCTTCGTCTTCACAGCCCCAGTCCGCCTCTTTTCGATCGAGCGGAAATGCCGAAGTAGATGCTATCCGACGCAACCCGTTCAAGAACTACGATCCAGCCGAGGCCGCTTCTTCTGCATCTTCAAAGGCGTCCACTTCAACATCTGCGGTTCCTTATAGTTCCATAAACACCTCCAGTCCAGGTCACAGTCGCTATGCACCCATGCTCGCACCTCCTGCCCCGGGGCGACGCCCCGAAAAGCTCCGGTTCAACCTCTCACTGCTGTTCACACCTTCTGGCGTTGAATATTCCGCCCACGAAGTGCGTGCACGCTCAATGGGTCTTCTTGGAAAAAAGTGGGGGCCGCCGCCTGCTTCAGAGCTGCGTGACTCCTCTTCGGATGCTGTAAGGGTAAACTTCAACGACGACGGATCGAGAAGCACGCAGAATATGGGCGCTACTGCCTCAGGGGGCAGGCGGAAGAGCGTCAATACAGTCGGTGCCAGTGAACCCACCGTAACCATCAACACAAAGGAAGCTCTGGCAGACGTGTTTGGCATGTATAACTCCCCAGATAAAACAGTCAAGCGTGCTGTGCCAGGCAGTAAACATGCTCCCGTGCGAAAAATTGAGCCAATGGGTGGGCGCAGAGTTGTCAGCGAATCGATAGGCTCGAAGAAGACGGAAACCGCTCGCCTCTCGTTGCAAAGTGATAATGAAAACGCAAAGCCGGCAGGTAGGTGTTTGGCACGATTGTTTGTTCTTGGTGATTACTGAATGACTGTTGGTAGCATTCAAGCCTTTCGTAGATGAAAATGTTCCTCGAAAGGAGAACTCAGCCCCGGCGCCCAAGGTAGGCACTGCATGTTTTTTTGGTTTAGTATATCTCGTCGATACTCACGCATGTACCATATTGCGTCGTGGGTGTCTTTCTGGCTACTTCCAGTTCAAGCCGTTCGTCGATCCCGATGAACCGAAACAGGCTGCGATCATCCCCAACCCCGATGTAGGCCGACGGGGGCTTTCCCTCAAAGAAACAGGTCTCCTCTCGGGAAAAGATACTTCCAATCCTTCAGTCTCCACGAACCCTTCCGCCGCCACAAAACCCTCACCTCCCAATGCATTGAAACCTTCTCTTCTCAAGCCCATCTCGGAAGAACCCCACGGTCTACCGGTTTTCTCCAAGCCATTCACACCCGCTTCGCAAAAAGAACCGTTGGTTCGGCCGTCACAGACGAAGCTCAGCCCCGAGTCCGAGACTCAAGGACAGGCACAGGCACCATCGCAGACCTTTGTGCCCTTCGTAGATTCGAAGACACCTTTTAAGGTATTTTCGCGCCCGCCCGGTCAAGGACAAGGCGAGAACTCGGTCTTGAGTGCTAGCGGTGGAAACGTATTCACGCCAAAGCCCGCTTCTGCTGCGAGCCTCGGTGTCGGCGCTAGCACTGGATCTGGCACATTCAAGCCTTTCGTTGATAATGCGCAGTCAGCTGTGACGCCAGCCTCGACCAAGAAAGTGAACATATTGCAGCCACGTGTTGTGCCTGTTCCACCTACGATTGAAGAGACCTACACGGACGAGTCCAGCGAAGCTGACGTGGGCGAGGTCGCCAGAGATGCCGATGCCGACAGGGAAGGACACATGGTTAGCGGCAGCAGCCGTAGTGGCTTCTCCGAGAGCGAAGATGGGTACGGTTACGAGGGTGGCGAGGGGGAGGGGGAAGTCGATGCAGCGATAGTATCTTCGAGTGATAGCCAAATCGATGATGATGAAGATGGTCATGCACAGGGGCAACATGACCAGGAATACGAGTACGAAGACGCGTTCAGGGATGAGGGTGATGTAGAAGAGGACGAGAGTGCCTATCGCCCGGCACTGGGTGGGAGATTTGGGCGAATAAACGTCATGACACCTATCACCGAGCGAACATTCGAGTTCAGCACAAGGGGGTTACCAACGCCAACAAGTACAACGCGAGTTAGGGACGAGAGGGAGTGGAGGCAGAGCGAGGAGGGAAAGGAGTGGAGAGAACAAGAAGGTCGAGAAAGTGGGAAGTATGCTTTGGAGGTGGCAAAGAAGCTTGCCAGGGAAGTACATGTAAAGGAGGAAGACGACGGCCGCGACGGCGTCCGGTCAAGAGACCTCGAAACCATCGAGGAACGCACCGGTACACTCAGCCTCTCGGATTCTCTTGCTGTTGTGTCTGCCTTCAGGCCACCTAACCCTTGTGTTCCTTTTGATCCCCAAATTGTGTTGACCTTACTTTCGCTCCTGCCTGCTGATGAAGACTTCCATGACCTTAGGACACAGGATGGAGGCATGATAGATGGGCTGCAACGGTTTGCGGCGCGGAAAGCAAGGGTGAGCGGGAAAGGTGCAGGGGCGGACAATGATGGGATGTTGGTTACTCTAGAGAGGAAGAAGCTCAGAGTGCTCGAGAAGCTCGGAGAAGGAGGATTCGGTGCTGTGTTTTCTGCACGGGATATCTCATCCAAGTCTGGTGTCGATGATGATGATGACGATCTCGACCTCGATGAGGATGGTGACGAGGACGAGGCCATCTCATTGCTGGCGCTCAAGGTCGTAAAGCCAAGGAATCTCTGGGAATTCCACGTCCTCCGACGCATTCACAGAACACTCCCCTCTCCGCTGACGCGCTCGATAGTCCTGCCTCACGCACTTTATGCCTTTCGCGACGAGTCACATCTTCTGCTTCAGCTCTGTCCACACGGCAGCCTGCTTGACGCAGTTAACCGCGCCGGGCCTGCAGGTATCTCACAGCATGGTGCTTGCCTGGACGAGCTCCTTGTCTTCTTCTTCACTATCGAACTCTTGCGCTTCCTAGAGGGAATGCATGCAGCTGGGTTTATCCATGGGGACCTCAAAATCGACAATTGTCTTCTCCGCCTCGAAGAACTACCCGGAGGCGCATCTTCACTATCCGGCATTTACCAGCCATCTGGTGAAGGCGGTTGGAAATACCGAGGTATCAAAGTCATCGACTTTGGGCGCACTATCGATACATCGCTCTTCCCCACGGGCCACAGTCAACGATTCATTGCAGACTGGCCGACGGACGACCGTGACTGCTTCGAAATTCGAGAGGGCCGTCCGTGGACTTACCAGACAGATTATTTCGGTCTGGCAGGGATTGTGTACTGCATGCTATTTGGAAAGTACATCGAAGCGTCATCAGTGGCGCTCGCCCCTGATTCCACAGAGTCGGACCCGATTTACAAGATCGCAACCCCACTCAAACGATATTGGCAGACGGATATACTGACACGGTTGTTTGAGATGTTGCTCAACCCATGTGGAGTGCGTGCGGATAGGAGTCTGCCGATCAGCAAAGAGCTAGGAAGTATCAGGGTTGAGATGGAGGCGTGGTTGCAAAGCAACTGCAATCGGAGCAGTAATACGCTCAAGGGTCTGTTGAAGAAGGTGGAACTATCTGTATATATGCAGTAGTGCAGGCAAGTTTTAGGGTAGCAATCGGGATGCTGTCTATCCTGTATATACTGAGAATGTTTTGTACTGCAGATGATGACCAAAGACTCTCGGTGTGTCTTCGAGCTCGGCGCTTTGTGTGAAATCCTTGAGCACTGTTCGTGGACCTCGACTCTAACGTACCATTTCGCTGTCAGAATCCTGACTCTTCAGATCTACATATTGCAGTATCAAATCCCTCAACCACGCTGTTTATTTCCAAGATGTCCAAAGACATGTAAAAACCTATGGAGAACGCATGGTTCACGTGACATAGATGAGATATGAAGTGACGGTGTACAAGCACAGATCGAGCGAGTACAGTTGCTACAACGATTACTCTCGACTTTTTACCTTGAAGTTCTACTATTACCAAAACGTACGATAACAGATTACTTCCTGACCTATGCAGAACCATCGACCCTACCCTCATGTCGCTATACCACCGGGGGCTCGCCCACTACTGAATCCGAACACATCCACTGCTGAGGTTTATTCGCCATATGCATTCGAGCTTGGTTCTGCATCGGATGGACTTCTGAATCCATGGGACGCTACACCAACGGCAAGGCGCCCAACGAGCAGGCTTGATGTTCCACCTCGATCTCGCAGTCGTACTCGCAGTGCTTTGGAGGCCGTACCGCCAACTATCGCGTTTCCTGAGCCAGAAATATATAGATCTGCATCACAGAGGTCAACTGTTCATCCGCATTACCATCGGTCAAGCAGGTCGGACAGCGGTCATGTCTTGGGGCCAGAGTATGAGAGCACGGACGATGGACCGTCACCGTATTCCCCATCGGTCACCCTTCCCGCAGACGAGGTAGCATCTTATTTTCCGCAGTTTAAATCTCATTAATATCTTCTGTAGCTGGACTCCAAGGTCAACATGTTAACCCGAGAGTTATCGAATATGAGGTGTGTAGCTCGATTATGCCTGCCGGAAAGTGGCTGAGATTCCTGCAGCCTTCAATCAGAGGAGGGTCTTCGACGGTTCCAGAATGGAGGACTAGCAGAGAAAGACGAAGAGTGGCATTATCTTGTACCCTCTGAAGCGCGTGAAGCTCTTGGAAAGCGAGAGGTCGAGCGGCAGTCCGTGCTCTTTGAAGTGTTCAAGTCGGAGAGGGATTACGTTTCTGACCTCAACCTCATCAGAGAGGTAGTGTGATCACTGTCCATTCTTTCCTCGATATTTAATGCATTAAAGGTTTTCGCTGAACCCTTGGCATCAGCCTCACCTCCAATCATAGGTGATGCAAACCGACATCAGAGCTTTCTGTCCACTGTCTTTTGGAATCTGGATCAAATTTGTGCGCGCCACGAACAGATGCTGGCGGCATTATTCGAAAGGCAGCGGGATCAACATCCACTTGTTCAAAGCGTAGCTGATATCATCCTCGAGGGTGGGTGTCAATGTCCTACACATCTCAAATCGAGCTCAAGGTTTATTAGCTGCTTTCCAGTTCCAAGCAGACTACGAATCATACATTAAACATTACCCGCTTGCAGAACAACGACACCGCACTGAACTCAAATACAACAAGCGCTATCAGGAGTTCACGCAGCGATGCTCACAAGACCCCCGAGTCAGGAAGCGCGATCTGATAACCTTCTTGTCGCGACCCGTGACCCGTCTTCCTCGTTTGAATCTCATTCTCGAACATCTTCATAAACTGACCGATAGCGATCACCCGGACAACGAAGATCTCCCTGTGATCTTATCCGTGCTGAACGATTTCCTTAAGAGCACCCAGCCTGGAATCGCGGCCGCAGAGAACCAAGTCAAGTTCTGGGACCTTTGCGAAAGTTTGGTGTTCAACAAAGGAGAAATTATTGTAAGCCATACTCTCCTCTGACTTTTTGCGTTGATGACATGTTTCCAGGAACTGGATCGGTATAACGACAACCGCTCGCTCATTCATGCTGGTACTTTGGTACGCAGGTCCAAATCGGAAATGGATTGGAACCCTTGGTTTGAGCTCTATGTGGCATTGTTGGACAACTTTTGTAGGTATTGTCCGAGACAGGATGTTTCTCTGCTGATAACTTTGCAGTGCTAATAACGAAGGAAGAGAAACGGGGTGGCTTCATAAAGCACTTGGTCGTATCGCGGGTAAGCAATCCTCATAGTTGGGAAAGGTCATTGTATAGATTACCTGCCTAGCCCATTCCATTGGAATACCTCAGGCTCGGTGGTTTTGATGACCCTCCCGAGAGCAGGAAAGAGAGAGCTGAAGAAGGCAGCATATTAGACAGCTTTCGAGGGTCTCATAGGTCGGTTTATCCGTTCACAGTTTATCACGCTGTAGAGAAATCTACTCGGCGCTATACGCTGTACGCTCCGTCCGAGTCTGCGAGAACAAGATGGCGAGATGCTCTTGTGGATGCGAAAGGGGTCGACGACGTCAGAGGGGAGGCAAACCAGGTAACACGGTGATCATTGACATGAACGTTTTACTGATGACACGGGTTTCAGTGGTTCGTGCCTCAAGTCGTAGATGATGGCGCTTTTCGAGTGCCTGGTCCTAGGATGGTCCGCTCGAAAAAGCCACCGTCCGGAAGAGTGGTTCAAGCAGTATCCTTTAGTATGTGTGATCTCTTGATACAATATCCACGATCTGATGAGCTGCAGCTGCTAGTGGAGGAAGGTCGTTCATGGTTGTAGGGTGTTCATCTGGCATCTTCGTGGGCCGTCGGGGCGAAAGTGTGCATTTTCCTATATCCTTGCGATGCCCCGATTAGCTCATCATTATCATTAGATTACCGTAAAATTCTGTCATACGAGAATGTCAAGAGTATTATCGTGCTGCAAGAGTTCAACAAGATCATCATCCACCATGATAATTACCTCCTCTCATATTCGCTCGAGGTACTCGCACGGGTTGCTCAGTACCAGTCGCCACCAAGTAGCCTCGATGCCTCTCTTGAGACAATCGCGGGCCAGGATGGTGGTGTGCTTTGCTGCCAAGCGGGGCAGATAGGAGAACGGACTATCAGTAAATACATCCATTTCTGTGGCTCTATTTGTATTTGTCTGAAGAGTTTCGTCACAGTTGTTTACGCCATTAAAACCTTCTTTCAAGTTACCGTTTACGCAGTCGAGATCTGTCACCCTTCCGAAATCCGCGCGGCTTCACCACGGACTTTGCAGAATGGGATTCTATCCTTCCGACCTTTTGGTGAAGTATGCAGTGTATTTTTCTCTCTACTAACCTCATCAAATGCTGACATGATTCATGTACAATCCTCCTTCATCAAACAAGCCTTTATACGTTCCAAAAGACGCCTTTTCTGTGATGCCTATGGCTAAGACCATCGCTATTTGCACGGACCGAGGCATCGTCATCGCCAACCCAACTGGGTGTGTATGCAACACCGTCGGGCGCAACTTACTAACCTTACAGTTCTAGTGCCGGAAAGTCGGTTATCGCTGTTGTCCCAGACTTCGGTGGCGCTTCCAACAGTTCCAATACAGCGGAACTGAAGGCTCGTTGTGAGACTGCTAAACCACTTGGGCTCATCCGACGTGATGCAACGGAGCTCATGGTTGTCTATGATAGTCAGTGTGTTTCCACATCCCACGGCCGGAGTATTAACGAGTCTTGAACGTGCCTATTTGATAGATATGGGCTGCTACATCACTAAACATGGCCAGCCTGCGCGTGACTCCATGTTTATTCGCTGGGAGATAAAAGCTACCTCATTCGTTCACCGCCCCCCTCACGTCCTCCTTTTCTCCTCAGAGTTCATTGAAATCAGGGACGTGCAGACAGGTCTGCTTGAACAAGTGATCGAGGGTGTTGATATACGACTGCTTCTGTACACACCAAGCTTGCGCGGTCCTTTGTACGTCGCGATGCGAGGGCAGAAGGATGATGAAGAAGGGGCGAGCGATCGACTCGTAGAGCTCGTAGAAACTGCGGAAATCACGGCTGCCACGCCTGCTTCAGGAGGGTTTACACCTTCCGAAGGTATGTGGGATGAATGGGACATGTAATCTCTGGAGAATAGATAAGTGCCAGTGATATGTTATCATGCGGCATACATGGACTTGTTTCGAAGTGGATTGAGTAACTATAAATTATGCTCATAAAACTACCTTTGAGGAAATGTATGTACAAGCGAATGGAATATACTACAATGGAGGTAACTGTCGTCTTTGTAGTTGTTTTCACCTCTAGACTTTGTCAGATGCACTCGGGAAGGGCTGTCGCATCAGCTGCGGTGCGTCCAATTTCTTGCATCCGCGCAGGTAACCGCAGCAACATTTTATCCGCGTACAATCCAGCATACTGTATGCCTATTATGAGTGGCGGCAGTACGCACATCAAGAGAACTCCTGCGGCGAGCACAGGAGATCGCACGACGAGCACGAGTTCGATGGCAGCCATAGAAAATATGCCAACGAGGGGAATAGCATGAAGAAATCTGGAGAGGGCAAGACTATCCTAGTGGGAAACTTTAGCTCGTTACAGGACACATACTAGGGAGGGGATATGTGGAAGCGAAGACTCGGAGACAGCGCCAGGAAGTCCGCTTACCTGGAGAAAGCTACCGCTCATAGCGATGTGCAGGCTTATGGTGTAAATAAGAAGGGCCAGCGTCACTGCCCCTAGCGCATTCGATGCTGAAATGGCATGGACACTATATATATAAGGTGTTATAGGTTAGCAGTCCATCGACACAGAAAGGCGAAGGAAGGTCTGACGCTAGAAACGCCATAAGCTGTTGACAAACGTGTCGCTCGGTATCGAGTGAGATCGGCGGGTGTATATAACACACTTACAAGGTTCAGTGAAATTTTCCTGAACTCTTGCAGCTCCTTTGTGAGCTCGACAGAGAGGGATTCACGCTCTGAACCGATGGCACATCGTGAGTGGACCAGTGAGCGTAAAGTGGGAATGCCGGGCAGTGGCATGGTAAGGACAGTAACAAGTGTCATTTGCAGAGGTTCCGTCTCGAAGCCCATCGAATATATATAGATTGGCCGAAGGGTCTTATCGTGTAGAGCCATTTGGGGCAGGGCCATAGATTTTGGGATGGCAGCTAGGCCTAGAAATACGGGTCCAATGGCAAGGCATGTACATATGCATCCTGTGGTGGCAAATCTCTGCGTTGTAGGATATCGGGTCCATGGCAATTACTCGACTACTCTGACTGAAGACCTTTGCCGAGGATAGATGACGAACGAAGGGCTGCCATGTGCGGACCAATCTAGACCCGCAAATTCAATTGTAAGCATCAGAAGGCACGAAGTATAGCTCAGTCTCGAATGCGCTCAAGACCGCGGCAAACTGGGAATCGAAGGTGTGGCCTAGATTGAGCGGGGTAATGGCTTCAGGGCTCTGCGCGTAGTCGTCCATCAGACCGCAGCGAGATTCTGGACGTTCACTCGTATTGGGCCCATAGGCTGGCCACGCCACAGAAAAACTCGGCCATAGCACTGGAATGGCCTCGACCGTTGGTTAGGCGCTGGGCGCCCACGAAAATCTAGAGCACCCGGAGGTCTAGGCCACTGAGTAACATCATTGGACCTGATAAAGACTTGATATCGAGAGAATATTAGTCGGGGGGGCGACCGATTACTAGGTAACTGACTTGCAACACATATTGCTCTGAATGGCGTTGTCATCGAGTTTGATCATCACTTGAGGCTCGTGGAACCGCCAACGACTCGGTGATCCCTGGCATCTGGTCCTGTAGCAATCTATCTTACCCAGGGTCAGTACTGCCAAGAAATAGGGATCATACATCCAACATTGTCTCAAGTCCATCAAACTTGTCAGATCCAGTGTCCGAGTTATTCAGAATTGAGAACCCCGATGATTGTGTTCGGTCCTTCAAGTTGTTCAAAGTCACATATGAATCATGAATCATTCTAGTAGTACATGTCTGTTTGCCAACAGCCTTGGATCCAAACAATGCCACAATAGACACTGCTGATCATGGTTCTCTAACAACCAAATTTCAACATGGACGACTTAACCGTGGATGACGAGAAGAATCAATTTGAGCCCGATGTAGCTCACGAGGAGGAGACACAACCTGATCCCGACGAGGAACTCATGTTAGATAGAGGGAACGGGAGAGTCTGGCTGGTTAAGGTGAGTGCTGGCAAACCGCATACCAGCCGGGATCCGTGAGGGGAGTGCCCAGACCGACCTAATTGCGTTGCTGCACTTCCATTCGAACAGCTTTTCTCATGACCAAATCTCATGCTCACCTTTGAAGATACCAAAACACTTGATGGCCAGATGGGCAGGTATTGATAAAGAGGACGTTCACCTCGCCACAATACGTATCTATCAGAATTCTGCGAGCGTCTCGGGGCAGTCACCACGCATTTTCCTTTTCCTACCTCCCGACCCAAATGATGCGACACCGCGCGCATCAGACCTACCTAGTTTTCCACCAGACGCAGCATACATACCCGCTGGAGAGGGTGGTGTTCATGTGGATAGATACGAGCTGGACATGGTCAATGATGCCGTGGAAAACCAGCTCGTTATCGCTGAACGTCCCAAAGATCTTGTCCCTCCTCCCCCAGGCACGGCTGCCGCACATACGTGTAATCCTCGCGCACGAACGACAATCTTGACTGGCCGTATTAAGCATGAGTGTAATCTACGACCCCTGTTCAACGAATCGTACAGGCGACAAATGCGCGAGAGAACTCGGGCATATAACACTCCATGTAGACAGATTCGCTTGATTGAAGAAGCAGGTGTCAGTGGCGGTCGTGGTGGAATTAACAGACTGAGCAGTGGTGTTGCCGCTGGCTCTTTCGCGGATATGGTCGTCAGTTTCATCTTGTGTTTTGCTTGGAGCCCACTCACAGCTATTGTCAGAAAACTAAACACAAGCCTGCAAAAGGCACGTTCGAGCGGATGGCTCGTTTGCCGCGGAACCAGTTGTTGGATCTACTCTTCCAACTTTTCCGCGAGCAGCCTCGCTGGAGCTTCAAACCTCTGAGGGAACGCACGCAACAGCCGGAGATCTATCTCAAAGAGGTGCTTAACGACATCGCTATACTCCACCGTAGTGGAGAGTACAACGGCATGTGGGAGCTCTCGGAAATCTTTACCAAAGACGGGGTTAGTGGGGTATTCCATGACACTTGTCTTTCTGTGCTTAGTTCTCCGCCATCACAGGTCAAGGCAGAAAATGTTCCTGGATCGAGTTCTCTGGCAAATGGTGACGTAGCAACGGAAGATTATGACGAGGATGAGGATGAGGACGAGGACGATATGGAGGAGATTTCATGACTTCGCTTCAGACATAGGTAGCAATCAGTTGTGTGATCGTACCCTTTTGTGTCCTGCAAACAAGTATTTATGCTCCTGACATGTTCATGTATCCATGCAGCAATATGTATGAGACTTTACTATTGATGGGAGCGATAGTACAAGCTGCCGTAACTTGAGCTCAGGTGAGGCGACGTACGCTGAGTCACCCTGGACTGCGGAAGCATCTGGTTGGTCGACATCTGCTACCCATACCAACACCAAAGGTTGTCTTTCAAATTTCAACCACCTTGTCAGTTCCACCCTTACTTGGTGATGGACATGGAAATTACAGGATTCACCTAGTGGGAAATAGTGGTATGTTAATTCCTTGTGAGTTCCAGCACTTCGGTAGCCTAGGTGTGCTGCAGGGACCGGCAAGGTGACTTGTGCGAAGAGCTCTTACGATGCCCCGACAATGAACGTCCTCTAGTCAACTTTAGGTGCCTACCTTTCCTCGAAGTTGAATATACACCACATTGCCCTTGACGCTATCTTCTGGAAACCCGATTGGCAAAGGACCCCCGACGATGAACTCAGAGCCAAGGTCGACACCTTGATGGTGCAGGACCCTCGAAGCTGGATTATTGATGGGAACTCCAGGGCATTGGGAACGATGATACCTGATAATGCCACGGACATTATCTGTATGTTTGTTGGAGGTGGTATCACGTTCGACGCGGATTAAGTTATGCACCTTCTACTTTTGATGCCAATAGGGCTCGATCCTCCGTTGTACTTTTACCTACCTCGCGTCCTCTGGCGTACTCTCCTGCGCCTTCTTGGCATTCGTCCTTCGTGCGCTGAAGGCTGTAAAGAGACCTGGAATGAGGTCTTTTCGAGGAAAGGTATCGTGTGGTTCTGCGTGACGAATCACGCCAACGCCAGGACGAAATACACGGAGTGGTTATCTCGGATGAACATTGAGAATGGAGTGAAAATGAGGCGCCTGGATGAATCTTGTGGTGATTTGGCGAAATGGAGAGATAGTCTTGAAGAGTCACTTCAGCATCGCTAGTTCTTTGCCTTTCCTATTGTCTATGAACTGGCACTGTACTTCAGTAGACCGAGGATCACTATGTTAGGATGGTGATCCCTCCTTACGATGTTAAGCTCAATATTGTAGCCAAAAAGAATAACAACGTTCGCGTTGGCCCAGAGCCAGGTCGTCGCCGTGGACAAGATACCGAAGCACGTGACCGTCTGGTTATTTGGCATCCTGTTTGGCAGCAGTACTCAAAGGTCGTGTCGTTGACTTTCTCTTTCAGAGGCTCTGAGTCTTTGCAGTGTCTCAGGCGTCGTTAGTCCTGGGGCTGAATGTCTGGATCTCAGTGTCCGTGAGCACGATATTCATTGATTTCATTACTTTGAAAGCTCATCTGTTCTTGCAGCCTCAATATCTAGTCAATACATTGTCATCTTGGCGTAATCAGCACTTCCGACGATAATCTCGACAAGTAGCTGTTTCATCTACAAGCCATCACCAGACTCAAGGTGTCTCAATTATTACCACTAAAAAATCCTCCTACTCACGTTCCCTGAGATGAATCATTCCCACTTTCAGGCAGACGAAGATGGCCAAGACTCCCTCTTCGGCTCGCCTCCGCCTTCCCCAGCCAGAGGTAGGTCACCCTCCCCGGCGTCTCCCAACACAGGAGGAGAAATAAACCTGAATGTTGCCACCCCGAGCATGGGCGTTGGTACAGGTCCATCAAGAAAAAATGTGGGGGCCATTGCACTTCCTGGTTCCCATATGTCATGTTCTGAACTACCAGCCGATCTCCTAGCTTTACGCCTGTTACCGTCTCACCCCGCCGCAGGTCCAAGTTATCTGATTACCTCACAGTGTAGTAGTGCTGCACCACCCACCTCGGTTTCCTCTGCAAAAGTGGTCCCTCAACCTAGATCACGCGCTGGCTCGGCCTTCTCCTCGCGCGGATCGTCTACTCCTAGCACTGCGTTCTCCAGCACCACATCCAGGAAGCGAAAGGCGCCCAAAGTCATGTCCGCCACACCCGCTCCCCCTGCACCACCCATTCCCCTTCCAAGATCAGACGAGCCTACTCCACCTAATTTCCTTCGCTCACAATCTGCCTTACTTGGTCTCGCCGGTCTGGTGGGCTGTGTCAAGCCAGCACAGCTACACGCCCGCGAACGGGAGTCTACACCTATCCATCCATCTCGTCCACCATCACCTCATCGTGGATCGACGCCCTCCCACCCGATTGTACTCGATGATGACCAGGACACGCCACATACTGGACAATGCTCTATCGTCCAACAACAGCCACAGCGTCTGAACCAAAATGACCCAGAGGCATTACGCGCAAATGTTTTAAACTCGCTCGCTCAAGAAAAGAATATTTTTCCCGTGCTAGAATCATTTATCAAATTCCTCGGAGGTGAGCCGCACGTTCCCTCTCCGTCGTACACACCACCCGAAGCATTCGCGCGGCCTTACGGTTATGGCATTTTTGACACGCCATCTCCCCCCTCTGCGCCTGGTGACGTCTCGACCCTCTCAGCGCCTCCTGTTCCACCTCCAAAGCGCCGAAAACTCAAACACGTACCTGCTGGAGCGGTCGATTGGGACATTCCTTTCCCATTCGCAGCTGGCGAGGGTCCTAAGGCGTACCGCGACACTTGGGCGCAAGAGAGAGCGAAGCGGCTCGTTACGCAGTTGCTAGGACTTGTAAAGGACGCAACTAAGAGAGCTGCTGCCAAAACTGCGAAGCGCGGCACGGGAAGGGGCAGAGGGAGACCTCCCAAAGGAAGGACCAGCGCGCAAAGTTGTCACTCTGCGAGAGACATGCCCGTCGATGCACAGAGCGAGCAGAGTCGTGCAGACACCCCCGGACCTGCACAACGTGAAAGTTCAATCGTAGAGAGTGTTACCAGTGCAGTTGACTCTAGTATGCAGTGGACTGCCACGCCAATGACCGACTTAAATGATTTCCTTGCATCTCTGCATGCGTCAGAGACCGCGGACTTGACTTCGGCGCCAGGCTCGAAAGACGGGTGGTCCGCGGATTCAGAGGGCATAGCTAAGGATGGTACCACGCCAGAGTCGGTTCCCTTTGATTACGCAGCTTTCGAGGAGTGGTTATCACAACTCCAGCAATCCGTCCCGCCCGAAACAGATGCGCCTACTCCGGGGTGGCACTCGGACATCTTTCAAACTATGGACTTCGACACGTCAAAGATGGATATAGAGACATCTGCACCATCCCTAGCTGGGTCCTCCACGTCTAGCCGCGCCGCCAGCGCTCCCGCCCCTGCGCCACGCGATGTCTCGGAAGCCCCGCGCACAATACCGGATGAGGCCATTGATCCCGACTTGTTGGCCATCTCTCACTCAGCCACATCAGCATCTCCCCAGCCACAGTTACCCGCCTCACTCATTCTATCCACGTCCGCATTAATACTCACACAGACGGCAAATACCTCTCATGGCACCTTGAACATTCTTTCACCTCCACCGGCTCTTGCTTTCTCTCCACGCAGTTCATTGAGCTCTCTCACGGAGCCGCTTACACCGCGCTCCGACGCATTTGGAGAGGCGGCAACCACAGCAGTCCATCAAGAAAATGAACAGGGTATGCATGTGTACGCATCAACAACTCAAGCCGCCACTGACCCTCCTGGTCTATAGACATTCCATCCCGGGCGGAAGTCCCAAAAACTGTTGGGAAAGCCCCGGAGTCACACTCCGAAAGTCGAGCCCAGAGCCAGGCTCGAACTTTGCGCGCTGCACCTTTGAGAGAGCCCGCTGTAGCCAAGCCGCCTCGCCTGACCGCAGCACAGAAGGGCAAGGCGAAAGCTACTGCAGCTGTCGCTTCAAGAACACCCTCCTCTGTTTCAACCAGATCTACTCCAAGCGCGGGTGTCGCCGCCAAAGCCCTTGCTAAAGACGCAATTCTCGAGCGTGCAAGAGAGCGGCGGCGACAACTCGCAGCAGAGATCGAGCGGGCAAAGATTGAGCTGTGGGAGACGAACATCGAGGGTGGTGTCCTGGTACACCTTATGAGGGATAGCTCGCTGTGATATGCGATAGTATTGTACCATGGAGGTAGCACCTCGTGCGATGCACAGTACCATACGATTAATGCCATTGAAAGTTACTCTCTCGCGTTTGTGTTCACTGTAATGAAGGTGCAAAGCTACTCCGAACGAGTGCCAAGTTGCAACCTCACAGATGTAGTTACAGCAGGTCCCGTGCGACAACTAAAAGAGTCAGCTTAGTTAACTATCACAAGGGAAGAAGTACACTTGACCCATTCAAATTGAATTCAAGTACAAATCGATTATACATAGATGTACATACATGAGATACACATATTAGAGACCCTTGAACGTTCATAGCAGTGTGTCAGCGATGAATCAATAGATAATCGTTGGTTTGAGCTGTCGCTTGGACAGCTTGCATGGCTTGCCCTTCTTCCCCTCCCCGACCCGCTTGTGCCAGCGCTTCCACTCTTTCGCGCCGATGTCCCATGCTCGAGTCCCAAACGCCTCGAGGCCTTTAGGTTCATTTAAGAACTCTTGTACCTCCTCTGCCATTTCCTTCGCCTTTCCTCTCGCACGCTGAGCGCGATTAGTGAGCTCCTCCGCCATTTCCCTGGCCTTCCCTTTGGAGATTTGGGCACCGGTGGCGATGGCTTCCCGAGCTTCATACAGCCACTTCACCCCTTGCTCCTTGATCTCCTTTGCTCGTCTCTGAGCATGTTCGTTACGTGTAAAGAATGTGTCCTTGATATTTTCAAATGACTGCATGCTTTTGTCCAAATGCGCCGCTGACCGTTGGATGAGTGCGGTAGTGTGTATCAGAATGACTTGGGCCTGTCTGAAAATAGCTTCAACCAGGGCGTCGAGAGCGTCGAGGATGTCCTGCACGTCCTGTTTGACGATCGCAGAGATAACAGGGGCATATTCCTTGACGACGCTCGGAATGGAAGTATGGATAAGGGCCGAAACAGAGTGACCTGCGGAGGCCGGACCGAAGCGATGAGAGACACTCGTCTCTGGAAGCACAGAAAGCGCCTTCGGTCGGTCGCCCGGTGCAAGAAGGGCGGGACCGGGCCGCAACATGAGGTCCGTGGATAGCCTCAGGCGTTCCGAAAGAGTAGATGGTGACACGCGACGGAAGCCCGTTGGGTTAGCACGGGGAAGAAACACCGAGGTCGATTCCGCATTGAAGATTGACAGTGCAAAGTCTTTGAATGAGGAAGGCTTTACGGAAACCGAAGTGTCTGGTGTTGCAGAGGGAACGTGACGCTCCCTAGCAGCGAGCGGTCGGAGAAGTTGCCAAATGGAACTAGGGGTACAATTGGACTCGAGAGTCACAGGTGTAGCGGTGATCGGTTGAGTGGCTGTTAGAGAGGCAGACCGTACGATGACTCCGAGAGCTAGAGAAAGAATAGCAATGCTACAAACTCCTGTGAGAACGGACGGACATCGAAGTTGTGAGGAAAGTCATACATTGTCCAGGCATGCGCGCTACCTATTAAGAATTTGGCCGCACTCCTGTTACCTGACCACACCCGAGAGAAAGCACGGTAAGCATGTGACGGATCCAACACATCGATCGCCTGCTTGTCGACCACCGCTGGCTCCCCAGCCGGGTTGATCCGAAGCAGCTGGTGATCAGGGACATTGAACATATCCCATGTTCCTTGAGCTGAACGGAGCCTGACATCTTTGAACTCGGGAAGCTCAACCGGATATGTCGGCGAGGCCAGGACTGGTAGATATAACACGTGTTCTGGTAGACGTGGAGGGCAAGATGGCATATAAACGACAGCAAGAGAAAGAACACCTGCTGGATGCATCGAAGCCGGCTGCGTATAATTGCAGTCAGTTCCCTGGGAAAATGTATTCGGCACCTACATCTTCGGTTGTGTCCTGTTGCTGAAGAGTCTTATCGACAACAGTTATGATGCGAGGGAATGAACGATCACGCTTAGAGTGCCCAGTAACAACAAGCTGGCGAACAGACCCTTGTATGTTCTCAAGATCCGTTGTGGTAGTGAGACCAGCACCATACACAACTTTCTGCAAGAGGTTATCGATCAAAGACCACTTGAAAGGAGAAGGGAGCCCATAGAGGAAGACTTTGAGTTCAGGTCCAATCGAGGTAGGAACTGATTTCACGTCCGGGCGCTCTGATTGGGGTGGGAGAACCTGAGAAGCCGACAACATTTCTTCGTCCTCCGTTTGCTGAAAGTCTATAGTGATATCAGGGTTCGTGGCCGAGGACGTGGTGTCAGAAGGCGACTGGATGTCCTCGTAGGATGTGTTCAGAAGTTCTTCACGGGAACTAGTAATGGGGTCCGGGAAGGACAAGCGTAGGTCACGCAAAGAATTATGAACGGTAGAAGCGTGAAGGGAGCTGGAGCGCGACGAGCTGAGAGTGCTAATCATGCTTTGATCGAGACCCTCTTTAACGCGCAGATCTTCAGGGGAGGTCTCTTCAGTTGAACCCATGTTAGATGACCCGACACCCTGAGAGACGAGTGGCACGTGGGCCGAGGGGGGTCCTAGGATGTCATTGGGCATGCCTTCGTCGGCACTGTCCTCGATCAGGCCTTCCCAGGCATCGACGTCTCCATCACGAGAGCTACCACAGCTCAAAGAAGACCTTCTTGACCTTGAGCGAGAAAAGAGGCGTTCGTGATCGGTTCCTCTCGAGGAACAGATGGAATCATTATCATCAGATTCCTTGTCTGTGCTGGCGATGTCGAGCCAATCTGAATCGGAAAGACTTTCTGGTTCTGAAATTGCTGAATATTCAGTATGGTTAGACATTGTCGCAGGGTGTGGTGAAGGTTGTATGGGATTCATGGTGGATGTAAGAATGAAAGGGGTGCAGGCCGCAGGGCTTATGTAGTAGGGCTACCAGCAGGCAAATATTCTCACGCCTGCTGTATCAGTCCTCACAAGTTCAACAACGTTTTAAATCAGCAACAAGTATCACGGCACCGAGCAGCTCTCTACAGCTGTCATGACATTGACTTTGATCCAGTTACCTCAGGACACTCTCATCATCATATGTCTACAGTTATCGATCGAGGAGGTCCTCAATCTAATGCAGGTAATTAGAACTGTCTTTGATGTCGTGTTCCCATTACTCGCTGAGCATTCCACGTATATGTAGACATGTCATGTCATGCACGCACTCGGATCATTGGATTACTTATGGCACAGGCTACTCGCCAATTGGGATATCCCTCTAGACGTTCCCCTGAACGCCAACCTCACCACTCTCCCAAGTAACTTCTTGCGAGAAGCTGTTATCAAAGCCCTGGAGTTGGACCAAAGATGGCGAGCCTCTAGCTTGCATTTGCGCTATGCTCAGCGCATCATCTCCTCGAATTCTTCCTTTGTTGACGGACTGCGTCTACTACCAGGTGGTCGTTGGCTCGTCACCCTCCAATACGAACAAACCACACAGACCCACGTTACCCTCTGGTCCATGGAAGATCCGGGCGATGCTCATCCGATATTCAAAGAAAGTATTCTTGGCCGAGTCCGATTTCTGCAAGCTCACCAGCATGAACTGGATCAAATCACGATTGGCATCGCCTTCGCACGACGCACCATGGAGTACGTGGTTCGCGAACCCGTCATATGAGTAGGATTTAATAGCTGCAGAACCATCCGTGTCTACAATGTACTCCTGCGAGACCACTCTTCGAATGTCGCTCGTCATTCAGTGGCATTTGAGGCTGCATCTGAAGAACTTTCAGGCTCTACCTTCGGTCGAATAGCAGGAATGAAGATTCGCGGCAAAGTTATGATTGCAGTTTTCGCTCCTCTCTCTTCGTCGTCGGAGGATGAAGGGAAGATTATCTGCGTGAACCTTATCTCCAAAATTGCAGTTGTTATTGAGTGTCCTGACTGGGTAAGCCTACATCCCTCGAAGAGTCAGTCACGAGCTAACTAGCGCCATAGTCATTTGGATGCGGTCGTATCAAGCTTTTTGAACGGTACTTTGCTATTATAACATCGCGACACACCCCACAGAACACAGCTGCCTACATATGTTACCACGAGCTACCATCTGTTATCCTCGATGAGAATCCACCTCCGTCAGCGCCATGTTGGCCAGGCACACTGACGATCAATGGGTCACCGATAGCCGGTTTTTCGTGGACAGCCAGTAGTGCCCTTGTCTTCGAGTTGTCTGATGACATGCTCACATATACCGGAGAAGCTTGCTCTTTCACCATGCTCGGAAGCCAGGCCCAGGCACAGTACAACAATGTCACATATGCTTCAATCGTTGTTTTGCGGGTATCTTTTGACGGAACGAATATCTATTGTATCCCCACAGCCGTACCATGTCGTTCTCCCCCATCGATCAGCGAGGTTCGAGCGTCCCCCTCGGGAAGGCGGGCTGTCTGGCTCAGCCCTGATCCTGACACGCACGAGTGCACGCTCATGAGATTTGCGTCAGAAAGAACGTCGGGAACTAATGAGCTGGGACCTTGCATCTCAACACTGATGCCGTCATTTTCGGGGTTGCCCTTCAATCCTCGGGATTTCCTTTCTTTTGCATTCGATGAAATCTCGTGCAAGTTAGCTGTGAGTCTCCCATCTGGAGAGCTATACATCTTACACTACTAGAGGCACGTAGATTCATGTACACTAGTGTAGTTCTGGATAACATAGCCCCTGTTTTTCAATCCAAAATTTTTTGTGAGTCAGGACTCAGCACGTGAGCGGACACGAGCACAAACTAATCATGATCTACATCGACTTCGACAGCGAGAATTGATTCCATCCAACCTGGGTCACAGGAAGCTTCTTCGACACCCGCTAACCCCGAACTTCCAAGTTGTCGCTTTCAAGTCCTTGGTAGTGCTCGGGATTGATCTGTGACGCATCTCGTCTGACCATTGACATCTACCCTGACTGAAATCTCTATAATGGAGCAAGAGATCAACCGCTTTGTGCAGGCGATACTCGTTGCTATCGATCCATCACAGGTCGCATTGCATCAGCAGGCTTTGGAGTATCTCTCCAACGTACAGCAAAATGTGCACGGAACGTGGCGTCTGGCCCTGACAGTCTTCATGGAAATGGATCCTAGTGGACAAGGTCGGAAATATCCTCCACAGGCCAGATTTTCGTCGCTGCGGATGCTAGACGAGTTCTTTGACAATCGGTGAGTGTGTGTAGCCTTTCGAGGCGTTTGTGAGGCGGCCAATGCCATTCTCGATTCTGACACAATGTAGGTTCGAATCATTGGGCGAAGAAACTTTTCGAACAGTGCAACAGTCCTTTATATCTTATATACAATCCGAGTATGTCTACGGTCCCGCCGAATCTACAACAACGTGTGCGTGATTCTTTGCCTTACACCGTCATAATCTAAACATTCTTCACGGCCCACAGTCCTCCGCAACAAATTCTCGCATACACTAACACTATTTTTTCTCTGTACCTATGTGGAGCAGTGGCCCATGTTCTTTACCGACCTATTTTCACTAGTCCGTGTCGCGGAATCTTCCTCTCAGTCAAAATACAATCGCCACGTCTCTCTGCTGCTATTCCATCTCATACTTGAGATATCCGGCGAAGTCGCAGATCAAACCATCAAGTCTGCGCGGACCTTTAACTCTGTTCGACATACACGGGATGCCCGCGTGAGAGATGCAGTACGAGAACGCGATGCTCCCTTAATTAACGAGGCCGTGTTAACTATCATCGCCGACGGGGCTGAACGTATGGCGGTTCTGAGAAAGTCTGAAGAAGGGTCGAAAGCCCTGGTCGAAGTCGTAGAAGTGGTTGATTGGGGCGTTCGGACCTTTGGATCTTACGTTGGTACGTGATTCCATCGTAATCGAGGGGCAGGGGTATTCACCGTTGGATCAAGGGTGGATCGACATCAACTTAACCGTGACTCCTACCACAATCCCTCTTCTCTTCTCCTTGCTTTCTGATCCATCATTGGCCATTCGAATGGCGACCTCCACTGCCTTGCTTCGCATTGTTTCTAAAGGCTTGAAGGAGCCCGAAGACAAGTTACAACTGATCAAAGTGCTCTCTCTGGATCAAGTCATTGACGCACTAGAATCAAAAACACGTGAACAGCAAATCCAACGAGGTTCGGACGAAGACGAGGGAGAAGAATCGTATAGGGAGGCCCTTGGGAAGCTTCTTAACATGCTGGGTTTGGAGACCACAAAATTGATCGACGTATGTCCTACCCCGTTACCTGGCCCTGTAAATTTCTCATGTGATTCCCCAGGACTGCTCAAAGCCTGGAGTAGTGTCCGAGGCTAGACGATTGCAGAACCAGATACTCCCCGTCATGCTACGCTTTATGGCTGACGAGTATGACGACACTTGTTCGACTATATTCCCACTGTTGCAGACTGTCCTTGCTAATGTGTGTACCTGCGCACTGGGAGTAATCCGAAACTGACTTGTGTACAGTATAAGCGGACTAGGAAAGTGTCTTCGGACCCTCTGGACGATGCCACACAATCATTCCTCACCTCGCTACTGGATGTCATCCTACAAAAGCTGAAATGGGACAAGGCTGATGATCCTACTGACATGGATGAAGAGGATGTAGTGGCTTTCGATGGTCTCCGCAAGGTATTGGGTTCTTTCTCAGTGTCCAGATAATCGCTAACCTTTGAACAGGACCTCAGAACGTTTACGGACTCTATCTTGACGATAGAACCGGACCTCGTCACTATTGCTGTTCGAACGCTTGTCCTCGAAACACTTGCTGCATATCGTAACGGGGTGAACGTTGAATGGCATGATGCCGAGCTGGCTGTATATCTCGTCTACATCTTCGGAGAAATCAGCAAAAGTATGTGGGACAGACTTCCGGTTGTTGTTGTACTGACAGGTCCCACACAGGCGGTAGTAAGGGGCGTACAGCCTTCTGTTTAGCACCTGCGGTACCAAAAGACATGAAAAAGGACGTCAATTACTCAGAGTATCCGTTGACTCCTCTCGGCGAGATTCTATTGGCACTTGTGCAATCTGGGATTTCGGCGTATCCTCATCGGGCAGTCGTCATGCAATTTTTCGAGACTGTCGCTAGATACGGGGACTTCTTCAAGGTTCGAAAAGATTGCATAATGTCAACACTGGAGGCAATGGTCGACAGTCGGTACGTTACATGACGGCCACTGTACCTATTTCTCATTCTCATTCCTCTGCAGAGGGCTTCACAGTACAGATCTCTCTGTTCGATCGCGAACGTACTACCTTTTCCACCGATTCATTAGAGAAGGCAAGAATGACATCTCCTCAGAGCTCGCACTTAGCCTGCTCGAGAGTATCAGAGATCTGCTCGTCATTCAGATCGAAGTGCCGAAGCTTGAAAATCCTGAAGACGATCTACTCATGGAAGCCATCAAGAACCCCGGCTTATTTGAATCGCAACTCTATCTTTTCGAGACCGTCGGCATTCTCGTTTCCTTGCTGTCCAAAGTACCAGATCAGCAGGCCAGCCTGTTGTTGTCAATTGTCACTCCCCTATTGGAGGACTTATCAGCCAATCTACCCGTAGCCAAGGGAGGAAAGGACGTGACACCAATTCTGCGTATTCACCATACCATCATGGCTCTCGGCAACATCGCGAAGGGTTTTCCTGATTACCCTTGTCCTGTCCCGGAAGGATATTCATTCGCTCCTTTGGAGGTGTTCCGACAAGTTGCCCAAGCGATTCTTCTCTCGCTGGAGGCCATGAGCGTCTTCAAGTGCGTTCGTGATGCGGTAAGCCAGTTGGTACATCTCCCATGCTCTCTTGTGCTTATGATTATTTAATTCAGACTAGGTACGCTTTTGCTCGAATCATAGCAACTACTGGGTCCAATGCAACGCACCTTATCCCCCCGTTAATGGCCAATCTTTTGGCCCACTTCGAGCCATCGGAGCTCGTCGACTTCATGAATTTCATCGGCCTGCTGATCCACAAACTGCAGGCGAGCTCACATTGTTTAGAATATATTCAACCTCTCATGAACGTTTTTGCCACACAGAAAAGTCTATTTGATGTCTTGGACGAGCTGCTGGGACCGCTCAACGCTCATATCTCCCAACTTCTCTCCCAGCCAGCCACTGGTACTGACGACACTCTGACGCATGTTGATACCAAGCGTTCATACCTCACGCTTTTCACCAGCATTATGTCGTCTGATCTTCACGATGTGTTCATCTCGGAACGTGAGTTTATGTCCTTCGTCCCCTACTTGCAACTCTAACACGCCGGATCAGGCAATAAGAGTGCCTTGGAGCCCCTGCTTGAACATATGTGTCGAATTTCCCAGGATACGTCCGATCCAAACAGCCAAAAATCTGCATTCTCCTTCTTTGGGCGCTGTGTGCAAGTTTGGTGTAACCCGCAGCCACTATCGCCTGGTGGGAATGCACCGAGACCGCAGACCTTTCCCGGATTTGAACAATTCGTGTACGAGCGCCTGGTTCCAACCGCCTTTGCGGTCCTGTCCTCCCCCCAATTTAACCCCAAAGACGGTCAAATGCTGATGGTAAGACAGATATTTACCGACTTCTAAGGGTTTCAAGGACTAAAAGAAAGTTCATTTCAAGGTTCTCCTGGAGATCGCCAACTTCTTGCAGGTGGTGTGTAAAACCAGAGGCACGGAAGCTCACGACTTTTTTATCACCGTGTTCCTGCCGTCACAAAATTGGCCACCAGACACGGCAATGGAGTTCACCGCGAAGCTTCGGGATTTGGACAACAGAGCCTTCCGAAAATACTTCTCTGAGTTCGTCAGAGCATCCCGCTCTCAGGCTGCTTCGTAGCATACAGACATATTACTAGCTATTGACGTTATGATAAAATATTTCCATCAAGTGATTAGGTGGCATTATAGGGGCCGTGGGAGAGGCCAGCCCTAAGGTAGTACTGAGTCGTATATAAAAGACGACCGTCTAATGGATGTCTCTTTGGGAAACCCCTTCGGCGTGGCAGATGGAGACTTGTCGGTATGTGCGATGTACCAATCAATTCTCTAATGTTCCTTGTGTAGCTAATTTGTAACGATCTATCAAGTCACTTGGCCGTTGTTCAAGCCCCGTCGTGCTCTCGTTGTAGGTCAGTAGTCGACGATCTCTTCGTTGTCTCTGACATGATTCTCATCTCAAGCAGCGCGAAGGGTGGATTGGTGTTGGAGTGTCGTGGAGACAGCTCCTCGCCTGTTGTTGACCATCGATGGCTCTTGGGGTTAGTCTGCTAATTGTTTGCCATGTCTCGCGGAATCTCACATCTATGCAACCAATCAGCAGTTGTCGATGCGATATCTTTCGGAACTGGCCGAGAGGGTCGGTGGAGGGTATGCATTCTTTTCCTGCTCTTCGGGATCTCACTCACATGAGCCTGTAGTTCCAGGCTTACGAGCTTGTAGTCAAGGCTTACGAAGCCTCTAGTCGAGGCTACCAACCTGTTGTGCACCTCTACATGAGGGTGTAGCGCAAGAAGCGTTTCGATCAGAGTAATCGGGGACAGCGAAGTCGACGCCAAGGGCGAGCAGATGCAGATGCATCGCTGACAGCGCTTAGTTGCTGGAGCACGGGAATTCCCGTTGGCTATCTCAAATCAATTACCCCAGTACATCAAGTCTCGGAGGGTGTCATGGTCGAGGATTCGTTCTTCCTATGATTATTGCTCTCTGAGCCTACATGTCATGTCAAGCTGTGATTTGTAGCCCATCAATGATTAAAAAATTTTCTGGTATATCCTTGTGTGACCGTCGTAGCTAAGTACTACCGCTGTTTGATACACAAAAACGAGAATCGGAAACGAAGGTGGTAGTAAACTTTGTCAGGGTGTACAGTGTGCACTGAAGTGACAAGTCGCATCATCGGAAAAGTCAACACAGTAAAAGGTTAAGTCGTCATGCCTTTCAAGTAGATTAGCCATGCGAAGAAGATGGGTCGTTGACCAACGCACCAGATAATTATATGATTTGCGATCCTCGCAGCGCTCTAGATATTCTCGCTGAATTATACATCAACAGACAGCATCAACGTAGAAAGTTCCCAGAACTCACGTCTATTAGGGTTTCGATCCTCTTCTTGATATCTTGAGGATTAGGCTGGAACCGCGTGGCGAGCTGCAGGGTCACTTCGTTGATGAGATCATTGTGGGTCATACGCTTTCGGTCCTTCATTGTACGGACGATACACGCCTGGCACCAGGCTGCCATCAGCCGAAGGGGGAAAACACCACTGCAAACAAAACTCCATACCTCCGTCTGGTATTGTCTTTCTTCATCAATGCGATGGCGTGTTTCCTTCCGCTCCTCAGTACTCTCGACTTTAGCAGATACGGTGCCAATCTTGATTTTCTGCATGGGGCAGGCGAAATCAGCGTTGAACGAGAAGGAATCCGAGGGATCAACATCTCGGCCTGGCGGGTGCTTCTTCAAGATTTTATACTTCGCACAAGCAAGTGATTGTAGATGGCGCTGTAGCTCAGGCTCCGGTATCGACGTCACGGACTTGAGTTCCTGCAGTCAAGATACCTCAACGATATTCTACGTACTCGCGGTTGGCCCACTCACCTCGTACGTTAGGAATTCATCGCTGGGGATATTTTCAAAGAGGAGAAGAATGACTAAGGCAAAGGTTGACACATTCAGATCATGTTTCCGGGATTTGAACTGTACGCGGACATCGCCATTGCCGAGGGACGGCTGCCATGTTAATCTTCGGCCTGAGTGTCGAGAGAGGTAGAACTGCTCGAACGACTTGCAGGTTCTTGTCAGGAGCTCAGGTAGGACACAAGTTGATACACTATGCGACATTGGCCAAAACGTTGAAGTCATGACTGTCACAGACAGTTCCAATTCTGGAGGCTGAGCAAGTAGTGAGCTTCGCTTCAAACGGCGTAGCTTCTACGGACGTACTGGCGTATTTTCCAGGTATTTCCGGTATGCCTGCATGGTTTCGGTTGATATCTTCATATCGTTGAACATGCCCTCCAGTTTCTGCGTGAATTGGTAACCACACTCGATTTTGAGCTTGGCCAACATGCCGCGTTCTGCATCGTCGGAAACTGATCTACCAAAAAGTAGACGCTTGGCAAGATGATTCTTGTAATAACGTTCGAACGCGTCCTTTTCAGTGATAAATCTGAAAACTGTAATGGTTTTGTCTAGGACCAGGTCGACCTCAATGTCCGTTTTCTACATAATAGTCATGAGCAGCAACCGGCCATGGCATCTCAGGACCACTTACGCCCTTGAGGCCTTTCTTTAGATTTTCGTCGATGAACAGAGATATAAACTCGGGGGCCTTCTCGTTAAGATTGATGAAGTCTTCGAGAGCCTGGACGACGAAATTAGTGCAGGATAGAAGCTCGCTACTGCAACATACCTCATGAAACGAGCCCTCGATTTCTCTGTTGATTTCAAAAGCTTGGTTCCATAACCGATCAAATTTGTCATTGAGGTCAAGGACATCTTGTACCCATTTCAGTGCGATTGTTAGAGTCTGGGGTGTGGCACCTGGAGCACGAGCCTTCCCTTTCCCCTTTCCTTTGGCCCCAGTGGCACCCGCGTCGAGCCCATCGCCTTCTATATCGGCGCCCTCTACATGGTCGCTGTTCACGGACGACTGGTTAATGTCCTTTCCTCTGCGCAAGATGGAATCTTTGAGCGCGCGCCTGAGCGTCGGAAGACCAGTAGGAACCATCATGAAGAGGCGGTAGAGGCGATTGAGGTCCTCCATTTTGTCGAGGTCAATCATCCAGTCGAGTCCGGAATTAGGCATGTTGATGACAGTGGATAGGTTTTGAGTCAAAAGGTACCGTTCCAATATCTTGCGCAAAGGGGCGCCAGTTTGGGAGTAGAGATAATGGTGTGTTCGTGAATTTTCCGAATCGAATCGAGCCTCTGCCTATACGAAATCAGTAAATTGATGGGAACTGCCGGATGTTAGGACTGACTCTCCGGAGATACTCTGGAGCGTCACAAGTGGTGGAAAGACGCTCTGCTTCAGCCTTATAGAATGCCTCGCTAGCAGTGAGGACTGCTGGCTCGACATCTCGTTTGTAAACTGTCTTCCCATCTTGATCCACTGCGAGCTGGAGGAGCACATCCACGCACTCCTTCACGGCTGAACGACTGATCACGTAACCATCTCGTTCGATCCGAATGAGAGTCAGAACCGCAGAGATGATGTGGTCTTGTATTGGAGGACGGATAATGTGTTTTAAGAAGATGTCTAAACCTGCATCCCATATCTCGGGCACGTCATTTGATTTGGTGTAAACGCGATCCTTCAACGGGTCAGCAATGGACACAACCAACCAATGGAAACAAGTACCATGTACTTGAGAATATCCCGCAGCTTCGACATGTTTCCAGTATGATCATCCCATACGCGCCAAAGTGCCTTCAATAAAAGTTCGGCTTGTTGACCCTGCTCCATTGGGTCATTGCTGCCTCCGCTGCGAAAAGCAGGTACAATCTCCTCCTCTGCGAGCCTATCAACATTCTCCGCCACAAGCTGGCACACACCCTTGTACAACATGGAACCACTCTTGTAGAGAACCATGTTGTAGGCATATCGATAGTTCTCTTCAAAGGACAGCATGGATGTATTGTGGTTGTGTATCTCGCGGATATTCTTTGACAAACGGTTCCATGTTTCTTCGGGAGAGACTTCTGACTCGTGCTACAGTTTCTCAGTGTTGGATTCTCGTTGGTTGACCTGGGCGTCGCGTACCTTACGAGGTGGTCTCTGTAAGGGTGAGGTGGAATGTTAGGGCGTTCACAGGTCGAGGAAGATGTGGCCACCCACGATCTTAGGCTTTGCGGAGCGACGAGCTGCGTGAAGTTTTGTGAGAGAGCGGACAATGATTAAGCACCAAGTAACTCACTTGCAGCCATTCTTTCAGGAATCCCCTGGATTGATCGTGCGCTGTGACGGTGGCATCGGGAGTACTGTAGCTGCTAAATCAGGATATTGTTTACCCTTGTTATATTCTAAAGCTTTTGCCAAATAACTCTTTGGGTCAGAATATACTTAGTTTGAAAAGATATTGTTTCACCTTTAAAACATGCTGATGTTGGCCAAGCCAGGCCACTGGTTGATTGTCCAGGACCTAACATATAAAATCATTTGTGCAAAGTATTCTTATCATCAGTACTTTCAAAATGGTTTCTGACAGAGCACTGATCAATGGCCCCAGTGATCGATGGTGTCCAATTTATCATACATGCTGTACTGGAAAACCATTCCGTGTGGTTGCGAATTGCACAGTTGCTTCAGACATGTGGTGGGCTGCTTTTCAGCCCCACCTGCACCGCTCTATACTTATATACAATCAGGAGATCTTTAAATCAACCCCTTAGATGTCGTGCCCCCAGGCCTACTTTTTTCCAGGAGGTATCCTGGACTACTCAGACACCAACAACGCAGGTAACATCCACACAGCCCACATCAAGGATCATGGCTCAAGCACCATAAACAGTGAATACTGCTGATCAAGAGGTACTGAACGATGTGGTGGCAAAGTGGCCAGGCTAGATTGTCATCAGGTGCTCAGCGCTCAGCGGCTGCGGAGCGAACATGAGAGGTGGTAACTGTTGAATGCTCTCGTGTGCATGTCCATTAGTCACTATGGCGCTCGGCATTTGCATGAGCGTCTAGAGGCCTGCTCAGTTCTAAAATCACTTAAATAATGGTCTACACTCGATAAAGTCTATCCATTCGAGTCTAGGTCTAGGTCCTATAACTCATCCCTCTGACGATCTCCAGACCCATAGAAAATCTCCCCAAGTTCTGTTGTGCGGTATCATTAGTCACAAGATGCGTTCGAGAAGGACCTCAAACCTTACTTCGACGCATGTCCGAGTTCAGTTCCACAGGGAGAACGACATTATATTCAATGTAGAGATTGCCGTGCCCTGACTGTCCAAATACTGGCATTCCCTCTCCTTCTATTGTCTGGACATAGCCTGTAAAAGTGACGTTTGTGAAGTGGGAGATATTTCCCCCAGAGCACTCACCAGGTTGGGTGACAACTGTACGGTCGACTTCTATGATGTGTCCGTCTAGGTGTGAAATATTGCGTTTGAAGCCTAGCAAGGCCTACGAGGCGGAGGGAAAAAAACATATGCAGCCCGTCATCCAGGAGACATCACCACACATACCTCATCGATAGCGATCGTCTCCCGCCAATAGAGAGTGCTCTCTTTCCTCCGCCAGCTACCCTCCTCTTTCTTACTGCGCACGCGCAAAATAACATCGCCAGGCTCCCAATCAGGACTCTCATCACCCTCCCCGTCGAAAATAACTTCGTGTTCCTCTGGCATCCCAGGGTCGATGTCCAAGGTATGGTGTTGTACATGCTCAACAACCTTTTGGCCGCTACAATGCGGACACTTCTTCACAATGACGGTCCCACGTCCACCGCAGTCATTACATGTAGTTTGAGTCTGTGCAAACATTCCAGGGAATATTTGTTGCTTCGAGATCTTGAGACCAGACCCGCTACATCCGCGACAGGTATGGATATCGCCGTCGGATGCTGCGCCCGAGCCTCGACAGTGGTCACAGAGAACATGTTTCTGAATTGAAAACTAGGACAAGGGTCGCATTAATTCATTGCAGAGTGGAGAAGACCAGACGTACGTCGATGCTGGCACCTGTATACCTGGAGACCAGTGAGCCTCTGGTTAACTTATGGAGTTGGGGTGAAGAGAACGTACATGTCAGCAAGAGAGATTTCAAAGTCCATCATGACTGTCGGCCCTCTACGCGTTTGCTGTTGCCCCCCGACTGTGGTGCATCAGGTGATTTCCACAGCGCGAAAAAGTGCAAACACCTACATCCACCACCAAAGAAGGTTGAGAACATGTCAAAAGGGTTGGCGTGCTGCTGTTGGCCGCCTTCATGGGCACGAAGGCCTTCCTGTTTGCGCATCACCACCAAGTCAGCATATCCATTTCCGGTTTTGAGAAATGACTGAATGTTCTACCTCTCCATGCCGGTCATAAATTTGACGTTTCTGAACAATGCACGATGAAGAATTAGACCACTGACAGCTATGTCCGACTCACAGTTGTGTCCGACAGTACTTCATAGGCTAAATGACTGTTAGCACTGTCAGCATGCCATGCGGAAATGTTTCTTACCGTGCGCTATTTCGACGAACTTCTCCTCTGTGCCTGGGTCCTTGTTTTTATCTGGGTGATATTTACGACTAAGGCGCTTGTACGCCTTTCTTATATCTTGTTCCGATGCGTGTCTGGATACTGTAAGTGTGACACGTCAGTCAAGAGACAGCTTGTACCATTCGGTGCGCGCCTTGGACTGACATTCGAGTGTTTTATAGAGATCTGCCGCGTTGACAATGACTACCAGAAATAATAGGAGAAGGAAGACACAGGAAGGTGAATGCATCCTTGGTGGTACCTTCAAGCAAATGAGGGACTGGAGCTTGACCGAGACTAGTGAAGATAATATACTTTCGGACACGTATCTCGCATTCACACGTGACCACTGTAGACATCCCTTTTTCGGAAACCTACGTCTTCGTTCATTCTGAGTTGTTGCCATTCGCAGGTACTAATCCTCTCGCCTCCCGTCCGTGTCTGCTAATCATCCTTTGTTTTTGTTTCGACCATCAAGAAGCTTCTGTTATTGAAGGGACTATCTAACCGTAACCAACGATTTCATCACAGTGCTCATGCCACGGACAATGTTAGCTCGACCGCATTCCAACTGGCTAACGAAAATTACTGGTACCTACAGTCGAAGATGTTACTCAGCAGAAGCTGCCTCAGCGCTCCCAAAATATCACTCCAAAGTCAGAGGTCGCCGTCCTCTAACGCATAATAATGACATGGCTTTAACTCTTTTCTTTTCAGCAATCCCATTCGCCTTCTCTAAAGAGGTTGCGATTACTCACATCGGCGTCACCGCGTCGTTGGCTCTCCATGGAAGATCTTACAAGGGGAAAATTAACCTACCCTTCGACAGTCTCGTGACCTCCGCCCTGGCGAAATATTTACCCATAAGTGGCTTCAAGGCGCTGCGACCAGCCCGCATCCAGGCACTATACTATCCTACCTGGTTTATGGATGCTGAGCTTCAAGCCAAGACTTGGTTTGCTTCAAGTTCTGATCCAGAAGACTCTCATGTTCGTCGCAAATATCTTTCTTTTCTGCAAAACTTGAGACTTTGCCAACGGCCAGACCGAAATTGCCTCAGTACAGGTCAATGACTTGTAGGTGCAATCTTGGTAGCCATCCTTTTCCGTGCTAACAACCATTTGATAGGTATCTACCAGGTAAGTTAGTGCTGGCTACGGGACATCTGTTACGCATTCCAATGATATATGTAGGATTCGGCATGGATTTCGGACGCGTTTTGGTTCGCCATCGCCCAGGAGACATCCAACTTGCTAGGCCCTTTTCTGATGACCTCGTTCGCCAACATGGATTTGACATTATGTGTCTCCCGTACAACATTGCACCGTTTGATCTGCTCCACAGTGCACATAACCTCTCCTATATGCAGGCTACCATTAATGAAAACATTCGCTTCAGTCCAAGATCACTGAGATTAAACCTTGTACGCTACCCCCGCCTAAGATTGACTTTCATTCACAAGCTTAGATAGGCAGCCGCCTATCCTGTTCTCCTGCCAGTGTATGTCGCTCAGTATATTCCACCAGAACCATGGCCGCCTGTGACCATCATCCTAGCGGCTCACGGTAAACCTGTAAGTAGTGTCATTCTAAGGCCAATCGAACTGCATTTACGATCACTTTGTCCCAGGGAGCCCATTACGTTCATATCCCAAGCCATTCAGATGCTACTGGCGACAACGAGGACCGACCGAGACTTGCCATCGAAGAATACCTTGACGAAGACTACATGGAGTTCGGGGACGCTCCAGAGGACGTTGACATCCGCGCCCACGTGATCTATCCACGAGCTAATCAAGATGCTTCCGATGAGCTCTCTTCGTGGCTAAATGATAAGCTTCACGAGCGAAATGCCCCGCTTTCTATGGCGACTAGGCAACCGGTTGACATGGATGAACTTAGGGTTCGTGAGTGGACTGCGCAAGAAGTGGAGCCTGTCCATAAATGGTTGGCGCTAGGAGAGGGCATTTTCCACTTGAAGGGAATGATGAAGGTGAGAAGCTCGCTCTGAAGTCTCTTATGTATTAAGGCATGGACTAGGCGATCTCTGCTGTCGACATGGACCAAGTCAAAGTTATAGAATTCCCGCCCAAGATAGGGCCCAAGACAGATCCGAAGACGCTAGTAGTCGGCTTGGAGGGATTCTTCAAGGCTGAAGCTGACAAGCTGCAAAAACTTGAGGAAGAGCGTACTGCAGAAACCCCTGATTGGTGGAGACAATGGGAAGAGAGTCAAACACCAAAGAAATGAAATCGGATGTGTGTCTATACGCCCTCCTAATCGATTGGAATAAATGTTGACCGTAAGACATAGCTGCCTTGGTACACACGCCAGTCATTTCTGGGCCAGTGAACAGCGCGCATTCCCAAACTATTACAAGTTTCTATTTAATCAACTTTCCGTGCCCACTTCCTGCCGGAAGGGGAAGCAGTTGCATGGCGGGGAGGTGGCATAGGGGACTTGGGTGGAACAACAACATTGACTCTATGCTGTGCCTCCTGTACCCAGTTCTCCTTCTCACTTACGATGCCAATAGGTGTCATCGAGTGGACGTCCTTGTCATCTTTTCCCCAATACATCCACATCTGTATTCCGAGTACAATATTGAGGATAAGGGCTAGGGCAAACCCTGCGGTCACGATGATATCACCAACTTCGGTGGCGGTGGTGAAGAGGCGCGCGAGGCATCCTACGACCTGAGAGATCACAGCAAAAGCTGAAAGCTGGCCCGTCGAGCGGGTGCGAGCGTTCTGCGTGATTTGAGGAAGCTTCGAGAACAACGAGAGCGGAAGCGTGCCAAGCTGGAGAAGAGCCAAAGTCTCCTTGGGCAGAGCGTATAGAGCGACACCTGAAGCAAGAGTTCCCGCTGCAGCGATGGCAAGTTTTCCTGCGGTATCTGTCGCTTTCCGCAGTGTTGATGTGGGTAGGTAGATGATTAAGAAAGTGATTAAGGTATTCTGGAGAGTAAGAAATAAGTTTTCGCCGTAGGTGGTAAACGGGAAATTGTTTCTGTGAGAGTAGGCCGTTGTGATGGCATAGGAAAGTGTTTCCAGAATGTAGGCGGGTAGGGATAGGCCGCGGGCAGAGCGAGCGGACAGTACTGGGTACCATGAGTCTCACCTGTGAGATAACGAATCGACAACTTACTAAGCATTAGCTGAGGCACTTTCATTATGGAGCCTCCAACTACAATACCGAGGCCTAAGCCTTTAGAAAGCGAATACTTGAGACAATCGACATCGTCGATGTTCAAGTTCTCGACTAGCGAAGAGTAACATTTCTAACATTCTGTTAGATCAAAATGTAGTGCAGCTGGCTAGCATGGGTACTTACTTGACCTATTATTGCAGTTCCAAGGTCAGAAATAAACCAGGGAAGGTTTTGGGTTATTGCGGTCATGGTAGTTGGTAGAGAGTAATACGCGTACCAGCAAACGTGTAGTGAATCGTGGCTGTGAGACCTTTCCCTTTCGAGCAAGGACAAAATTTCAGTGGAGAACTCGTCGTTGGTGAAGGATTGCACAGATATCTTTACAGAATGGCGGAATACGATCTCTCAAAAACCATAATTCCGTACTTAGATCGCCATCTCGCCTTCCCTTTGCTTGCCCATCTCGTAGAGATCTCGCTTTTCCCAGTTGAACATGTCCAGGCTGCCCAGTATGAACTTGCCAAGGGTACCAATATGGTGGACTATGCAGTCAGCTTGTTCGAACAGCTGCATCCTGACGAAGAGATTCCTGAAGGTGCGTTAACCCCCATATCTGAGGTAGATACCTGATCTAGAGCTCTGATCTATCAGAATTCTCTGGCAAGCGTGAAAAGGCCGTCTCAACGAATGAGCGGCTACAGCAAGAGGCACAAGCTGTCCTCGATGTAATCGAGAACCCAGACGTCGCACAAGCGTTGCGCCAAGATAAAAATCAAAACTTGCAATATCTCAAAGACAATTATAACGTACGTATGCTTCGTCGGCCTCAGTGACTTGCTAAACACCCATGGACCAGCTCACCTTGGACCAAATCACTGCCTTGTACAACTTTGGCCAATTCCAATACACGTATGGCAACTACAGCGGCGCAGCTGACTATTTATACCACTTCCGTGTCCTTTCTACCGATAACGAACTAAACACCTCAGCGCATTGGGGCAAACTCGCCTCTGATATCCTCACGGGCAAGTGGGAGACAGCTCTTGAGGAGCTGAACACGCTCCGGGACGTCGTCGATTCTAGAACTCCCTCATCTCTTCTGACATCCCCAACCGAGTCCGCCGCGCTCAACCAATTGCACTCACGGACATGGATCGTACATTGGTCGCTTTTCGTGTATTTCAATCACCCCCAAGGGCGCACGCTCCTCCTTGAAACTTTTCTTTCCCCAACCTACCTCAACACTATTCAAACTTCTTCTCCCTGGATCTTGCGGTACATTGCTACCGCCGCAATCCTCTCCCGGAAATCAGCAGCTGGTATTACAAACGCCTCTTCCCGCGTGCGGCATTCCATCAGGGAAGTTGTCAAAGTTATCCAAACCGAGGAATACCAGTACCAAGACCCTATCACTTCCTTCCTCAAGGAGCTTTATGTCGAGTTTGACTTTGAAGCTGCCCAGCGAGAGCTGACGCTCGCAGAACGCGTCGTCGGTGACGACTTCTTCCTGGGAGAATTCAGAGAGGAGTTCCTGGACAATGCACGTTACTTGATCAGCGAGGCGTACTGCCGTATACACCAACGCATTGACATTGGGTAAGCCTATATACATCTTACAGGGTTCGCCCTCTTCTCGTGTCCCGCCAACAAAATAAACCTTCCAGAGATTTGTCTGAGAGACTGAATCTGTCTCGAGACGAGGGCGAGAAATGGATTGTCAACCTCATCCGCGAGACTCGGATGGGCGCGGATGCCAAGATCGATCTGGAGAAGGTGCGTAACCTTGGATCGTGGTTCATAAGGGGGCGAATTTCTCATGCAAACATTTATTAAGAATGTGATCGAGATCCATCGTTCGCCGCTCCCAGTGTATCAGTCGGTCATTGAAAAGACCCGTGGGCTGGCGTTACGCACTCAGGCTTTGGGTGCTGGGATGTTACAACAAAACCAGGCTACAGCTACACAGCAGAATCAGTCACAGCCAGTTGAAGGGGCACGATGATTCGTTCAGGCTTGGTCCTTCTAGTGTGTGGTGTAAGTTGTTGGTACAAAATCATCCCTTGGCCCCTCGCAGCTATCCTGACCTCGTGTATGTGCTCTTGGGTACCCTAGTGCGGGTGTGACGTGCGCACATCGCCCAGGTTTTCAAAGACATTCCATAACCGTAGGGTGTCAGAAAATGAGTTCTGTGCCATTATATATTGAGTTACGACATCATTCTGATGGTAATGGCAAACATCTGCCACCGCAACCTGCAGTATCATCTTCTCCAGCATCTACAGACGTCACGTTAGACCAGTGGAAGTAGACAATGTGCCCAACTCAAACTTACAAGATCTCATACCCCCGAGTGATGATGTGCTCCTCGCAGCCAAATGCTACATTGCACCCTCCCTGGAGGATAGTTGCATTGACAGCAGATCGAGCAATTGTTCACATCGACACTTACAAGGTGCTCTCCGGTCTTTCCGGGAACTCTGACACCGCGTACATTTGCCATTGCATGGTAGAGTTTCGCACCATTCTCCTCGTAGCCGCCTTGTACGGGACGACGCTGGTTGGGGATCCGGCCCAAACTCGTGGGGACCCACTCCATTGTCTCTGGATCAAATGGTAGCAGGTCATACCGTCCTTGGTGCTCTAACTCAGAGCCGCCATAAGGGACACGGCAAACTGGGGATAGGTGTGGTGCGATCTTGCATGGGTGAACCGAGTTGTGGAATATCGCAGAACCGAGGAAAATGGGGGATGTTTCGTCTAAGTCATAGCAAGGTGGAGTCTTGGTGTAGTGTGAGTTGGGGAAGGTGGAAGAGACGTTGAGTGGAATGCGATAGCCAGATGGAGGCGGCGGCGCACGCGGAGGCTGGTAAGGTGGAGGGGGATCTTGCTCTTTCTTATCCTCTGACATTGCGGGGAAATAAAAGCTCAGTCCTCAGGTGAGATGGTGCGAATGCGACTTTGGTCCATGAACCTGAGTCGTAACGCCTTGGCTCCTTCTGAGCCGAACTCGGAAAGCGGTGCCATCATCATCATCATTCCCAATTTCTTCGCAGCTTGCTGTTGACAGCGAGCGTCAGTCATTTGAAAACCTCGGATGCCGAACTCATGCTATGACATGAGTACTCGAGGTCTGCTTGTTACGTACGTTGGCTGGAACGAACACCATGGTGCCCCTGGACGTACCACGACAACTCCGAGTCCTTTGCAACCTATACACCTACCATCACCGAGCACTAACGTTAACTTACTCCCGCTCTGTGCCAGACGGTTGTACATTCCTTTCCTCTGCGGTCGAACTCATGTTAATGCTTGTCATCTATATCCAGATGTCAGCCGGGGCCCCTCCAGACTTGCAGGAGCACGAATTACCTCAGGCTGCACCCTTCCAGAGAATCAAGATTGAAGATGACGACTCTATGATAATTCTCCCTCTTAAACACGAGGAAGATGCCAAACCGGATGTCCGCGCTCCCCCTTGAAGCGACGCCGTCTGAGGGTCGAGGTGGTTGTCTTAACGCGGAGACAACTGTACGGGGAAGAGCTTCCGGTGTTCGAAGACGCTGCCAGCTTCATAGAGAAGAATTTCGGCGATATAATTAAGAAAGAAGAAGAGAAACTCCACTACGCTATTCTCAATGTTCGACATTGTCGGTTTACTTTCCTACCTCTTTGCTAATTACCAGCTCCAAGGGCCAAGTGGAGGTCAAGATCAAAAAAGAGGAGTTGCTATCTGACGATGTCGTTCATCGTCGACTGGCACTTATCAGCCATGAGACTTACGATGTCGAGCTTGACCCCCACATTAGGGACGTGACGACAACAAGGAACTTCACCTCCAGCAAATGGGGCGGTAACACGCAGTCAACCTTCCCCAGGATCGGAGAAGACTTCTTAGCCAGGCATGGGCTGGATGACTTCATGTATCTGAACCTTTTATTCAATCCTCATGCGCCTAGGTGGCAAGGCGCTCCAGGGTTGTTCTTCTGTCCCTCAGTGAGCGGAGAGGCTGGAGAGGCTGATGAATGGCTTCAAATACAGCGAGTGGTGATCAGGTTGGACACAAGCACTTGGCTATACGTCGGACAATATCGGTGCATCCCAGCACCCTCTCTCACAGCTGACGAATGGAGGGCCCAGGCACCAAAGGTAAACACATGCTACTTCGAGTTCATTTCTATCATATGTATCTGCTCCATAGGTCAAGCAGACGTGGGTTAATAAGGTCGCGACGCACGGGTGGGGGGAAGTTATAAGGGCAAAGATTGTCCTTCAAAAGAGGCTTCACAGAGATCCGACCATGCAAGAGCTCAACAACGCGACCACATCAGGGGAGAAGTTCGTTGTCAGCACTGATGCTATCTACCGAGCATTCAACGAGGGTCATGCAGTCAGTTGTTTCCTCTATTCTGGTGTAACCGTAACCGTACCATTCACAAACCCGACTATTTCAGGTCCTTCGGGCATGGTGTATGAAATGCGTCGGATACGACGACGACTTCCAGCGGGAGATTGCTGCTGGGAACGCAAACTGAGACGAAATGCTTCAATGTTTCTTTTCATGGGCCCATTATACCCAGTGCTCGACCTCTCGACCGCTGTTTCTGCGTTGAGGATGTATGATACAGAATCACTCGATGCTTGAATATTGACTGTTCAGGTTCCGCTGTCGTCCGACGTACATAGTCGAGTAAGATGACGAACGTTCATGGAGAAACAATACAACATGTGTTGATTGTCATGTTACTGTTTATGATATCCTATCTGCCCACCTGAACACATTTTCTGTCCTCATGTCCTCATTCACTGCCGAGTCTTCGAGTTCTTCACATCATTTTTCGTGGAGGGCGGCGGAGGCAGTTCTTCTGCCTCCCATTCCACAGAGCTCAAAGACGGCAAATTGGCAGCCCGTTTCTGACGATTTGGTGGCTCGGAAGGAATTGGCGGACGGGCCACGTCCCTTTGCTCGATGACACTCGTATCTTGTATGGATAGCGAGGAGAACCTGCGGTAAAATAACCTATAGCAAAGCCACGTTATGAACATCAAGAAAAATAAGCGGATAATTCTACTCACTGCGCTTCTTGGCTTCTAGCGTTACTCCACACTCTACAGGCTTCCTTAAACCGAGCAAGGATGTTCGCCATGTCGTTATAGAACTAACTGCAGTGAGCAGATTGGGAACATCGAATCAATGGAATCTAGAGGTACCTTACGCCCTTCTTCTAGATTGCGAGTAATCTCACGATACTTGGCATACGCAAGGTCAAGGTATTGTAGAGCATGCTCGCGCTCCTTTACCGACGTATCTTCCTTCCGAGACGACAAAAATTGATCGTTGGTGGACTACAAACATTTGACGCGTGCAAAAGACGAGATAGTAATGAGAGACCGACCTTGATAGCTTCAAGGAGCTCCTCCTGTTTCTTCTGTCCCTCCGCAAGACCTTGAATGAACTTATCGTACTTGGCAAGCTCTCCGTCAGAGACGTCGGCGAACATCGCTGGATTTACCTCGGTCCAGCGCTCGGAATTACCAGCTGCGGACATGATGCGAGGTCGTATATCGTCCGCGTCGGCTCGTCGTTGTGCCCTTGAGACGAGCTGGCTTCGATCATGACGGATATCATCAAGAGATTCCAAGAGGCCCCGCAGGGCGCGTGCATGAATTTGTGTTTGGTTGCTCGTGGACTGTGACTTTTGGACAGTTGATACAGTGGAAGAGGGAACGAGAGCTTCCAGCTCTTCCTATATGTTCCGGTCAGTGAGGCTCAGCGGATCAGATAGTGCTACGCTACGCTACCTCATCCATCGCCAATTGAAGGATGGCATCCTCCCATTCTTCCCACTTCTCGCGAACAGTCTGGTCGCTATGGGTAGCTTCTATGAGAATACCCCTGTATCTCTCTTGTTTCTGAACCAGCTCTTGGTTGGCTTCATGAGAAGGTGGCCTGGTGATCGGTGTGTCTTTGCGTGCGGCTTCGTCTTCTGATGCTTCGCTATCTAAGACATCCATCGCCTAGCATAATGCTGAGTTTGTAACGCCATAGATGTGAGTTGTTTTTACCAAACCTCATCCAGTACCGCCATGGCCCGCCGAGCCAAGCGTTCGACGTCCTCAAGGTAGGCCTCGATTCGTTCAGGACCTTGTTCCAACCTAACTTCTTCAGCTTTCTTCAGCAAACTAGGAGGGAGTCCAATTGGGCGTTCGAGTGCTTCTAATGCTGATGGAAGGTTCAGGGAGCGCAAAGCCCTGTGTTTGTCATGAGTGAAGGATTCGTCGAAAGGACGAACACTAACCGGTCTGATTCGTCCTCGAGCTCTTGTGCGACGTCAGTTATTCTTTCTTTAATGAGGCTTTGCTTGTTATCGTTGTAGATGTCTTTGGACCAAATTAGATCATTAGCAGCTGATACCTGGTGTTGACCTGAATTAACATACTGACGGCCTCCCTGGCTCCCCAGCCTAGCATTTCTCCAAAAAGGACGCGATTGTTACCTATCACGCTTTTCAGATCCGATAAGCCAGGGGGGGCGTTACTCTGGACCATGATGACTTCTTGAATGGGTGTGATTGCAGAAGAGGGTGGGACATTTTTGTGATAAATGAAATCGTTGTCACGCTCAGCACGCGCAAGATTTTTCTGCAGGACATCCAACAGATACTAGGTGATGATGAGATGAAGTATGAAGTGCCATAGAATTGGTATGTTACCTTGATATCTTGCAAAACTGCAGGACCGACGGGGCTGCGTTTGGCCAGGTTGTACCCTCGATTAGCCTCCGCTTCGGCGTCAATTAGTCGTCGTAGTTCGTCACCATATCTGTGGCGTCAATGAGTAAATCCGAGGGAGGCTCTAAGCACGGGCATCGAATGCGGACCTGTTAGCCTCGAGTTCATCTATACTCTTCCTGTACTGTGCTGCTGCGCGAAAATGTCGTTGCTTTGTTTCTATGTGGGCGATCCAGGTCTCGGGATGGCATTAGTGCAATGGCTGCAATGTTCAGGGAGTTGCAACATTACTGATGGTAATTTCTCAGAGGTCTCTGGGGAAGCCGATCGTATCGCTTCCAAAGAAGAGGCGTATAGAGAGGCTACTCCAGCTGCCAACTTCGCGATAAGCCCATTCTTATAGTGCTCTGTGACAAGACCAATGTGAAGGCTTCTGGTGTATCAGAACGATTGCACTCACCTGCCACGGCACGCTGCCATGCGCATTCCTGCGCTTGAGCCAGCATGAGCCATTCTAGGCTTTGGATGAACGGTCCCGTCAGGTCCGATGGGCTTTCATCCACTTCAGTCGGAATTTGAAGCTTTGGTAATGCTGAAGTATGCAGGTATGCGAATACCCCAGACGCATTCTTCAGGATGTAGTTGAGGTTCAGACATAATGTACCTGAATCATCGTGACAGACCTGATAATATGAACTGGCGCGCTTTAAACCGTCTTGACTGGACCTGTCCTCAGAAGCGGCCAGCTGAGAATAAAGCGCCGCGAAGTTGAATAGAAGGGCGGTTCTTTCGAATGCCAAGCTCCGCAGCGAGATAGGAATGGAGGTTGGGGGGGAGAATGCATGAGCATAGGCAAATTCGAGATTGATCTAACGTAGTAATTACAGTAAGAGCAAAACAAGGACAAGGCACAGGTTGAACGGACATCAGAAGGTAGTTTTGTGAGAGCAAACACGAGTTGAGCATGATAACTACTTCAGGTCAGATCGCTCATCAGACACATAGCACCGACCTACCTCAGGAAGGCATTGATGGAGTCATTTCGGACGACATTGGAAGTGCAGGCAGCACGCAGACTTTCCCATTCGTTGATGTCTGATTTGTAGGCGTCGGGATGGTCTTCTGTCTTGTTTTGTATATAATCACGGACTTTGTCACGAATCGGAGTGGCGTAGGTCTTCTTGAATGGAACGCTGAGATGATTTGGCATATTGAAGAGCAGGACGTGTTGTCGAAGTGGGGTCGCTGGTCGGGAACCAAGAAGCAGGAAGGTAAAACACGCACAGGATAGGTGAGACACGGCGATAGATGAGATGACTGGTAATCCAGTACCTGTGGGTGCTTATTCGTGGCCCACAGAAATGCTTGCTTGGGAGCTAGCCTCACTATCGTACTACGTGGATGCTGGTCAAGAAGCTACTGCGGACTGGGTCTGGATGTCGCGTCGTTTGGCGGTGCGCGCGGTGACCATGATGCCGTATTTGGCAGGGTCAAGCAGCCTTTGGTCTTTGGTATAATCTATAGTATTTTCTCGCTGGTTACTAACTACATGTTGTATTGGACTAGTACTGGTGACCGTCGAATCTCAGTTCTCATGTACTATCCTCATGACATATACCCCTCGTGTTATGGAATATCATACCTTCGTCTTTCTGCGTTCCTCTTGCGTTGTCCATCTCGACTGTGGATATCAACGAATTGACATTTCCATTTAATCCAACCACACCAGTCACTGTGAAACAACCTGTGAAGATTTGCGTGTCTTGGCACAGGCGCGTAATCAGATTTTGGCCAGAAACTGTAAAGTTGTGTAACACAGAGACTCGGAGTACGAGATACCCCGATTTCGAGCAGCCCCGTCCACGCTAGGACAGGGATGGACCCCAGTGGCTGGATTGAAGTGGAGGGACGGTACAAAGTCACGGTCTGGTGCCGGGTTGACCGGGTTGGACTGTCGAAAGTTCTTGTATCGATGTCACGATGTCGGGTCAACTCACATATAGTTTCGTGACGAGTCAGTGATGCACCCGTGATGCGAGGAGAACAAAACAGCACGCACGTCTTGCGATACGATACGGAGATCGTTCGAGGTGGGCTACATTGTTGTAGTTAATAAATATGGGCTAGTACCGTATGTATGGTTGTGTGGCACGGCAGTGCTGAGGAGAGATAGAGAATTCTCAGCCACAGGTTGTGTTTCTACTGCTGTCCTCACGTCGGCATTGTCTCCATCAGCACCTTTTTCCTTCTCCTTGTTGATACCCACGAATTTCGTTTTCTGAGCTATTTTCTTTCTTACAAGGCTGCACTGGTGCTCCTTTGGAGATCTCCGACAACAATCTTTCCACTCGCAACAACTTTGAGCCCCATCGAAAACCAGCCATTTTGGCACAACCAATCACTGCCCTCCCTGTCTCATCATGTCTTACGACAATCAGCCTACCTCACCCGCGTCCGCCATGGGCAGGCGGCTCACGAACAGGAACACTAACCGGTACAGTGTTACGGCGTTGTTCAGTATGGCTGCAGAGCAGGACGTAGAAGTTGAGGACGATTTGGCCAGAGGTATGTTTTCAGACAGAATACATCTCTCAACGATGTTTCATTCCTCTAAACAGCTCAGAAACGTTTGCGAGATCTCAAGGGAAAGATTTCCGCACAGTCCAAGAAAAATTTTGTTCTTGAGCGTGACGTTCGCTACCTCGACTCCCGAATAGCTCTTCTTATCCAGAACCGCATGGCAGCCGACGAAGTGCGTGTGTACAAATGCCTACGCTGAATCTTAGTGTCTCATTCTACGATGTAGCAACGTGAGGTCGAGCGAACACTGGAGGACGTCGATCCAACCGAAGGCCACTACCCCGATGATCGCAAGCTACAACAATACTCAAATCTGTTTTTCCTCCTTCAGTCCGAACCTCGCCACATCGCCAACCTTTGTCGGCTCGTTAGCTTGTCGGAAATCGACACCCTTCTCCAGACAGTCATGTTCACACTGTATGGTAACCAGTACGAAAGTCGTGAAGAGCACTTGCTCCTTACGATGTTCCAGTCTGTATTATCTGCGCAGTTCGAGACTGCAACAGAATTCGGCTCACTACTGCGAGCCAACACGCCAGTGTCTCGCATGATGACTACTTATACCCGTCGAGGACCGGGACAGAGTTACCTCAAGGGAGTTCTGGCAGAGCGCATTAACAGTCTCATAGAGCACAAAGATCTCAACCTCGAAATAAACCCCGTCAAGGTAAAGTGTAGCTTTTCTCAACAACATTTTCTTCTGAACAACAAGTTTCATTAGGTTTATGAGCAAATGATCAATCAGATCGAAGAAGAGACTGGCACACTACCACCAAATCTGCCTCGTGGAGTTCCTCCTGAGGTTGCGGCAGAGAACCCTGACGTCCAGGCGATCATTGCTCCACGGCTTACCATGCTTATGGAAATCGCAAACAGCTTCCTGGTTACCATCATAGAGAGTATGGAGAGTGTTCCATACGGTATCCGGTGGATATGTAAACAAATTAGAAGTCTGACTCGAGTATGATGGCTCGCCTCTGCTCATTTCCCACCTACTGATATTGCGTCTGTAGCGAAAATACCCTGAGGCTACCGATTACGCCATTTGCTCTCTAATAGGAGGTTTCTTCTTTCTGCGTTTTATCAACCCCGCAATCGTGACACCACAGGCGTACATGTTGGTTGATGGCGTACCTGCAAAACATCCTCGGCGGACGCTGACATTGGTGAGCCATTACTTTTCTCGTGTATGCCCGGGGCGTGGGCCTGACACCCCCTAAAGATAGCGAAGATGCTCCAAAACCTTGCGAACAAGCCTTCCTATGCTAAGGAGGCTTACATGATCACGCTGAACCCATTCGTTGAGAATAACAAAGCGCGGATCAATCAGTTCCTCAACAACCTGTGCGAGGTTGGGGACTTCTACGACACTTTGGAGGTGAGGAATCGTCCAATTAACACCCTAAAGTTTTTTGACGATCCTGCCACGCGCAGATGGACCAATACATGGCTCTTTCCAAGAAAGATCTTATGATTCATATTACCATGAACGAACTGTATAATACGCACGCGTTGATTTTGCAGCACATCGAAACCCTAGTATGTCGGTCGTTATTGGACGTGTTGTTACCCACTGAAGCTTCCGCAGTCACCGAACGATAAACAACATCTGCGTATTCTCACCGATGAACTCGGCCCCGCTCCACCACAGGTTCCTCGCAAAGAGAACCGGACTATCGAACTCAACCTGTATAGTCGCTGGGAGACTCCTGTCCAAGACCTACAAACAGCACTTATGGACTCGATCTCCCAGAGCGACATGCTGTATATGGAAACGAAATCCATTCTCGTTCAGCTTATACGTTCACTCCCTCATGCCGCCGAGAAGCGGCCTTACAACCTTGCGGTACTGGCGGAACGCGCTGCAACCACGAAAGACGCCACACTTGTGCGCAGGGGCATCAAGGTGAAGGAGATGCTGCGTGAGCTCGAGGAGTTGAAGATCATCGACCAGGCGGATGGCTATAAGCTCATGCAGGAGGAGGTTGCCGCAGAACTTGTCCATCTGGGCAATCTGCGAGAGAAGGTTCTTTTAGAGACCAAGTCCCTAGAGGCGGTTTACAAAACCATCTGTGATCACAACAGCTACTTGCGCTCACAGCTCGAACAGTACAAGGCTTACCTCCAGAACGTCCGTATGACCGCTTCCAAAGATAAGGGGAGCACGACGGGTGTTGGTGTTGTCACCGTCGGCGGAAAGGAGAGGAAACCTTCGAGGAGCGCAGTCCTTGGCCCTTATCGGTTCACTCATGCGCAACTGGAGAAGGAAGGGATTATCGTTGAGAGTAACGTTCCAGATAATCGGTAAATTTCACAAGTTCGAGTATGATCCATTGTCTAACCACCTCCTAAGGCGCCCAAACATCTACTTCAACATTACATCACCAAGCCCTGGAACTTTCATTATCTCGCTTCATTACAAGGGACGTGAGAAAGCCATCCTGGAGATGGATCTCAAGATTGACGATCTACTGGAGAAGGTTTGTGGCGATCCCATTTGTTTGACGCGATATTTAATGAAGCTCAACAGCAAAAAGACAACAAGCATCTCCTGGACCTTGAGTACGTTCAGTTGAACGTGCCAAAGGTCCTTGCTCTCCTTAAAAAGGTCTTTGCGAAGCGGTGATTGATTCTCTCCATACAGTTTTGACTTATCTTTAAGACATTCATCTTTTTATGTCATATTCATTTTGCCATACCTGTCGCTCCTTTTCTCTCTTCCCTTGTCTTTTATGACCCTCGTCTAATTTCAGCGTGTTCTTTCTCTCCTGTGACTCTGTTCGTTCTGGTATTGTTTGGATGTATTACATGTGTAGTTATGTGTTTTTCTGGATACCTGTGTTTCTACATTCTGTGACAGTCCTGAATTTATACCTCGAGATGGAACCCAGCCCCAGCCACTTTCGAGTGTCGAGGTGCAAATTTTACATATGCTTTCAACCAGCTGAGCTACTGCGGTTACAGGACGTACGTGTTGCCAATTTACTTCCGCTGAGTGAGCGCCAAAAACTAAATCTTACCGTTGACGGTTGTCTGGCCAATCGCCGTGTATCATCCCAGCTGCTCACACCGCCTTAATTGTATTCGACGAGCCTTTTTTTCAGCCGCTTTCTCGTCCGGGTCACTGGAGTACTCTCAGACGCTGGAACTACTTCGAATGTTGCCTTGGTAGTTGCTTGCTGCAGGCATCAAGATGTCGCATTGGTCTTCGGTCTTTGTTCTCTATTTCGCGCTTTGCCTAGGAACGGCGCTAGCAAGACACTCTTCCCTGGTCAACCTACCGACCTTGCAGGCAGGACAACTGGCGTCAAACACATCTGTATCGAGTAATACTGGGCCGAATAAGTATGGGATTTCCCCCGTCTCGCTGGCCAACGACGGGTAAGTAACAGCTTAGGCACAAGGCACTTGAACTCATTCGTTGCAGAACGTACTATGTAGTTCTCCAAGCAGGTGAAATTAGCTTTCGCGCAGCAGTCGACACTGGTTCCTCCGACTGTTCGTATCAATTCACCCATTTATTTTACCCCTACTAACAAATTCGACGTTCGCAGTCTGGCTAGTATCGACGGCCTGCAAGACTAAAACTTGCTCAGACGTCCCGAGATATCCATTGGCATATGCCTCCCCGACTTTCGTTTCAATCAATAACAATGCCACCAACTTCACACTAAGCTATGCGGACGGCAGTAGTGAGTGGTTGTCTGGTCCTCGATTATTCGGTTGATATTGAGGGTACTATAAGGCGCGTCTGGCTTTGTCGCCGGGGAGGCCGTCGAGGTCTCGAATGTCACCGTGCCCAATCAAGCTTTCGGTAAGCATGCTGTTTCGCCATGGCGGCCCTCTGATCAATCACAACCTTCTCGAACTCTGCAGGCATGGTAACAAACTCTAATGTCACGCTAAACGACGAAGTCAGTGGTGTTCTTGGCCTGGGGTTTCCTAGGTTGTCGGAAATTTATGCTGCCACCGCCAATGGTGTGTGTTACGCGCCTATGGGTGTTCTCGAAGGTTTTGGACCCACTCATTACCGCACATGCGGTTTGTAGCCACGCCGTTTATTGCGAGCTTGTCTGGACAAGGCATTCTTGACTATCCCATTTTCGGACTGAGCTTGACGAGAAACTCCACTGGAACACTTGCACTCGGTGAGTGCTCATACGATGCCGTAGCATCAATGACTAACCGTTGCGAAATGTTCCAGGCGCTGTCGACGTCTCAGTTCTACAGAATGTCAGCGAGATCGTGTGGAATGACGTGGTTCCATTCTCCCCGATCGGTACACAGACCAACACCTCAGGGTATATGTATTGGGCTATTCACATGACAAACTTCGCGGTATGTATCATGCAATGCATGCAGCTCGAGTCCCGTTCATATCTTGCTAGGTTAACGGGAGTGAACTGACCCCGATACCCACGTATCCCGGGCCGCTTGACAACTCCTCAATTGCGCTTTTGGACGTGTGAGTCTATTCTCTATTTGGGTCTTGTAGTTGGCACTGACGGCGAACTTGCATAGGGGAACGCCTGGGTTGTATGGGCCCTATCAAGATGTAGGTAGCATTGGGCCGCGGTATATATATATTCCATGGACTTAGCCTTCTTGTGTAGGTGACGCGGCTGTATGCTCTCTTTCCGGAAAGTCGACTCGTGGATGAGAGTAAGCAACTTTTGTCAGTCTTTCGAACGACTGACGACTGATGTAAGTAATCATCTTCAGGTGGACAGTGGGTAATCCCCTGCGACTCATCTGCGACCATGTCGTTTAGTTTCGGGTACGCGACAGCCGCCCTTTGCCAGGTACATCACTGACCGGCGCCTCAGAGATGGGAAATCGTTTTTCCTCCAGCCTACCGACTATATCATTGGTCCAACGGAAGGCAATCCTGACCTTTGTTTGTCCTGGCCGAAAGCTTCACCGCCCAGTTCAGACGGTATTGATTGGCAGCTTGGTAAAACGGACCTTTACTATTCGCGATACCTTACTCACGAGTACATGCCAGGAACGCCATTTTTGCGCACCGTGTACTCGGTTTGGAGGTAAGCATGCGTTCTTACCATCATTCGCTCACTTCATTATTCGTACAGTTATGGCATCGACTCCAAGCAACCCCCAATGATCGGTCTATATCCTCTGTCGAACTCATCGGGGCCTGTCGAGTCTCCAGCTTTTGTCTCTTCGTTCTTCTCTGCTGCATCTGCTACTGTGGCAACCATGTTACCCAACTACATTCTGCCAACGCCGACGTTCACTACACCGCCGTATGCTTTCAACACGTCGATCCTTGCAAGTCTTGGTGAAGTCGTGCCCTCAGAGCTCGCGACAAGCACGTACGAACCTATTCTGGTGACGCCAGCTATGGGAGCAACCGAACTTCCAAAGGTTTCGGACGGGTATACATTGATCGTAACTGATGCACAAGGGGATGTTGTGACATCCACGTATCACATCACGCAACCTTCCGTGGTCCTCGGATTGCCGCCAGGGTGGAGTGGCGCTCGGACACTACATGCGCCCTATGTCGGACTTGGCATCTCTATACTTGCATCGGTGGGTGCGGGTGCATGGATATTCTAGTACTAGGACCCAGCTCTACTCACAGCAGACACAACCCAAACATTCCGGGTTTGTCGTTGTACTTTCTGTTTCGATTAGTTACATATCACGTTTACTTTCACATCAGGACTTTGACTCAGTAGTAGATAGTTGTAATATAATATCTCTGTTTTTGAAGTACCTGAGCAACGATGCGCCGCCAAGTTACTAGCCAAAACAAATGTCAGTGAGCAGACGCGTGTGAAGTAAATGGCCTACCTTTGATTGCGTGTTGGTCCTGAACGCATTTTCTTGGGAGTTGGTGTAGCAAGGGGGTACGGGCGTGGGTAAAACTGAAACAGACGCGTCAACGAGGATGCATGCGGGTGTGGGGGCAGTACTGGGAGCGGCACAGGTAATGGGCCCGCTATGGAATTGGCATCCGCAAGTCTTGTACTTTCTCATACCGTCATTTTCGCTAGATGTCAGTGATCTGGGACTTCTCAACATTGGTAGCCTTGGGTTTCTCGTCGGGAATGTACTTGGATTGTTGTTTCTGAGCACCATCTGTCTTGGGGAGGCGGAGGGGTTGTTGGGGTACCTGCCAGTATCCGGTGGTGCATCCCCATTACGCTGTAACTGTTTTAATATAAGATAATTAAGTCCTCTTGTTGACTATCTGCTTCGGATCGTGTACGCTTCCTCGTTTCAATCCTGTCTTGAGTATCGTCACTTTCTCGAGCCCTATTAGCTAGCCCCTGCAACGTCATAGTTCAGTGAGCATTACGAGACAACCCCTGGCTCCGATGCAACTTTTATGTTTTGACGCCAAGTCGCGGAGCCTAGGCTACAAAGCAGCGCACGCATCGCGCCCTATTCATATTCTATGGATCAATGAAGCCGTAGAAATGAAGTCTGATCAACTTACCTTGCGGAGATTGGGCAAGCGATACAATCACACGAAGCGAGGCGGTCAGCTGGGTGGGGTCTGAGCGTGATGCGTCACGATATCAGAATGATCTACAGACAAAGGTAATCACCTTTCCTTGCCAACATCAGTGGAAGTGGGCTTTTGCACAGTTCGTCGAACACTTTGAGGTCGTCTATGCATTGATCAACATGTGGACAGGACGCAGGATGGTTCACAGACGCACCACATTCAATGAGACAGGTAAGGCCGCTTATTTTGCTAATCTTGGAGTTGTCGCCAGCACCTTTGGCCCTCTTGATGTCAGTGGCTGGGACTTCTCGACATCGATAGCCTAGACGATGGAGATGCCGTGGGATGGCGACAGGAAGATAACTTGAAGGTAGGGAGATTACGCTCTGGAGCAGTGTGACATGAAGTCAAAACAGGCCCCCTCGAGGAACGGCGGGGAACATAAGAAGACACAAACTTACAGAATGACATTGTGTATAGAAAACTGAGGGTGATAAGGGTGTAGTGGTAGAAACGACTAAGGAACGATGACCGCGCGCTATCTGACGCACTTAGTACATAGGTGTAGCATGTCATACTATAAGTTATAGTGCCACACAAGGGTGCGCACGCTGGTAGACTTGTAGAATCGACGCGATGTTGCACCGTCCACGCTCAACACACGTATGAAAATTTTCATATATCACCACATGGATTTTGTCAAATCCAGACCTCGTTATATTAGGTCTCACGGGGACAGAACCAGTTCTCACTGGAGGTTATATATCATATGAACTTGGGGTTCATACTACATTTGTTCAAGACCATCAAACTCGGAAGATCTGAGTTGATAACATCGCCGCCGAACGCGCACTTCTCATCGTTCTAGACGTTTGGAAGGATCGATGTGCCGGTCTAATTTCGTTCTACCGCCATAGGGACTGGAACGGTTTGTTCCAGGCTGAACCCTTCTGATCCAAGATAGGTCCAACTTTGCGTACTCCGTTTATGCGCTCATAACCAAGTCATATCATAAATACAAATTGGAATAGAAATGTCTTTCAAAGCCCCAGCTCTTTCTTCCTTCACCCACCCACCCCCTAATCAATCCATCTCTGCAGCCAGTTGCCATCGCTGCAGTTCTTTTGTGCAATGCCTGGCCAACGCATTTCTCAGCCTAATCCGCCCCCTGATCCTTCTCATCTCCCCGATTCCTTGATAGATAACTGCGTAAACACAGACACTCAGTCAGTTATAAGTGACGCCGAGCTTGCATCCCTCAGCAAGTTCAAGCAAGCTGCGAACTACATCACTGCAGGTGAATAGCCCCTATCTTATGAATCGCGTCATCGGTTGAGCTCAGACATATCATTAGCAATGATTTTCTTGAGGGACAATGTCCTCCTCGAGAGGAAGCTTACTTTTGATGACATCAAGCCCCGCCTTCTTGGGCATTGGGGTACTTGTCCCGGTCTCATCCTCGTGTATGCGCATCTCAATCGCATCATCAAGAGGTCAAATTTAGACGCATTACTTGTGGTAGGACCTGGTTGGTATCATGTCCATTCAACTTTGGCATATTCACAGGTTCAATCATCTCTGACGAACTATCTAGGTCACGGTGCACCAGCGATTCTCTCTTGCTTGTGGTTGGAAGATTCGCTTGCGCCTTTTTGGCAGTCTTACACTCGTGACCGAGCTGGATTAACCAGACTCATTACAAAATTCAGCACGCCTGGAGGATTTCCAAGGTAAGCTCTGCATATTCGCAACACTTCCACTTTGTTAACAGGCTCACAGCCATATCAATGCCGAGACTCCTGGAGCTATCCATGAAGGCGGAGAGCTAGGTTATGCTCTGAGTGTCGCCTTTGGCGCTGTAATGGATAATCCGAACCTCGTTGTCACTTGCATCGTAGGTGACGGAGAAGCGGAGACTGGACCCACTGCGACCGCATGGCATGGATTCAAGTACATTGATCCTGCCGAGTCGGGCGCTGTACTTCCTATCGTGCATGTCAATGGGTTCAAAATTTCGGAGCGTACCATCTACGGGTGCATGGACGACAAGGAACTGATTGCTTTGTTCAGGTTGGTTGATGTATGCATGCCGGTTGATTTTACTGACGCCATGCTCAGCGGCTATGGCTACCAAGTCCGCATAGTCGACAACTTGGCAAATATTGACCAGGATCTCGCAGGAGCTATGGAATGGGCCCTCAGCGAAATTTCTCGTATTCAGCGCGCGGCACGTTCTGGAAATCCCATCGTCAAGCCTCGCTGGCCAGTCCTTATTTTGCGCACCCCGAAAGGCTGGACCTGTCCTAAGCAACTACACGGCGAGTTCGTCGAAGGATCGTTCCGTTCACATCAAGTACCTCTTCCCGAAGCCAAGACTTCGGAGGAGGAGCTCAAGTTGCTGCAAGCTTGGTTGTCTAGCTACCAGCCTGAGGAACTTTTCACTATTAGTAGCGCAGAAGGCAAAATCGACGGTCTACCTGTGAACGATGTGCTCAGCATTATTCCTGACAATAAGGAGAAGAGATTGGGCATGAGGAAGGAGGCTTACGCTGCCTTCCAGCCGCTCACTGTCCCCGATTGGATGCCGTTTGGTATTCAAAGTGGTCATGAGGCAAGCTGCATGAAGACGATTGGTAATTACCTTCGCGAGGTCATCAAAAAGTGAGTATCGTATACATGGCTTTCACTTCCGGTGTTAAAATTCGCATTAGAAATCCGTCTACCTTCAGGATTTTTTCTCCTGACGAGTTGGTTTCAAATAAGCTGGATGCTGTATTTGATGTTAGTGGGCGGAACTTCCAGTGGGACGTCGCTTGCCGTGCGCAGGGGGGACGTATCATCGAAATCCTTTCGGAACACACTTGCCAGGGTATGCTACAAGGTTATACACTCACTGGGAGGACGGCCCTGTTCCCGACCTATGAGGCTTTCTTGGGTATCGTACATACCATGATGGTGCAATACAGCAAGTTCACGAAGATGGTTTGTGTTCTATATTCACCTTCTGACCTGTATTTAACTTGCATCCCGCAGGCCTTCGAGACCGATTGGCGCCATGATGTCGGCTCTGTCAATTACCTTGAGACGTCCACATGGGCTAGGCAGGAGCACAATGGCTTTTCGCACCAAAACCCATCTTTCATTGGCGCCGTCCTCAATCTGAAGCCGAAGCTTGCGCGGGTATATCTTCCACCCGATGCTAATTGCTTCTTATCTACGTTGGCGCACTGCTTGAGAGCCAAGAATTATATCAACCTGATGGTCGGGAGCAAGCAACCAACCTCGGTGTGGTTGAGCCCAGAAGAGGCGGATCGGGTACGTTTTTCCGAGCTACTACTGGGATCGATCGAACTGATATATCAAAAGCACTGCGTGGCTGGTGCTTCTGTTTGGAAGTTTGCGAGTGTCGACGATGGAGTAAACCCTGATGTGTAAGAACTATTCGGTAGTCTATGACTGTCTATTCGCATGATCTAACACACCCTTAGCGTCCTCGTCGGTATCGGAACGGAGGTCACTTTTGAAGTCATTGCAGCCGCTGCTCTCCTTCGCAAACTTGTCCCGGCGCTCCGCGTCCGTGTCGTCAATGTGACGGACCTGATGATTCTTGGTCCGCATGGAAGTCACCCTCACGCACTGAGTGATGAAGACTTTGATACACTGTTCACCAAGGATAGACCTATCCATGTCAACTACCACGGCTATCCCATCGAGGTGAAGGGCTTAGTGTTCGGCAGGCCGGGTATAGACAGGATGTCAATCGAGGGGTCAGTTTCAAATCTTCCCTGACTTTGTCCCATGGTTGATAGTGGTCGACAGGTATCGCGAGGAAGGAACCACGACGTCTCCATTTGATGTTCGTTATCCAAACTGAACGTTTTCAATTTTTTGCTGATTTTTTTTCGTGTAGATGATGCTTTGCAACCATGTCTCGAGATATCACGTTGCTGCTGCCGCTGTTCGTGCTGGCGCGTTATTCAATGCAATGGTTTCAACGGAGGCACATGAGAAGGCTAGCTATATCATGCATCTGGCGCAAAAAGACAAAGAGTATATTTACCGCGAGGGCCAAGGTAGGTTAACATCGACTTTGTATCGCCTCGCGATGGACTGACGGACAATCAGACCCCGATGGCACATTCGATACACCCGTCTTTGGAGATGCGAAGAAGTAAGAGAAGTGAGGCTTCCGGTCTGTTCAAATGGGTGTATGTTATCAGATGAGTGCCAGTGTAAAATTGCCTCGAATACTGTATCAAAGAAACGAACTGTGTAGAATTACGAGGAATGGAAAAGGACTACTAGTAGTACCGGGGACCTGGTATCAAGTGATCATCGGGAATGTTACCATGATTACAGTAAACCATACTTGACACAAAATTTTTGTCACACTTGGAATGTTGGCACAACACTTGCAATTCTTCGAGAGGACCTGGAACTTATGGGAGAAAAAAGCGACAGGCCTGGGACTCGAACCCAGAATCTCTAGCGCATGGTCACGTGACAAATCCTGTCATCACCGGAAACTAGCGCGTTACCATTACGCCAACCCGCCTTGATCATGGTCATCGTAATGTGTAATTTTCTTTTCGCAGTCTTTTACCACGCCACCTACTTCCGTATGTTTGCTCTTGAAGGTCATCTTGGTGCTCTGACTTGTCTTTCTCATCTGTCATTGTTCGCTTGCTGGTTTTCCTAGTTCACTGTACTAATATTCGCGCACTTGATCGTTGAGGTGCCATGTCATTCTTTGGGACTGCCACGGCATCAGCGACGCCTGCTGCGACAGCCGACAAGGACATCGAGGTTCCCGAGCCACCAACCGATTCCATCTCTTCGCTCTCTTTCTCTTCAGCAGCGGACTATCTTGCAGTGGGAAGTTGGGATAATAATGTGAGTCTACCTAAATTACCGTGTTGTTAATGGTCATCGACGCGTCAACAAGGTCCGTCTGTATGAAGTTGGCGCTGGGGGACAAACACAGGGGAAGGCCATGTACGCCCACCAAGGACCCGTGCTTAGTGTTTGTTGGAACAAGGTTCGCGCGTTATCAATGATTTCAAATGTGATATCATCTGAATCATTGAGTAGGACGGTAACAAAGTAATTTCTGGCGGAGCAGACAATGCTGCACGCATGTTTGACATTACCAATGGACAAACAACACAAGTCGCTCAGCATGATGCGCCCATAAAAGTCGTCAAGTGGATAGAGACGCCGCAAGGCGGCATTCTGGCCACTGGGAGTTGGGACAAGACGATCAAGGTTCGTGCACACGAACGTTGCACGAGCGAACACGGTGCTGATCCCATGATGCATCACGGTTGCTGGCTCGCTTTGAATAGTATTGGGACCTTCGGACAGCCAATCCTATCGCCACAGTACAATTGCCGGAGCGTTGTTACAGCATGGACGTACAATATCCACTCCTTGTTGTTGGCACCGCGGAACGCCACATTCAAATATACAACCTGACGAACCCAAACACGGCCTACAAGGTCCCGTCCAATGTCATGTCCGTGTCAGAGCGCAGACTCAAACGATGTTTACGCAGACTATAACATCGCCTTTGAAGTGGCAGACACGTGTTGTCTCGTGCTTTACCAACTCCACCAATAGTGGTTTTGCAGTTGGCAGTATCGAGGGACGCGTGGCAATCCAGTACGTCTGTCATGCAATAAACACGCCTTGTGTGATTTCATTTTTGACTCGTCATCTGTGCAGATACGTCGAAGACAAGGATAGTTCGTGAGTGCGCCCTGACTAATGGCAAGGATTCAGGCGCTTATGTTGGTGGTAGCAACAATTTCTCTTTCAAATGCCACCGTAGAGACCAGACACCGAACGCAAAAGATCAGTCTTTGGTGTACGCTGTGAACGACATCTCATTCCACCCCGTCCACGGGACTTTCTCCACATGCGGTGAGCCTTGCCAATAACCCTCGATGCTGTCTTGATTTGCTTACATCCACGAATAGGGTCCGACGGCACTATCCACTTCTGGGATAAGGATGCGCGGACGCGACTAAAGAGTATGTTTCACACATTTCAAACATGATTGATCCAAGTCTTATGCACGTGTTATTCAGCCTTTGATGCCGTACCAGGTCCAATTAGTGCCACGACCTTCAACCGCAACGGCACCATCTTCGCGTATGCCGTATCCTATGACTGGTCCAAAGGACATAGCGGAATGACTCCCGGACACCCCAATAAGCTCATGTTGCATGCATGCAAAGACGAAGAGGTGAAGAGGCGACCGAAAAAAGCGTGATCGTCGTGTTGGCCAGTTAAACTATCTCACAGTAAAATTGTACATATCTTGCTCGTCCTTGATTCCTATAATAACAGCGATGCGGTCCGCTGATATGTGCGACCCGTCATACTTAGGGCACTGTTTCTTATGCATGCAATGTTCGTTTTTTTCGCATGTGTAGACATTATGGGGGATGCCAGTCATAGAGTTATCATGTCGACGTCCTCAGGAGCTACATAAGAATCGCGCCAGGCTTCCCAAACATGAAACTGGGTGTAGTTCGCGACTTATCTCACAGGCACGCAGCCCACGAGCCGAAAGGGCGCGTCGCAAACCAACGTTGGCAGGTTCGTGTGGCAGGCCCAGATGGTGTTATTAGTATGGTTGGTGAGATGGTTTTGCAAGGGGTTTTGCCCACAGACCCTTGCTCTTGGGATCGAGCTTTCTCCCAAGCTTGTTGGTCAGTGTCATCAGCACCTAACCATGTTCTCCTCTGGAACACTCAATATCTCAACGGCCCTGCTGGACTTTATGTTGTTACCCAGGGAGATGAGATCTTCACATAGTTACATGGAGGCAGACGAAGTCGCTGGCAAAATAGCCTGCATCGTTGATCGGAAATCGCATTGATTGCGCAGAACATCAGAGTCAGAGGTAAACAAACAAATGTAGCTCGAGACCCCATGTACCCCCATGTACCAATGTTGCCAGTATTGTGTTGCTACCAAGTCTGTCTTCCTTATTTCCCGACCCAGAGGATGGGCACACACATCATACGGCGCGATACTGCATGCATCGATGATGACATTAGTAAGTACAAAGTAGACGCACTTCCTGGTCATGTGTGGCACTGATACGTCGCCACCAATTCTACGTCCCGCGACAGCAGGGCTCATGACGTCTTTCCCTTCTTCACCTCCAGCAAGGGATCGAGAGACGACTCTGGTTGACGATACGAGCCACCGACGCGATCCGCCCAGGTGAAATACTGATGCAGAGGGTTTAAATGTCACATGAAGGAACAAATGTAACGAGGGAGCTATGCGTACCTGACCGTAGTTCACAGTGAAATAGAGATGGTGTAGTGTATGGTGTGCGGGACCATTAATGACGTGCTCAAGGGGGTGTCCGGTTATCATATCTGAATCATGAATCTGTCCAAGCAACGTCAGAATCGCATCAGGGGACGCAGTGTTCGGGATTTCGTACCAATATGCTCCAGAAGTTTACAAAAACAAAAAGGCCGAGGTATAACCACCGGTGGAGGGGGAAGAAGACTATGAACAAGTGATATGGCACGGATTGTAGGTATCCATCCACCGGGTGGAATGCATGCGACGCAAAGGGGGTTGGTACTGAACAGACATGTTAATTTACAAGAATATGGAAAATACATAGTACATACTTATCCACTTATGGTGTGGCTTATGGAAGGTTTTGTAAAGGGCAGGATGATGCAGAAGACGATGAACCCAGTATATGGCGTAATCCGTGAAAAACAGGAAGCTGAATATTTGTGAACTCTGGATTTCAGTATGAATGGAAAGGACGCGTACAATGGTATTGAAAAGCCGAGATAGAGCCATCCGTATTCATCGACGTTGTCATAGAGTCGAGAATACCCCATGACCTCTGCTTGGAACCATGGAAGCGTCAAGAGGGTCATAGCTGGGAAGGCTTGTAAACTGGCTTGAATTTCCAACTTGATCTGGTTTTTTAGGAAACGTGGGTGCTGCATCATATCATGGTTGAATATAAATTGGTAGGAGAGGCCGGCGAAGATGAAGTATAGGAAGTGAATTCCAATGAGGGTTATGACGCTCAAGGACAACAATTGCCTAGGAATATGATCTCGGGGCCATGCGGATTGGGGTGTAAATGATATTGTAGAAAAATTAGCAGATGCAAGGGATGCTGAGGAAGTGTCAAAGTGGTCGTTAAGTGGGACGAGACGAGCCCAAACTTTGTCGAGAAAGTATTCGTCGGCGATGTGTAGAACGAGATCCATGACGGCGAAAGCAAGTAAAGATTGTTATGCCCGTACACGATGCCCTTGCGCTCACAACTACGGGCAGCGAAGTTGTAGGGGGCGGGTGAAATATTCGGGTAGACTTTTTATACATGTCGTCAGTAGACATCAGACCACTTTTTTTTCGCCACCGTGGCGAACCAGACACATGATTGGATCACACAACATTTAATACGTCAGCAAATGCTAATAAATTAACCTCCGCGCATTATCTTGCCACCTAAGCAGTCTATTATATTTACCTAATTCTCAGGTCTCAAATGTGGGTGCATAGCGCAGTGGTAGCGCGCATGCTTTGCAGGCGCTTATGTAATATGTGTACATAAGCAATCGTGTATGAGGTCCAGGGTTCAATCCCCTGTGCATCCAAATTTTTTTCTCATTCTTCGTTGAACTAGTGCTGAGAAAATCACTACTTTTATTACGTTGGCAACGTTTGAGTGGATATTCGTTATTCCGAGTTGTTTTTTAGGATCTCACGTAACTTGTTTTCACCAAGTTCCGGTAGCTCCATGGCGTTTGGTTCTGCTTTTTTCCAGAGAGAAAGTGGGCAAACCTTTGGCCGACTCGGAACGCGTTCAATGACCTAATTTCCGTTGCCCCTAAGAAATTTCAGCATCCTCTCCATAGGAAGAAGCGCAATATCTTCGTGGACCCTCCCCTAATTGTGGTCTGAGCATGGGCTCTCCGCAACTGTCGGCTCTGAACTTGTCGCTTTCCATGAGTATTTTCCTGTCTAGAAAAATCTAACACGCAATGAGCACGATAGATTGTCCCAGCCACGGCTGTCAGAAAACGATGGGAACGCATTCAGGTTCCCGTGACGCTGTAGCAGCCAATGACACTTCTCTGACCCCCGCAGCAACTTACCTCGAGGGTTTCCGGTCACCTGATTGTCCTACTGGAAACACAATGTTTTCGAACTTTCTGCTCTCTTATCATACAGCGTGGCTCGTTCCTGATTTTCCCCCCGAACCTCGTTTCATTTCTCGAACAAGTGCACGTCAAAGGCTGTCCTATTCTCTCATGTTCTGTGCTGAAATATATCTGGCACTGCTCGGCCGGACCTGCGTCGCATTCCTGGAAACGCTTCCATGTGATGGCATACTGACCTATTGTTCATCCACGGCTTAAACGCGTGTTCGCCGCCAACGCCAACGAGCATGAATTACACAATCATAGAATCACAGCAACGGAATCCAAGAATTGGAAGCCACGCTTCTGAGCAGCCCCTCATCGCAAGGCGAATCCATCGCGTGGTCTCAATGTGATACAACGCTGCCAACACGTGCCACGTTAAACCATCTGTTTAGTCCTGATATCTCCTTGCTCCGAGTTCACGTTCAACCCTCCAACTCACCAACCATGGGTCAACTTCTTGCATGTTCAAGGCGCAGTCAATTGAACAAGTTCACGGACGAGGAGCCAAAAGCTCCTCCTCCTCCTGGACCTCCAGACCGCGAAACCGTTTACATTGTGTATGTTGTTCATTCTCCTTGAGTAGCCATCCTTATCAGTTCACATCAGGGTCATGGGATCCACTGGGAGTGGAAAGACGACGGTGTGTCGCTTAGTTGATTTCGATGACGCTGAGTTCGCTCACAAAGGGAACTATCAGTTCATCAACTTGGCGTCGGGGTCCAACCTCAGAGCGGGTTCCGGGTTGGAAAGTTGCACCAACGAAGTACAGACGTCGTTGCCGTTCAACGTGGGCGGACAGCCAGTGATTTTGATTGATACTCCGGGATTTGATGACACAACCCTGACGGACACCGACGTCTTGAGGATTATAGCTGCGTACCTCGTCACCACGTATGTCCGCAATCGCTCCAAGGATTCGATGACTGACGCACCGTTTTTACAGCAACAAGCAGGGAGCACGCATTGCAGGAGTCATTTACATGCATAGAATCTCCGACTTGAGAGTCGGAGGTTCGGCCCGACGCGATTTCAGAATGTTCCAAGAGCTCTGCGGCGAAGAAGCTTACCCCAACGTTCTCATTGTCTCCAACATGTGGGACGCAGTCACCGCGGAAGACGGCAACGCTCGAGAGCAGGAGCTTGCTACCAAGGATATCTTCTTCAAGCCGATTCTTGACAAACGAGCAAAGATGTTGCGGCACGATAATACCCAGAAGTCCGCTCACAGCATCATCCAGAATCTCGTCGAGAAGGAGCCTGTAGTCCTTCAAATTCAGCGGGAATTGGGTGAGGGCATGGATATCACGCAGACGGCCGCATACAAACAGCTTGATAAGGAGATGTCTGAATTAGCGGCGCGACACGAGAAAGAACTGGAGGCTCTGAGGGAGGAGATGGCGGATGCCGAGCGGAGCCAGGACGAGGAGACCCGAAATGAACTTCAGGAGGAAGTGAGGAAAGTCGAAGCCGAACTGCAACAGGCTCAGAACCAGGCATCGCGCCTTGCGTCCGAATACCAGGCAGAACTACGTAGGATCGAGGAGATGTTGCATGTGAAGGAGGGGTGATTCGTACATAGTGTGTTCGTAGTGCGTTACATTATGTAGGTTTGCCTTTGAAGTGGCTCACTGTATGTGCCTAGTTTATTATTCTTCAGCGACTTTCTTGCTAGTGTATGGAGATGTTGACAGTTGGAGTAGCGATCTAGACTTGCTGGAACATATCTTCATCTTCACCAATCAGCTACGGTCCTCGTTTGGTGAAGCTACTGCGCGATACCGGGGTATTGAATGTGACTTTGGGTTTGGCGCAAACAACTTTTCAAAGTCACCACCGTGCCGTAGGTGAACGTCGTCCATGAGATCGCCGTGTTCCCAGAAACACGCTGCATCGTTCAGGGGTTTCAAGGACATTCAATTAGAATTGACCTTGAAAGCAGCACGGAACCATCGTGCAAGTCTTTATAGCCGATCAGTAAAACGCTGAAAAGGTGTTTTCAAATTTCGTTCTTGGAGACAGTGCCTCACCTAGAGCCGCAAACATGAGCCGTCTGTGACGGTCATGCGCCACGGTGATCAGAAGTGACCCATGGCGCTGTGAAGAGTAGGCAGGGTGCAAGAAACCGGTTGTAGATATAAACGTACGTTCAGAAGATTTACAAGTCGAACCCACTTGTTCTCTGCCCAGCTTCCTCTACGAGCGAGCTTCGTGTCAACCCTGGTCTAACATCTACTCTCCCTTACTTCTCTTTCATCTGTTTACCTACCGGGTATCAATATGGCCCACCGCGGGAAAGATATCAGGATTGCGTACGGTTGTTTCTGACTACCCAGATCATGTTTTTCTAAGCCCCCGTTTACAGGGTTATGGGAGCCACTGGAAGTGGCAAATCAACGGTACGCGTTTTTCACTGAGAAATTGCCATCCGTAATTACTGATCACGAGTTCTATAGTTCATCAACCTTGCCAGCGGGTCAAGTTTGCCTGTTGGCCGTGGACTAGAGAGTTGCACCTCCGAAGTACGAACGTCGAAGCCATTTCTCCTCAACGGACGGATAGTCACATTGGTTGACACGCCCGGGTTTGATGATACGACCCGTAGCGACACGGACATTCTGTCGTCGATCGCTGCATACCTTTCAAACACGTAAGCTTCTCCTCTACATGGGACACAGACCGACCTTGATGAGTCAATTCGCAGTTACGAACAAGGTTCCAAGCTCGCTGGCATCATTTACATGCACCGCATCTCCGATGTCAGGATGGGCGGCACGTCGAAACGTAACTTCCGTATCTTCCGCGAGCTCTGCGGAGACAGCACCCTCCGCAACGTGCTCATCGTGACCAACATGTGGTCAAACGTCGACCCCAAGGTCGGAGAGGCCCGAGAACGAGAACTTGCGAGCAACGACAAGTTCTTCAAGCCCGTCCTTGAGAAGGGCGCTCGAATGCTCCGCCATGACGGCACCCAGGCGTCCGGACATGCCGTCCTGCGTCACTTGATCAACAGTCAGGCTGCGACACTCCGTATCCAGCATGAACTTGTGAACGAGCACAAAGATCTCGCTCACACTGGCGCTGGCGCTGAGCTCACTCGCGCATTGAAGGAGCAGGCAGAACGTCATGACGAGGAGCTGAAAAAGTTGCGCCAAGAGATGCAGGCTGCAATACACGCCAAGGACGAGGAGAGCAAGAACGAACTCCAGGAGGAAGTTGACAAGAAGCGGGAAGAGATCGAGCGTATCCAGCGCAATGCAGAACGCATGGCCGCAGATTTCGTCGCTGAGAAATCACGACTGGAGTCTATGATCGCGGACATGGAAGCCGACAACCGCCGCTACCTGCAGGACCTTGAGGGACTACAGGAAAAAGTCCACCAGGCTCGCAAAGAAGTCGAGACGTCGCAGATCGAGCACGCTCGACGCGAAAGCGAACTCCTCGCCGCCCAAAAAGAGGAGGCTGAGCGCAAGGCTCGCCTGCTCGAAGAGGAGCGCATGGCTCGAGAGCTCGCTGAAGTACGGCATCAGGAGCATCTCCGCACCCTGCAGGAAGAGATGTCACGTGCTGAGGCCGAGAAGAAGAGAGCTGAAGCAGAGCAGGCAGATAAAATCAGAGCAGAACGCGAGAGGGCTCTCGCTCTTGAAGCGAAACTCCAGCATCAGGCGAAAGCCAGGGAGGAGGAAGAACAAGCCAGCAAAATAGCAGAGGAGCGTGAGAGAGCTCGCTTGCAGGACGAGATCGCGAAAGCTCGGCAAGAGATTGAAAGGGTTGCGGCCGAGCAGATGCTCCGTGACCGCGAGATCGCTGCTGCTAGGCAGGCCGAAGCAGAAGCTCACGCACTCCTTCTCGAAGAACAACAGCGAGCCATCCAGCGCGAGAAGGAGAAGCATCAGAGACAAATTGACGAGGAAACTGAGCGCGTCCGCCGAGGCTTGGAGGAGGCTCACGCCAAGAAAGAGCAAGAGGCACTTGCTCTCCGGCAGGCCGAAGAGGCGCGTATCCGGCAGCTAGAAGAGCAGCAACGCACCAGGCTGCGCGAGGAGGAAGAGCGCAGACTGAAGCTACAAGAAGAACTCGCCCGCGAACGAAGAGAAAAGGGCGCGGCTGCCAAAGCAGACCAGGCTAGAAAAGAGAGCGAAGAAGCAGCAGCGAGACAGGCCAGAGAAGCCGCCCGAGCAAGACAGGAGGAAGAGCGCCGGCAGACCAAGCTACGAGAGGAAGCCTTCCAGAAGCAACTCGAAGAGGAAGTTACACAAGTCCGGAGGGCGATGGAGAAAGAGCTCGCCGACAAGGAACGCCGGGCTGTGGAAGCCAAGCGAGCGGAAGAACTCTCCAGGGCGCTCGCACTGGAGGCCCAGGAGAAATCTAGGCTAGCGGAAGAACACGAGCGTAAGAAGAAAGCAGAAGAAGAACTTGCAATGCTTTACAAGCGAGTGGCGGAGGCGGAAGAACACCGCAAACATTTAGCTGCCGAGGCTGTGGAACGCGAAGCTGCGGAACGCCAGAAGAATGCCCAGCTTCAAGAGGAACTTGCAAGGGCTCGACGGGAGGCGGAGAACGCGAGAGCTGCAGTTCAGGAACGAACTCTCAAGAAGGACCCGCCCTCCGGCTTCATGATGCCAATCCCTTTCGTCGTCTGGAAAGCCGCTATGCATTGGCTAGGTGCGAGACAGTGATCAGAAGAGCCATGGATGGGCGAATGGGTCTGGGTATATCTTCGACGGAGCCGTTTCCTCTTCGACTTTCCTCTTCACTGTGTTTTTTTAGTTTATAAATTATTTCCCTTCATAGTGTGCTATTGGCATAGTGGATCGTTATGTACTAGCTGGACGGAACAATCTAGTGACAACTGACCTCCAAGCTCCAGTCCTGCCTGCTCGATCTTGTCTAGAGTCGATCTCTTGAGTGTCATGGGTCAGGAAGTATGGATGAGCCAAGGTTCCGTAGGACCAAGTTATGGGACGACTAATAGGCCAATTTCGACGAACAATATTGGCGGAGTCAACTGGCAAGAGCTCCAAACCTCTCCGAACGCGTCAGGTGGGCGAGTAAAAGTAAAAGCTGAAGTTCTGTAAAACCAAGACGTGTCGATCATCGGCACTGGTGTTTTCGTGGATACAACTATCTTCACACTATCTATCGGTTTGCGTAGCTCCTTCCTTCCTGCATCACAACTGAGGCATTGTCTGTCCGAACGACACTGCGCCGCCCTATCAACTCCAAAACTCTTCTGCAAGCAAACATTCCCTCGCCATCTCCAACTGCTCATCTGTCCTGCAGACTAGCATGCGTTTCCCTCCATCGTGTCTACCGATGTCGACGATGATACCTTCACAGTGATCTAGTCCCTTGTTGACGTGTTCGTTGATGGCCGAATATCCTAGGTAATTGAGTGCCTCGCCAATGGCTCGTCTCAACTCCTCGCTTCGCTCCCCCACGCCTCCAGCAAATACAAGTGCATCAACCTTACCGCGAAGGGCGAGGTGATATGCACCCACGTAATGCAAGACGCGATCGAGGACAATGTGGAACGCAAGCGTGTATGGATTCTCCAACGTGGAACTTGATGGGGCGGATAGATCAGCCTTCCTGGTGATTTCCCCAAAGTTAGTGGTCCCGGTCAGCGCGTTCCAGCCAGCTTGAGTATTCAGAATCTCTTCTGCCTATAAGGGCCGCTGAGTTACCATGTGACAAATATGAAGAAATGGAACCCGCCCTTGTGATGTGGACTTTTTTGGCTATGGCTGAATTGTGGCTCAATCGGCTAGGGGATTCGCTTGTGTAGTGGAAAATGAGACTGGCATCGACATCGCCTACTCTCGTGGCACCGGGTAGTCCACTGAGAGGAGTTAGGCCCATGGTCGTGTCTATGGATTTTCCAGCTCGAATTGCGCAGGCGGACGCCCCCGATCCAATGTGCAGCGCAATGATATTCAATGCATCTTCATCCTTCGAGAATTGAATGTGAGTTTTGTCAACCTTTCACGAAAGACACAGTTCTATACCTTGTTCAAATACCTAGCGACCACGCGTTTGATAAAGGCATCTGAACAGGTTCATGTGAGCTAAACGGCAGTATTACACAAAGGAGAACGCTTGCAGCTCAGTCCATGGAAACCATATTTCCTCAGCCCACGCTCTTTTGCAACCTCTTGATTGATTGCATACGTGGATACATGGCGCGGCAAGTCCTTATGAAAAGCGGTATCGAAGAATGCGATTGAAAGAGCATTCGGCAGAGCCTTGAGGCAAGTCTTAATGACGGAAAGCGCAGAACCGTTATGGCTGTGACAGTAATCAGCGTCGTTTCTGAATCACCGTGGAACTGCTCACAGTGGAGCGAGGTCCGACAGTTTCTCGATGTGATGGTAAGACTGCTCTGAGATGATGACAGGTTCTGTATAATCCCCTCCATGAACAACACGATGGCATATGTGATGGATCTCTCGAGAGTCAATGCTTGCGTCTTCTTTGAGGCGGCCCAAGAAGTGAACAAAAGCAGTCTCATGGTCGTGGATGGAGGATTCGGACGGAACCTCCTGTTTTTGTGCTGAGGTAGTACCAGCGTGATTGAAATCGAACTTTGCTGGAGGAGATGAGATGGAGGAGATGGAAGATGACAGGAGGAGACGAGGTGTTCTAGGATCTTGTATTACTCGCTGGTAGAGCGAGATCTTGAGCGAGGACGAGCCTGCATTTACTGCGAGTATGAGAGACATTCTTGTGATTTCCTCCAAGTCGATGCACAACACGGTACTTGATCGGGCGAAGGGGATACGACGGTCGACCCTCTTGTGACCTCATCACCGTGTTCAGCGATCGCCTCATATTGACTACTACTTCAAATCTCAACACCTCACCAAATATCAACGTTGCTCTCTTTTCTGGCTTGAAAAGGATCTGATACTGCACAGGATGTCCATGGTGAAGATAATCTTCACCGTATCTAACGCTGCACAAACCCAGCGGGAGGTTTTCACTAGAACGCGAACCTGCTCTTATTCCCCCCGTTGTGAGATCGAGTCTATGAGCGAGCATGTCCCGCCCAGACTATCGATCGTGTAGAACCCATTCGCTGACATTGCCTCGACTGCCTCCGGCTGTGAACCGGCCGGCTTTGAGAAATACATGCATGCAGGAAACCCTTCCTTTCCAAACCTCGGTGAGCAGCGGCAGAAGGGGTACAGTTATCAATCGAGCTGTGGTGCAAAGCGAGCTTCTGTGGTCGTGTCAGGTGCGACAGAGCCCGGACGACGTGCGGTGTCCATCCAGACCCGGTGGTTGCTAGGAGCCGCGTGCGAACTGGTCACCGGTCACCCTTTGGGATGGACGGCTACCCAAAGTTAGCGCTAAAGTAGGAAATCTAAATCTTAGTTCTGGCTAGGGCATCCTAGTCTAAGGCATGAGAACATAGTTTGCTATTCAGCGCCTCCACCTACCCTGCGGCTGTCCTTGAAGCTCAGAGAAGTTCTTCCTTACCCACAAGCATTGTGGTGATGTCTGTCCGGAACGTGGTAATCATCCATCGATCGAAGACGGTCGATGGAATTGGGAAAAGCGTACCCAGAGTCGAGCGCTCGTATGTAGGCTTGCATGCTCGGCCTCATTGCCGAAATGAATCAGGGTCGCACATCTGTGGACGATTTTCGTTCATCTTAGGAGTGCTTAGAATATCCCTGAGTGCCCAACCCGTACCTACCGGACTCACCGAAGGCGTCCGATATGCCGATTTGCCCGGATCGCGTGCTCGGCGAGAGGGTCGTGGAGATGTTCAGCGAGTCTGATAGGATCGCGTCAATGGGAAGTCGGCGGTATTCCCAGAATAATGGAAAGGTTTTGAGTGCAAATCCGAATGTGCTGTGAGCAAGTAAGGTGTGGCGACGCTTATATACCACCCTTTGACTGCGCGTCGATCTATCTGTCTGGGAGCACAATTGTGGCGGTTCCGCAACTATGCCAAGAGAATGACTGGGGAAGTTGTTTGGTGTATAACGACCGGCGACCGTTTCCACACGGTGAACATACCTTCATCGTTCCAGAACACATGTTGGGTTGATGAATGATAGGACGGCGCTCACGGCGGTGGTGGACTTGTGATCTGATATCGATCTTTGTGCTCACTTCAACAACCAACTTGGCTGCTTCCGGCATACATGAGATGATTTGTTCATACCTGAGACGAATTCGCGAAGATTGTTGTGCCGTGTAGACGGGTGTGGCGTTGTCGCGGCCACCATTTATGTGTCATTGAAAGCCACCTAAAATCAGCAAAGTGAACGAGCGGAAATGTTGGAGGAGGTAAAGACAGAAGACGTCCGGACCGTAACTCCAGTGTAGATGAAAAAAAAAACTGATTGGAAAAACAATGCAGTACCCCAAGAAGGACACATTAATGCTGCAAGAGCCTGAGGGCGCGGAGGAAGCCTTGCGGACATGCCACCACCGTCACTCGCGGCGGCCGCTAGACGGTACTTGGCTTTGTTCTAAAGTACGTACTTGTATACTTCTTCATGAGGGGTCATCAGCATCTGAGTCATCAAAAACAAGTCTAGATGCTTGCAGTATGGCCACAAAGTATCACCGGCCTGCTGACTAGCATTTTCGTCAGTGTCCGTCGCGACAGCATACGGCGGGTTCTCCTTCCGAAAACACTCCGAGTCAGCGTCTACGGGCCGACCCATTCCGAATATCAGCGCGTGTTTGGACGGTGAGAATACGGCTTGAAGTTGGTCACTGATATGATGTGATTTGTCAAGTTCATGCCGCTATCAATCTTGAGTATCGTTTGCTTCTATCTTCGTGGCCAGCTGTACGATCTGAGATGGATTTATTCATGCTTCTTCGTCCGAGGAACACATCTGTGATAACGCTTCCTCCGGTACCGGGGTTACAAAGCTCTGAGCACGACAAGCACAAGTTCCTACAGTGCTTTTCCTTCATCTTTTCCTATCGAGATGTCAAGTGGTTACTGATCGACTTCGACATCCCCGGACCTGAACGTGAACGTTGAACTGTGACCCTGAATTCATGTAGTAACGCCAAGTGCATGTCCGCCTCGCTCCACAAATAATCACGACAGGTACGGATGGTATGGTCCAATTGTAATGACCTCCCTCACTATTGGCGGAGATGCCTGAACAGGTCTTGATGATCTCACCGATGGGTGCCACGGGGGGAGGGGGGGGGGGGGGGGGGCTTCTGGTGACGAAGATAGAGTCGTCACATGTTACTACCGACACGTCTCCTTTACCCAGGCACGGGCCGCTCGCCTGATCCGTCAGGCGCTCTGCTTGGCACGTATTCATGTGCTCAGTGGGCACCGCATTCCTAGCTGGTCACCGTCAGGAAAAGCATCGTATTAAGATCAACTAAATTCGGTACAAAGCCCACCGTAGAGCCATGAGATCAATAATTACATGACAAATAATCAGATGCTATAAGCTAGTGCAGTGTGAACTCCGAACCGTTACGACTCTCGATCGGGCTGTCAACGACTCGAAGTCCGTGGAGATAAGACAACGGGTAGTTTGCCCTTTCTCGCAACAAAGTAGTCCTTCAAATCACGGTCCCAGGATTTGGGGTCATACCCATCTACAAATCGGAAGTTCAGCCGTTGCATCATCATACAGACAACTGTTCGCATTTCTTGATATGCGAGATTTTTGCCGACACAGTTCGCGGGTCCGAATGAGAAAGGGACAAAGGCCGCGATATTGTGCACAAAAGGCGCCTTATCCAAGTCATTTGGATCAGGGTATCCGAACGACTTTCTCTCCTCAGCGGAGAGCCACCGTTCAGGCCAGAAAGTATCGGGCATTGGCGAAAAGTTGCGGGGGTCGCGGTGGAGAGAGTAGGTATGAACAAAGGCGCTCGTCCCCTCCGGCATGAAACTTAAAGCAGAGAAATGAGAATTATGCAATCGGTGGAGATGAAAAACCTACTAAAGTCCTGCATGCTTTCCTCCACTGCCTTTTAGTGCCCCACGTTGACTGCCACTGAGAACAGGTGGGAACAATCGGAGAGTCTCGTTACTGAAACGGTATGACGTGTTAATTGTCAAGTTAAAAAAAAGATGAGACGGCACACATTACGGCACTGAGATAATTCATCTGTTGGTGGTGCGCAGTGGATAGTGCATCTTCACCAGGAGGATAATAATGATCAATTTCTTCCTGCAGTCGACGGTACGCAGTGGGGTTATCCAAGAGAGCCCAGAATAGTGAGCTGAGTGTCGTTGCAGTTGTGTCCGACCCGGCTACTATGGCAAGGACGCCATCAGAAGCGACCTCTCCAAATGTGGGAGGGGAGCGCTCAAAGCCCGCTTCATCAATCTGAAACGAAGAGTACATTTAGTCTTGACGCCACTGTAGAGGACGACGCCATTACCAAATGGTGGAACAGATCTTTAGACTGGGAGCCTTGGGATCGCCTGAACAAAGCTCGCTCTTGACAGAACAAGCGGAACTTCTTCAAGTCTGCTCCGATCCCAGGCAACTTGATGTAGTATTGCCCCAACCAAGGTACGTGACTAAGGACCAAAGCAAGCCTGCAATTGGAGGCTATATTAATTCGAGTCGATCAGGGTCGATATGCACTCACGGTAGGCCGCTTTCCAGTAAGTGCCAGGTGTTATCCTTATCACCGTCACGCAGCATTTCTGAACCTCCACCAAATCTGCCCGCAACACATTGAGCTGAACAATAATTTTCGCAGTTCGAAGAAACTCACGCCATGTCACTCATGAAGTCAAATCTGTTACCCGTCATGTATGTTACCAACGGAAGGAGGGGGGAAGGCTCACGTGAAATGACTAATCCACTCAGTAAGGTTGAGAGACTGTTCTTGCTTCTCGAGTGCTGTGACGAACTCGTGTACTCTCTTGCCAAGAATTTCCTCGTAGCCTTTCAGTGCGGCTGAGCTAAATGCCCTAGTCCACGGCTTCCGACGGCGCGCATGCTCCGCGGGATCCCGTACAGAGATCAGGGCTCTGATGGTTGTCTGCTCGGCCATACGGCCGTCCCAATCTACACCGAGTGAGTACCGAAGCCCCCACAATAGAGGAAGGTGCTGCCTTACGCGGTCCTTTGGGAAGGCCTGGATAACCCAACAAAGGAGAAATTGCATTCACATCGCGAAACGACAATTCGTTGGGGCCTGGTATTTTCACCATTCAGCAAATAACAAGCAGAAGGACAAAGATAGTGTCCTTACCGATTCGTACAACATCGCCATACTTCTGGTGCAAATTATAATAATATTTGTGTTGTTTTCCATCAGAAGACATCCAGGCCATCCAGAACTTTGAGATGCGACATGGGATAGGTCCAGGGTACTTGGCGAGCGGATGGAAAGGGGAGAGCCGATATACAAGAATAGAGGTGAGGATGGTAGAATAATACAGCAAGCAGGTGCAAGCCAATGTGCGAACGGTCGAAGAGAGGTTGGACAAGAGTAAAGTCGTCAAGATGCCAGGAACAAAAACCAGGAGGGCTACATGAGAGAGGGGATTGACTGGCTCATAGCGATTAAACACAACATGACAAGCCTGTGATTCCTGTCAGGATAACGGGTCCTGCGGAGAAAGAAATGAAATGGGCCTCACTAGACCTGCAGTTATTATGAGGATGGAGGCGTCTTGTAGTGAAAGTGGGCACATGCTCTCTTTGGTCTGAAAGATGGGGATAGAAACACAAGCAAGCAGTGGCTATAAATCCTGAATTAAAGACGCTGACGAATTCGGGAATCGGAAGCAGAAGGAAGGATCGACTTTCCGACAATCTAGCACATATTGGTCAGGGACTGGAGGAGATTTTTGGCTGGTAAACAAGTCCAAGACGGGTGAATGTGTGTCAAAAGGCTTTAGATAGATCGCGCCCCCGAAATATCGGATAAGGTCAAGACTTGGCCCCACAGGGTGCATGCGGTGTTCTGGAAGCAAGCCATCGAAGGCGGATGGAGCAACCGTCTTGAGTCCCATCACAAAGAAACAGGGAAACATCGGTTAGGTTGAACATTATTAGGCAAGCGAAGCCGCGGTGACGGTAAACACAAGTGCCGAGAAAAATGTAAACTTCACCTGAGTGATGTCCGTGGACTTAAGTTAATAGACAAGACAGGAAGGACCTCGCGTGCCTGTGCCACTTGATGGGGAGATCTACTATTTGGAAACAGTATCATAAGCAGTGAATCCATCTCAAGGTGAAAAGAAAACCACTGCAAATGTGTACATGGTACGAAGTTATTGGATGATTGTAGTCATGGTCGTGGTACACGGTGAACTTGCAATCGCTACTTAACATCCAGCACATACCAAATTTGGAGTTCCCTTTTGAAGTGTGCGGAGTATGCCGTAGCGCGGCCTTATGTATTCGATGATGTACAAGGTTAGAGACCACTAACGGGGATGTTGAGCGTTTGACCTATCTTGTGATAAAATAACCTCATCTACAGGTGCACCGCCAAGTCGATCACTTTGGAACGGTCAAAATTTCACCTGACCTGCGCACTGTGCGGTGTACATTTGCACAGTTCAACGTCGCCCCGCCATCATGATCATAGTACTGGCAGCTGGCTGACAAGCTCACTTTTCGTCCACTGCGCTCCCACCCACTCGGATATCCATCCCCGTTCCGGCCAATGATACTAAAGCGACAGGATAGACGCAGAAAACTACCACAATGGGTTTGTGGATTTCCCAGAGATCATTCCAGATATGCAGTAAGAGTGGCATGGATAATCACTTTGACATAAGGTCACGAACATTCTATTCGGAAGGTAAAGGGTATTATCGCTCGTTCGCCATCTCAGGGATTTGTATATAAAAGTAGACCACCGTCACAGTACGTTGCAAGGATGCTCAGTAACCAGAACCTTTGGTCTTGGCTCTCAAGTTCGCCTTGACGCCCCCGTTCTGTATCCTATCACGAGGTTATGCAGGGGAAATCCTGCGCTGACCTACCTCAAGCAGGTTGTACTCCTATGTGTGGAAACACGGTTATACGACAGGAAAGTAGGGTAAGCAGAGAATAACACACACCCCAAAAATAATTACCAATAGGATCCTGGTCAGCGGATAGCACATTCCTTGACCGCGAGTTCTGAAACATTCACCGATAACCTGGATATCACCAGTGGAGGGCACCACTGACAAATCGACGCCTCCCTCAGAAATACTTACAAAATGTGAAACGATAAGGGGGGAACATCCGAAACCGTGTTGCTCAGAGGATGCAAGGCCCACCAGCCAGTTGATCGCTGTTTACCCCGGTTGGGTAGATAGCTCTGTAAACACCTCCGCATTAACAACTGTCCAGAATGCGTAAGGAAGGTGTCCCGATTAACCTACGTAGCAACAGTAAAGGGTCTGTCACGAGGGTGCTCATGGCCCAACGAATACGTTCTCTTCTATAGAGCGGTCTCGCTCGCCAATCTGATAAGTGGCGCTGATCAAAAATGAAGAGAGACTATCTTGGTTTTCAATGAAAAATCTCCAAGTCTGGCGAGTTAGGGCAGACCCTACCGGATCAAAAGAGGAGAAGCGCGGTTGATAGCCAGATCGCCGCACCACCTGCCCATATCTCCTCGCAGTCAGAACCTTTAGCTAAAAGTTATTATTGAATTACAACGTCTCAAGAGAATAGATGCTAAGGCGTCGCAGAAAACGGTTTCGTGCATACAGGCATGCATAAGGAGGTAAGGGCCCTAGAATAGGCTTTGAAAAAAAAAAAAAACCAAGGCACATACAGCGATCGACTTTCTTTTTTGATTCACGATTGCGACATATTGGTTTCCTCCGAGGACTCGAGGCGTTGGGCAGCACTGATAAGCGGTACCCGTAAATTAGAACTGTCATATCTATCAAACTTCCATTGGTAGCGTACCTACCAACCGTTGAACAAACCGAGATTAGTCCACTCTCCATTTTTTGGGCGTAAACAGTGAGAGTAGGGCGCCACCTGGCTGTTCCGGCTGTTCCGAGCATGTCAGCAAGTCATATGAGCATCAGACATCATGAACAGCTGCAACAAACCATCGAGGGCCCGCGGATGATGCTCAGTGCCCCCTTGCAGTGATTTCTTGTTCCTTGATGGAGACGGCTCTCTTCGTCGAAATGACAGAATTTCTCTTTGAAATTGGTTTCCGATTCTTTTGTTACTGTCGTGATTAGTTATCGGAGACGACACGACTGGAGGGGCCAAACGACAACGGAGAAGGGACTGGGCAAGAGCATTAACGTAACAGATATGGGCGAGTTGCCACAATGACATAAGCTCGTGTTGGGAAGATCTGGACCACAGGAGCGCCGTGGGGGGCATGCAGTTCGACATGGGGCCAACGATTTACGCATGTAGACAGTGTTAATGTTACAGAATCCTGCACACGCAAGGTGCGATGTGGTGGTCTGGTCAGCTCCGTGGAGGTCGGGAGAGCGGATAGTTTTTCGACATCCCATCGGGGCTCCATCTGCTGCGGCACTAAGCGTAGTCCACACAATGGAAAGTGAGCGTCCGTGTTGTTCAGAGCTGTGTCCAACGTCTATTTGCATCTTCCTCGGTGACTCGTGAGCTCGCCACGAAACAATTCCGCAGAACCGCGGACTCGAACGCCTCCATAGCCATCTTCACACGTCTTATACACAGGATGATTTGGCGAATTCTACAGCTCAGCTGAGTATTAGCACCCGTTCAACCGTGGTTTTGACGAAGTTGTACCCCACAAATACAGTGGCCACGTCGATCGACGACTGCCAAATCAATCGAACCTTCCTCATGCATAGACAAGCAAACGCATGAAGGATCCAAAGCTTGCGGTCGTTCAACGTTCAGAACGTTCAATGTTCAATAACGTCACCTCTAGATCGAGGAGCAACGTGACAACTGATCCAGACATTTGAACACCGATCTCACTTGAGTCATTGTCACCACCCCAAACTTCACACGGATGCTATACAGGGCACAAGGATACCCCGCATTCTCTCCCCGCATTGCACCTCACACCAACCAACGCCCAACGAATGTCCACATTCTTCCGCTCAATGTCAGCTCTTACCCGTGTACTTCCACGGGTACAAAAAATCCAGACTCTGGCACCCTCGCGTACATTCCACTCGCCGTTTGTCAAGCTAAACTCGTCATCCAGCCACCTGACATCACCCCCAAGTGTATCCTCCACCGCCTACGAAAAACAACATGATGACTCACCAGAACCACTTTTATCGTCATCTGGAACGCGTACTTACGTGGTCTCAGAACCCGACCCTTCCAACGCTCCTTACCAGGTGCCGTCGGGTGCCTATCCTACGTCCACTCCCTATGTGAATTTCAGCGAAACGACCACTCTAAACCCTGATGGAATACATAGTTCTACCAGCTCGAGCACCCCTCATCCGTATACCACTCGCGCAATTCCCCAGAACGAAGCTGGAGTTGGGGAGAGTGTGGCAGTAAGGAACGCCCAACCCCCTGGAGAAATGGGTCGCAGGGTGGGTGGCTATGGTGGGCTTGGGCTCATGGATGAGGCGAGCGCCAAACCAGGCGATGGGAGACCTGCGGGTAGCAACCCATCTCCTGAGTCGGATGTCCCACAAAGGAGGTCTAAACTTGGTGTCGATCAAGCTTAGAAAAAGGAAATAGACTGGAGGTCTGACATCGTCAGGTTGTCGCTATCTTCTAGTCGAGTGACCGCGTTTGAACGTTCGGTCAGAGTTCTTGAACCTCTCGTTTATATTGTCTTGCGATCGCTTTAGCACTTGCGTTGAGTGTACAATCATTGAGGGAGAGGCTCACGATTCCCTCATTGTGTAATTGTATTATTTATTGACCACGTAGTTCTTAACAGTACTTGGCATTGGGTGCGGAGATCACGTGTGTAAGAAGCCAATAAACACATTATCTTCCGATTTGAGTGCATGAACGCCTATCCTACGATCCAAAGCACCTCGAAAGCAAAATAGAGTAGAAACATAGGCAATACACAAGCATGAAGAAATGGACAAAGAATCACAATCCGATATCCCTCCTCTCATGGGGAGAAGTGGAAACACGATTGGAAAATACGTAGAGGGATAGTGCCACGAAATGACTGTCAACGGGTATGAGCGGCGGATAGAATATGGTCGACCTGCGGATGTGCAGAAGAAGTGGTATGATTCCGGTAAAGAAGTTCAGCAAGATAGATAAGTACGATAGCATTGGGATGACAGATCGTGCGTTTGTCGTCAAATATCTACATCCAATACACCTTCATTTTGACGATGAGTCAATCGTGCACAAAAGTTTACATTGCAATCACGTACCAAAGAGTTCCCAGAGAAGTGCGACCTGCGCGCGGAAACCCATCAACTAGTGGTGAGTCTATGCCTTGCAGCAGAATAAGCTGACAAAGAAGCCCCTCTTTTTGGGGTGCCTGTCATCTTCCATATCATCAGGTCCGAGCATCTGGCTTTCAAACACGGCCATTCGCGCATGAGGGGCATCTCGGGCAGCTACACCACCGGTGGTATCCTCTCGCGAGTTCGTCACGTTCTTGCCGGCATGCACCTGGGAACCGTACATGAACGAGTCCGAAGTGTCGTGGCGGCCAACGAGGTTTCCACCATTCACAAGGTTCGCCGCATGAGATCCAGGAACTGGGGAAACTCTGCCGTACCCATTGGTTTGCCGATATCCCGAGGAGGTGGGAGCAGCGGCGTAAGGGTGAGGAGGGGCAAGCCCCGAGGTGTCCCGTGGCGTCTGGCTCACTCGCCTGCCAACAGGGGCTATGGGCTGTACGGTGATGTCAGCTCGGGCCGTCGAGTCTCGTGTGGCATGACCTTCGCGAGTTCCAGGACGTCTGTTAGTGCTCTTATGATGAACGGGTGTCGGGGCAAGAACAAGGGGAGTCGATGGTGCAGAGGCATCCGCAATTGGTGCCCGAGGCCGGCGGGTAGTATCGCGGTGGCGAGGAGTATGCGGAGCATTCGCAGTTGCGTGTGCCTGCGCCAGTAATGATGATGGCGTCTGATAGAACGTTCATTACGTCAAGGATAGAGACAATGAGCCTTGGATCACATACATTGCCAGCCTCCCATCCCTTGCCGTTGTTCAACAACATCCAATCGTAGATGCCGTCATCCAGCTCGCCGATAGTCTTCAGAACCTTGGTGAACAACTCACGAAGGAAGTCGTAGTCAGGAGATTCTTCGAAACCCAGCTTCCGAACATAATTCATATAGATGGCAAATTCCTCTTATGAAAAAAGTCAAAAATCAGCGAGACGCTTCACATGTCAGTCGTCCTGACGTCGCAGCACACATGACGTGTGGTGGCATGGCAGTGCGATCGAGTGTCGACAAAGTGATAATGAACATACCTGGGAAGCCCTCACATAACTCCGAAATTGCGGTTGTCTGCTTCTTCTCTCCGATCTTTTCATACTTTTGCTTGTTTGTCGCAGCCCTGAGCCCCTGCCAGGGAAGGCCTCCCCGCAGGAAGTACATAAACACATGGCCCAAAGACTCCAGGTCATCCCGCCGGGATTGCTCACGACCCAGATGGGTATTGATCGACATATATCGGGCTGTGCCGGATAGACTCTTACGTTCACGATAAGGGATGTGAACTTTGGTCTTGGGATCTCGATAATGCTTGGCCATGCCGAAGTCTGAAAAGTCAGATCAGTAAGTCCCCGCAGAAAAGAATCATGCTGTGGAGACGGAAATTGCCAGGAGATGACCGCACGTCCATCGCGGAGACAAAAATACCATAATATGATGTAAAACCGCGGAATGGATGTAGATCGGAGGACGACCAGGGGATGCACTACAGAAAATGTGAACGCACCGATGATATGAATAATGTTGGCTGTCTTCGTGCTGGGAACACCAACCAAGAAGTTATCGGGCTTGATATCTCGATAAATGAGCGACTTGTCGTGGACTGATTGAATGCGCGTGATCTAAAAAAGCATCAGCCTACCAAAGTCAAGGTATCCAGCAATGGCCACGGAGAGCAGCAATGTGTGGCAGCGGTAAGCAAGTCACAATGGAAGAACGAGAATTCTATGACTAAAATATCCGTGCCCGTGTGGATGTAATATGCAAAGTTGATCACCAGGAGAACTCACCATTTGCTTCGCGGCCATGCATACCGTCTTGATAGTGAACTTCCGTCCACACATGTCGAAAAGGTCCTCCAAGTTTGGCCCAAGGAGGTCAATTACGAGGACATTGTGAAGTCCTTCCTGCCCAAAGTGGTGGACTTGAGGAACACCCACTAAGAAGTACAATTTAGACCGCGGTCGTAACGTCAACAGGAATGAGAAACGCACCAGTGCCGTTGAGTGTTCTGTAGGATCGGAACTCGTCCCGCAGTTGGGGAGCATCGGACTTTCGTGGTTCCTATGATTGAGAAAACACGGAGATCAAAAAGTAGTTCCCTCGGAACGAGCGGTGGCTTACGAATTTAATGGCAACAGGCTGATTAGTGAGAAGTTTTGTGCCTAGAAAAGGGAGGGATGAGTTTAGGATGAATGATGAGGAGGCGAGGACAAAGAGCAATCGGAAGTCATGCTGTGGTACAGCTAACTACTTCGGCTCTAGTGCGAGATAAGCGACGTTACACATCTAGTTATCCTCGTCGCCTAGGACAACAGCCAAATGATTTATGATTGCATTGCACACTATGACAATAAGCAAATTCTGGGGGGTCATCTCAACGTTGAACATCTCAGGCGCTGAAACGGGGAGAAGCTCTCATTGTTCCCGCACAGCAAATGGATCATAAACGACGATCTAGAGTGGTAGGAAGCAACGTTTCAGGAATGAAAAACTCACCCTCAAAGACCACACCGAAAGAACCCTCCCCAATTTTCTTGCCAACACGAAAGTGGTTTCCGACGATGCCACTTGAAGTGGCAGTTTGAGAGTGATGTCCCGAGGACGAAGCTATAACGTGAGGGGTCGTCATTTAGAGATAAGAAATATAGTTTTGAAGGACACCAGTCCGAGGGAGAGAATGAAGGAGAGATGGGGTGGACTGGCGCTGAACCAAGAGGCCGCCCAGTGAGTAGGGAAAATAAGGAGAAAGAGTGCTGCAATAGCGGACTTTGAATTTCCTTATTTGTGCGCAGCCGACACGTTCCTTTCCCGCCCTCCTGGAGTGACCGACCGAACACAATGCAATTTCATCCACAACAAAACTTATATCAGCTTTTCGTCTACAAAACACCTTTGTATCACTGATCTAACACCAAGTAGTCTTTCAATAGCTACTGCATGAGGTCCTTACACGACCATCCTGAGCTTTACTTCCGGCCTTCCCCCTGCCCGGAAGAAGCCAGAAGCGTTGCTGTGGATTTGCCTCGATCAGCAGTCGAGGCTGCTGAAAACGCGTGTTTTTCGTCAGGTCAAAGTTCCGACGGCTGCCATCCGATGAAACTGGGATCTTGTATATCAGCGGGGCGCTTCAGTGGTAGCCTACGTTCGCGGCCGATCTCAGGTCTCATGGTGTGCTAGAGTGAGCACGCACAGGCACGATACAAGCCCCTGATCAGCTTGTGGGAAGCTAGCCATAGTGCATCACCGCAGCATGGCATGCGCGACGCATGACCAACCCTCAGTGGTGTACAATTAATGGCGGTGGCCCTGAGTGTCAAACCCACTGGATCATTCCATGGTTGGCGCCAATCTCGTAGCTGTAGATTCTTCTTGAAGGGGCGAAACACAAGCAAATGTGGTCCGTGCTGGCGCCATCATTTTCTAAGAATGATCAGGATGCAAGGATGGCTGGAATATGAATATGATGAATTTAATCTAGTGAAAATCTGATACAATCAGAAAATATTGTCAAGGCTGCGTAAATAGGGTGATTCCGTGTCCTCGTGTGAAGAGGAGAAAAACAGGTATCCACGTGTCCGTTGCTGTCCTCTCAAAACTCAAAGACAAGGATCTGGTGCGCAGTCGCCACGAGGGGCCAAACACCCTCTACGGCCGCCTCCTCCCCATCTGCTTCCTTTCTCTGCAAAACGAAGTTGTGCACGACCGTTTTGTCACGAAACAGCCCGCGGCAGATCACGAACATTCCACCCTCAGCTCCGAGATAGAAGATGTCGTAGTTGATCTGCGCAGAAACTGGAATAGAGGAATGAATAGAATGTAGCGGTGAGAGCGTTAGAAGAGTCATGGTTATCTCGAGGCGAGTGCGTTTGGGGCCAGAAGCTACAATTGTCAATAATTAGTCACATCGTGGCAGCAATTCAATGACGAGACAGGCTCACTAGAAGCTTTGGGAGAAGTTTGTGGTATGGTTGGCATGCCTGCACCAGGGGCATGTACGATTTTGTGGACACGATAAGCGAAGGAAGCATTTCGAGAGTATGCGGAAGCAAGACTGGCTCTGTCAGCTTCGTACGTCTGGACATATCTGTCAACAGAGCCGAGAGGTTAGGGGTGTTGGCAGGAGATCCCCAAGCGGCCGCCTACCGTCGAAGATAATTCTCAGTCATTTCCGACATCTCCTCTTCCGCCGCGGAAGATTCACACTGAAAATTCGACTGATCGCGGACTTGATTCGAAATATTAGTAGGAACGACAGGAAGTAAATCCGATGTAGGGGAGGGTTTATATTCTTGACCACCTTGTGGAGCTGATTCTGATCTCGTTTCAGGTGTACTCATTAGTAAACCGGTCATCTGATTATAAGAGGGGAGATGAGGAGGAGACTGCCCCTCTATGGTGACCATTTCACTGGAGTATGATGGGATTTGGAATGAGCTTTGGGGGGAAGGGCTCGTGGGTGGCCCCGGACTGCTTGAGGAAGATGAGACCAGTTGGGAAGCGGCGGCTCGACGCATTGAGGACGATCGTGGAGGTACCGGGAGCTTCCTTTTAGTTGGTGAAGTATTGGCTGTATTTGACGTAGGGGGTTCCGGAGTAGCGGCAGCCGTTATGGGCTGCGACTTTGATGGTGAGTCTCTGCGCACACGAGGGCGTGGTCGCTGTGCGTTAGTCTGGTGGGCAAGTGCGATTGTGGAAGCGAGGTCCAGCGTCTCCTGTCTCAATGTATCTGACCAGACGGGGACATTGCTCGTCCTGTAGCCACGTTAGAAGATATGATATGTCGGGTGTCTACAGCCCCACCAGTCGATGATCAACCCGTCATCCCTGAGGTCGTCCAGATCAACAGCTGAAACATTCTCCGAACCAGGGCTCACCTAATGAGTTTCCTTTCTGCCTTGAGATTCGATGCCTCTAACTCCTTTACGCACCTGCCCACCCATTCCTGCCGGTTTCGTTTATACTGTGGGTACGATGGGAGGCAATCCGTCGGTAGGGGAGCAAAGCGTTTGACCCCTGAGGTGACAAGTCTCTTTCCTGGGGGGGAAAGGCTGCGTTCAGACTTCACTTGGGAACTGTTTGGTCGAGGAGAGGAAGGAGAGGATCTAGGATTACTAAATGAAACCTCATGGACTTGGTCATCGAGTCTTGTACGTTTGACTGGTCGGGGGAAGGGGATGGTCGGATTCATCAGTGTGAGCCGACACCTAAATATTGTTTACCTCTGATACTAGATGCCAGCACTGTCAACAACCTGGAGGGCAGCTGTCGGTCTGAAGCTTGAATAAAGGCATGAGGTGCGCCGTGACTGATCTTACAACCAAAAGAGGAAGTCCGATATGATGCGTGGGAATATTTCAGAGCAACAACAAGGTTGACAATGTTCTCCATCATGCACACATATGCAGTGATTCATCTACGTTGTTATCTCACTGAGTTGTCGTCTTGGACGGCAGCCCTTCAACGCCAACTTCACGTTGTCATCGAAATCAAGAAGAGGGACCATTCAATACTAGACTTGTTCTTGTTGACTTCATTGCGGTCGGACAGCGATGAAGTCGTGTGCACTGCATATTTGATGCGTGTTGTCATGATCGCGACCGCCAGCTGCTGTATATTCGGACAGTCGATATCCAGTTGGCCGTAAGTAAGATGGATAACGGAAGTGACGAAGAGCTGCAAGCTACTCAGCAGTCAGAGATCCCACAATATGACACCGGATCAGATTAATAGACATCGTGGTTTGCGACCGGCCGCTGACATGCATTGATCATTGCAATCCTTGTCTACATCGTCCACATACATTGCGGACACCATCGACTCAAGTGCTCACTCTGATAGACGTTGGCAGATGTCCCATGTTACCATCTTTGAGAGTCTGTGAGGAGCTGCCAAATAGCGGCCCGGGCGTGCATCCTTTCCGTGGGCGCTGGTGGTGTGCCTGAACGTTCGCTCATGTACGCCCAATCAAAGTCGCTTGTAGGTCCCTGGAGGTAACGTATCTCCATATGAGTCCCCGGTCACACCCCTTATTCGCTTCCAACCGTGATCGTGATCCGTAGACAAGGTTATAAGATGTAGCCGTCATAAAAAGCGCCAACTTGAAACCCTCCTCATCCTCTGTCGACCTCACCATTCACCAGAGATGACTGTCAAGGGCTTATCCAGCGTTTCCCTCATATTTGCGTAAGTCCTCCTTTTCTACTATCACTTCGTGTCATTGAACTCCCTCAAACAGCTGCGGAACTGCCTTATTTTCTGATGGTACTCTGCTTTCGTCTCGTGGTCCTGTAGATTGATGTCACTCACCTTTCTTGTCCAAACAGGCTACGCTAACAATGTCATCGGAATGGGTATGTTTGCCGCCTCCGCCTCCTCCTCCTCCTCCTCCTCCTCCTCCTCTAATTCTTCCAACCACAGTTAACACTCGTGAGCCTGCCCACTCAACCGCCTGCTATCCACCCTAATTACACCAACAACTTCAGTTTTGACACGTATCTACGGTTCCGAGGCATTGGACGCCAATAACTATAGCAAAACTCTTACTAGCGTTGCCTTCGCAGGTTCAGTCATATCTGCCTCCTAGTGCTTCCATCATTCCCAACTCCCTTTCATAGGCACCGTCGTGGGTATGCTGGTTTTTGGCTGGATATCTGACAAGATTGGCCGCAAGTTTGGAATGGTGACCATAGCCCTTACAAGTCACCTGGTATCCATCTTTCGCTCACTCCCTAAATTCCGTTAGATGTCCGCAACCGGTATCGTTGCTCTCTTCTCCCTTTTATCCGCAGCTTCTTCCGGTGCAAACCACAGTCTGGGTGGGATGTTGGCTATGCTCAGCGCTTGCCGGTAAATACACTCTTTGCACGTCAGACAGCATCTCGTCATTGCTTTTGTGTTTTTAGCTTCTTGATAGGTATCGGTATCGGTGCAGAATACCCCTGCGGAACCGTTTCTGCATCGGAACAGTCAGAGCAAGATGGCATCTCCAAGAACGCCCAGCATCGGTGGTTGGTACTTGCCACAAGTTCGTACTTCTCACTTGGCCCCGAGCCTCAACATTCATGCCGATCATGATTCTATAGATACAATGATTGATTTTGGTTTCGTGATTGGCGCCTTCGTCCCTCTGGTTTTGTATTGGATGTAAGTCATCTTGCATCTGACCCGGAGCGCTCGAGCCGACCACCATTCAACAGCTTCGGAGACAATCACCTTCGCGCTGTCTGGCGCCTCTCTCTCGGCCTGGGAGTGATTCCTGCTGTCGCCGTGTTTTTCTGGCGTTTACGCATGACGGAACCCCCAAGTTACAAGAAGAACTCTATGAAGTCTGTACAAATCCCATACTGGCTCATCATCAAGCGTTATTGGAAAGGCCTCTTCGGACTTTCGCTAGCTTGGTGAGTAAGCGCTTCGCCCTTGGACGCACACCACATTGACTGCACAAAACATAGGTTCATCTATGATTTTATCACGTACGTGCGCTTGCTTAATCTTACAATAGTGGTACTGAGACATACATAATCAGGTACCCAGTAAGATAGCCATCCCAGCTACTGGCGCGAGTTCGCTGATGATATTTGCAGTTCGGAATATACTCTTCCACGATCACCGACAAGTGAGATGTCTCCTACACTTGAGATATAATTGCATTGCTGAGACCACTGTTCTTACAGCATCACTGGAAACAGCACCTCTTTGACAATCGTGTTTGGCTGGAGTGTTGTTATCAAGTCAGCTCCCTGTCCCCTTGCCTGTGGATTGTGAAACTCACCCATCTGGTTCCAGCTTGTTCTATATACCAGGTTCGTTCTTAACCCGTTTCGCCCTTCCGTATATTGAAGGATGTGGCAGGAACTGTCATCGGTGCCTTTGCAGTCGACTTCTTGGGCCCCAAAGCAACAATGGTAATCTTGCAAATTTCAATTTCGCATCAATAGTGGCAACCTTGACGCCCGTTTTTAGATTTCTGGTCTACTCGCTCAAGCTGTCGTGGGTTTCATTATGAGTGGTCTATACACTCAACTCACCAGCCAGATCGCTGCGTTCGCAGTAAGTTATGGATTGAAACGTACAATCCCTAATCTCAATCGAGCCTTACATAATTGTAGGTCGTCTATGGGATCTTCTTGAGCTTTGGAGAGTTTGGTAGGTCACCCGTTGAAATCGTTAGAATACTTTCTTATAAGTACACAGGACCCGGGAACTGTCTTGGTGTACTTGCGTCCAAGAGTGGACCCACCGCCGTTCGTGGTCAGTACTACGGTATCGCTGCGGCCGTCGGGAAGATTGGCGCATTCATTGGCACATGGTGTACGTGGAATATGATGACTTTTGGGATTATTGACTAACGAGATTCTCGGTGAATAGACTGGCCTAATATCGTCGATGGTAATTAGTTGTAATAACCGAACTAAACGCCTAAGCTCACAAGCTGTACCCAGACTTTGGTGGCGCCGATTCGGCAAAGGGTAACACAGGTCCCTTCTGGGTCGGAAGTGGCCTCGCCATTCTCAGTGCCCTGGTCGTGTCGTTCCTTGTCAGGCCTCTCACGCATGATGGAATGGAGGAGGAAGACGAGAAGGTATGCCCCTGGTCAAAGTCTGACCAAATGTGCCTTCTCTGACGTCGGATGGCACAGTTCCGTTTGTATCTGGAGGAGCACGGATTTGACACTTCATTGATGGGTATCCCTGACTCGGAGGTATCGTCCACGCTCTCCCAGGAAGAGAAGGAGGTGAAACAGACTGCTTAATGAATGGGCGCCGGGAGGACTGGGCGCGATGGCCCTTATAGCAAGATATCCCACTTTTGATGATGATGAACAATGTCAAATGCCTTGGTAAAATACCATCATGATGATCTTTTCTTTGCCACGTACCTGTAACACTTAGCTAATGAATGTGTTCAAATCCAAGACAGATCGTACTAAGCTCTTGACTGGCTGTGCTCGAGTGAGTAGTCAGCTTCTTGATACGCCTTCAACGGTAAGATACCTTGAAGTCGCACAAAGCTTGGGATCGACCAATGACGCGGACGTCCGCAGATCCGTTATTTGTCGAGTCGGACTAGCTCGGTGCCTGTGGATGAATAAATTGGTACCTCGCCAAGCCTAACATCAACAACGTTGTTCAACCCCTTCACCAGATCTCGTTCTTGTACCCGGGCCATGGCTAATTGCGACAGACGCGCCAATGAGGAGACTCCTCTTCTTCAGACCAAGACCAAGACGCCTGTACCGTGGGGTCAGGTCGGCACGGTGCTGTTTGTGCTGGTTGCGGAACCTGTATCGTCTGCATACATCTTCCCGTTCATCAACCAGGTCCGTCACTGTGATGTACTTTGTTGCAACCCGACGCCCAAACTTTGGCATTCCGTCGCATTGCATATTCAAAGCTTATTGGCGAGCTGGGTATCACGGGAGGAGATGACCGCAAGATCGGTTATTACGCAGGCCTGATAGTACGTGCAAAATCAGCCCCCTCAGACGCTATTAAGTGTACTGAATCGATGGCTTTTACCTTAGGAATCGCTATTCTTTGTCGCTCAAGCAGTGACCGTCCTCCAATGGAGTCGGCTATCTGATTTTATTGGCCGGAAGCCTGTCATCCTGATCGGTCTTCTCGGTTTGGGTATCTCCAACTTCGCCTTCGGTCTGTCGCGGACGTTTGGCACGCTCATAATCAGGTCAGTCGAGTTCATTCATCTTATGAGTCAGCTAATCTGGTATGCAGTCGATGCATCGCGGGCTTTTTGAACGGCAATGTTGGTGTGATGAAGAGTATCATCGGCGACATAACGGACCATACCAATATGGCTCAGGTTTTTGCTATGATTCCTGCAATCTTTTGTATCGGGGCTACCATTGCGTACGTCGTGGGTGCTTACTAGCAAGACAAGTTTATTGCTAAACTTTACATCACACTGTAGTCCACTATACGGAGGTGCCCTGGCGAAGCCCCAGGACCGGTGGCCTGAGCTGTTTTCGGGTGACTTCTGGGCAAAGTACCCGTACTTCTTGCCATGTGCAGTGTCAGGGTCCTTCACCTTGTTCGCTTTCTTTATTTGCGTGATATTCGTGAAGGAGGTGAGCCTATACACTGTTTCGAAGCAGGAAAGAACACTCAAACTCGACTTGCAGTCGCTACCATCAAAGATAGGCAAAAAGAACCCACCAGAGACACCTACAATCGAAAATCCTCGAGATGACGCTCCCGATGTCAATGACATGCGCCCAATTCCGATCACGACCCTCATGAAAACCTACTCCGTGATGATACCCATTGCAAATTATGGAACGCTTGCACTCGTGGAAATCGGGTTCCTCGCGCTTCTCCCCTTGTTTTATTCGGCGCCCATCGAAATCGGTGGTCTAGGGCTCTCGCCGTCTATTATCGGGACGTTTTTGGCCACATTTGGTGTAGCGGATGGCGTCGTACAGGCGTTGTTCGTCGCAAAGATCATCGACAGGATTGGGGCTAGAAATCTGTTTTGTTGGGCCGTCCTTTTTTTCTACCCGCTGACAGCCCTTTTCCCGATCATGAGTGCTGTAATCACAGCACAGGGAAGAGTTGGGCCCGCAATCTGGGCCCTTCTCGTTCTGCAGCTCATATTCATGGTCCTCATGGACATGTCCTATGGTACGTTTATCGTTGTCTCTTCGAAACGAATGGACTCACAGGTGTGTACGAAGCTGTTATCTTTGTCTTCACCACAAGAGCGGCGCCGAACAAATACTCGTTGGGCACGATGAACGGCCTTAGTCAGACCACGACATCGATCGCACGCGCGATTGGCCCAGCACTGGCCACATCGTTGTTTGCTTTTTCGAAGGAGCACAACGTCCTAGGCGGGAACTTGATTTATGTCATCCTAGCGGCACTGACTACCGTCCTGGTTTTGTTGTCACGACGTCTGCCCGAGTTAAGAGACGAGGAGTAGAGAAGAATCCACGCGAGGGTAAACTTATACCATACATCCTGCACTGCATTGTCATGGAGACTTTTAGAATACGATCGTTTTTTTCGTCGCGTTACATTCTAGTGTGATGCAGGTCGAATGTGTGAGTTCATGATGATACAAGGTGTGGCGGGTAGGTAACCATAAAATCAGTGTTGCATTGCCTCTGAACCGCCTTTCCCCGTTTTTGCAAGCTCATTCCTAGAGATGGTAAACCAGATCAGATATTGCAGCAGCAGCACGCAACGCAACTAAACTCACCGTAATTGTACACTGAATTCATCCTCGATGTCATCATCATCCCAGTTGTCCTCCCAGAGCTTATCTCCTCCGGAGCTGGCGACCCCAGGTGCCGCACCATTCAAGTGTGCTAGGTCCGTTTGGGAGTCATCCCAGTCTACCATATCCATATCTCAGTATGGGGTTGCCTTTGACGCGTACCAAGACGAGCGTACCTGCACATTCGAACTCTTCAAACTCATCGTCCTCCTCTAGTACGCCCAAGTGTTGCACGTCTTCTGTCTTTGGCTTCTCTGGTGCCTTGGAAGAACTTTCTGCTGGCTTTGATGTGCTTGCTGTGGACGACATGGCTAAGTGGCGAATGCGATGAATCAGAGTATCCTTGGCATGGAGACGCGTCACGCCTAATCCGTGGGAATTTATCGGGGCAGTAGTGCTGCTCAAAGCCTACCAGCATCGACAAAACTCCTGCTAACTCCCTGCCAGATAAATCAACCAGGTCTAGGTTTACTTTAAAATAATGCACGACACAATGTGTAATATATACGTGTTTTACATAGATAAAATAAGGATAGCACAAAGAATGTTAATGTTGAGGAGACTTCTATCTGCCAGTGATCAGGGATGGCGAAGCCCGCACTGCAAGGGAAGAGAAAGTGCCGTTGGAAGTTCATCCGAAACTTCAACATCAGAACAACTGTCAGATAAATCGCTTTCGCCCATCAAATCACTTTCCGTGTTATCGGAGGTAGGATAGGGTTTGCTATCATGCTCTTGACCCGCGGAGGTGAGCATCCTCTGTTTGAATTGCGTAGCAGGCGGAGTAAAAGGGAAGCTTTGATGCTCTTTAACGGGAGCCCGAGGAGGGATGACAACCTCGGGCACAAGGCGTCTGCCTCCAGGAATTCGGATGACGACCTTCTCCGAAGACACCGGCCTCGGAGTTGAGGCTGTCATAGTTTTGCTTGCCGCTAATTTCGTGGAATTTTTGTCGCCACGAGGTTTCCGAGGAGCAGTAGACGGCCCATCCGAGGGTTTTACTTTTGGCATAGAAACGGGTTTGCCAGAATCCTGACTCGCAATTTTGCGTTTTTTTGCAGATGGGGCCCGCTGATCCGTCGCATCACCGTGCTCGCCCAGTGCCGCTTCCTCTTCACGTTTCCGCTTCCTCTCAAGGGCAGCCTCCTTTGCTGTAGCTTCTTTCGCAATCTCTTCCGTCATAATCCGCGCAAAGCTCTGTGCGTCACCCTGTATCCACGCATCAAATACTCCTTCCCACTCTCGGGTAGGCACCGGAAAGTCGAGATTGAGATATATCGATTTCATGGGATGACAGCCGTCGTTCAATTGCGCGGATCGATGATGTGAAGGTGACTGAGTTAGAGGATATTTGATGGCGGAATCGGGGGCATCCTTTGATTTGGAACCGCGAGATCGTACAGCCTTTGAAAATTCGCGGACAATGCGTTTAGTGCCCGGGACTCTCAAACTGGTGCCAACCACCAGGAGTACGTCTGCCCCACTGCGACCTTTTCCCTTTGAGCTTCCGACTAAGTCCCTCCTTACGACCTCCCCTACACCCTCTCCGTCCTTGTGCGTTTCATTGTACAGCACGACACTGGGACGAAGCTTACCCACGCCGCGAGCACGTTTGCCGACCAACTGCCGCGTCTCTTCCATTTGAGTGCATTCAGGGCAGTAAGGAGGCGTTCCTGATGTCAATGAATCCATATAATCTTCCAGTGGGAAGGTATGTGTGCATGTTTGACAATGTAACGTCTGAAGCGTGCCGTGAAGAGGAATGCAGCGTGGCACTTCGATTGCAGGCGAGGGTAAACGAGAATTGGGCTGTGAAGTCGGAGGGTGGGGGGAGGATGAACTTGTAGATGCATCAGGATCAGTAGGGCTCGCAATGGGAGACGCTTTCGCCTTGGATCGGGGTTTGTGACGCTTGTCTTCGAACTCTGGGACACCAAACGAAAGACCGGATTTAGATTCTATTGCATCGATGTTTTGTGTGTAAACTCGTAGAAGTCGGCCTCGCTCATCGAGTAATCGAAGAAGCTGATGAAAGGGGGTCGGGCTTGCGGCCTGCGATAGCTCGGATAATTGAGCGATCATTTGGCAGAACAATGTGGTAGTATGTTCTGACTGTAAGGGTTGTAAGCAACGTTTCCGTAAGGTTCGAGCTCTGCGCAGATAGGAATTTTTGGTGATCGGATCGGTATAAGGTTGACGTGGCAAGTTCACCCCGAGCCAGGCGGGGTGCGCCCAGAGAATCATAAGAATGTTAGACGCAGAGGCTCACATTGAACACAGATGCGTCAAATAGATCTTTGCCTGAAGTCAGCGCTTCCTTAGGGTTATCCCGCTTCAAGGTCTGGAATAGACCGGTGGGAGATCGGAAGTCAGGTATTCCTGCTCTAACAGAAATCCCAGCACCTACGAGATAACGCAGGGTTTGTACCGCCATGTTGAATAAGTTGAATTTTTATCGCAAGGAAAACACGCACCACACACGACTACCAGCCTCTTTGCCTTCGAGATAGCCCTGGCGGCCTTGCGTAGGTGGAGAACTGCATTATCTGCATGAACCAAGAACGAAGGCGTCGAGGGTGAAGACTGGTTCTCCTCGAGAGGTAGGAAGAGAGTCATTTGGACCTGGTGTAAATGTGAATATAGGGACCAGGTCTGTGATGTGGTTGAAAATCAAAGGGGGGGGGGCACACATCCCTAACGTAGGTAATGCCGCCGGTCTGCCTTGAAGCGGTGGCGCGGGAAAACATAACGTCACTGAGGCTTTGGTCTTGTCATTTGGTCATTTGATCCCAGTACCACCAATGTTACGGTAGTGGAAAGTTCCACCGTCACGGCTGCCATCTGGCTTGCTTTGTTTTATTCTTTTGCAGCAGTACTGGCGTAGTCTGTACTAGTTCATATGATATATAACCCTTGTTCGCGATACTGGTCATCTATTCCCTCGCCATATCCCTACTATGATCAACCCCCCTAGCACGGTGACCCTCTGTATAGCCCATTACTGGCGAGGCTACTCGTCTGATGGCCTGCGAATGCCTCTGCATTGGGCCCTTTTTCTCATCTCAAATGCTACTCCACAATCGCTGGGTGCAAGCAGCTGTGGTAGAGAGTCGGCCGATGAAGTTGATCACTGGGGCACTTGCTACCAAGCCATCGGCAACATCGACACCTTCGCCTACTCGCAGACGGATGATGAGTGCATGGAAATATTAGCAGGGCAATATCGGGGCTGTCTACCACTTGGGGATGTCGACGTTTCAAGGATCGATGAGCTTGGGCCGCTGATGCGCCAAGTCAGGGTATACCGAGGAAGACAAGACTGGAATTGCCAGAACTGGGTTCTCGGAGCAGTCGAGAAACTCAAGGTACACGGGTTTGTGGCATCGAATGTGACAGAGAACGGTATTCGGAACGAGCTGGAGGATGTCTTGCGTGAGTGGAGGTCATGATTGTGTAGCATAAATTGTATGTGACTCATTTTCTGACATTTTCCTGTCCCCGCACTGACTGGCCCGTCAAGTTTCACCACAGCGCCTTATGGCTACATGCATATCCATCACCTAGTTAAACATGCAGCACCCCGTCTTCCACCAAATCGCGGGTATGACCGCATCTCATGATAGTTTGCAATCTTTCGCAATCTGTGTTCTCGATCATGAATCAGGCAGGGCGTGCTGGCACATCCACCATTGTCCACGATGCCCTGGTCGTAAGTGGCCGCGAGTAGGATATTTCCAGAGCAAGCTATCCGGGAGCCAGCCTGGTGACAAAAACACCCTGAACGCACCTTCTGCTATCTGTCAGTGACGCTCACTGCCCTCAAGGCGCACTTTTTGAGGGATGTGAACTATCGTCCGCAAGGTCTTCGACGACTTGTATCCAAAATTGGGACAACGTTAAGCCTGGTACTGACTGGAGCCTAGCACCGGGGAATAATCCAAGTCGTGGATGGCGCCCCTGTGCGCTGTCATTTAGGATGTTTGATTGATTTATCATCCAACCAAAGTGCGATATCAGTGTTGTTACCCCCAACATCACATCGCAGATCGGTTGTATAGAGCATGGGCTATCGCTATCGACGTGGCTATAGACCCGGAATTCGGAAGGGTAGGCTGGCACGACGATCCATCGATGCGGCGATGGGGACCCAGCCAGCAAGCATGACATTATTCATACCTCCCTTGGACGCCAGTCTACGATGGTGAATGTGCAGACCACGAGTTGTGATCAGCTCGGTTTAATACGTCGGGAGATCGTCTGTTAGTGGCGATCAGCGCGAAGGCGAGGGTCGGAGCGAGGAAGGGCACGGTGAGGGTCTAGGTGAACAACGCCCAGAATAAAAGAACTAGAAGCGCGCAAATGGGCTTCACTAAATGTTGGACCGATGATCAAGTAGTGTGCGAGGTGCACACTGCTTCGAATTCGGGCCGTGATGGAGATTCATGCAGGGTTGGTAAAATTCGACAGTATGTCAGTCATGCCCGAGTGACTGGTTCGAACGGAATGGATTTAACCAACTTGCCTGGAGCATGAACCTAATTCCTCTATAAGCAGTGAGCTCCCAGTACTACAGCTCACCGGTGACCACTAAACGCGACTTCAGGCAGCCCAAATCTCAAGGAAAAGAAGTCGATACATAGCACAAGACGGAATACAGGTAGAGCTTGCTGAAAAAGAAAGAAAGAAAAACTAAAATGACAAACAACAGCTACGACATCATGCAACATGATGCTAAAAACAAAAGACCAAGGTGTCTAGAGTGGGAGACAGAAACAGGGAATCACAAGTGTTGTCGGGTTTGATCGATGATAGACCTCCGCAGTCGCACGGGATCGCCACAATTTTACCACAATAAGTTGCTGCTGGGAAGATCAGGATCGGTAGATATATCCGCGCGAATCAGAGGGAGGCGGGCGACATCTTGATGCAAGGATGAGTTGGGTGGAGGCGAAAGGGCGACTCGAACGACCTGTAGAGAGAGAAGGAAGTGATGGGACAGGAGAGAGGCGATCGAAAGCGAGTCATTGTACGGCGAGCGCGGGCGCCAGGATTGGACCCTTGCAGTCGCTGCATGCCCTCGAGATCCCTGATGGGATTGGGGAGCCAGATGATTGTGCCAGTTTACGGAAGATCTGCATAGTACAAAAGATAGTTCATAACCGGAATAATTAAGAACGACGAGGGCAGAAAAGGGGAGCGAAGGCATGGTAAAAGAGTCGCCTCACCTGGAGATAACATTCCATGGGTTGAACACCGTTCAAGGCCCACTTGCCATCAATTATGATGAACGGGACGCCATTGACGCCATTGGCCCTGGCAGCCTCAATCATCTTTTCCACACAATCGAGAGTTTCCGTCGACTTCAAAAATTCCAATGCCTGGGTAATGTATTTGTATTGGCGTATGGACAGCGGCGTAGCATAGATGCAAACATACCCTTTCCTTGTTCATGAGTCCAACTTTGGCTGCTGCATTGGCGAGGAAAGTGTCGTCGCTGATATCGTCGCCCTTTGCAAAGCACGCATCGAAAAGGATAGAGTTGAGTTCCGTCTGCATCAGCTGCCCGCCAACTTGATATGCTTTCACGGAAAGCCGGTGGGCTTGAATGGACCGGCACACGATTCCATCTTCGGCCCTGCGATGCGACCAAGGATTAATTCCGTAGTAAATGATTATGATCAACGGTGAGGGTACTGACATTTCGAGATCGACCTTCTGCGCCATCTCAGTGACAACTTTCCACTTTGCCTCTGCCTGTTCCTTTCCAAATTTCTTTGCGAGATAGGCATTCCGCTTGAGAGCCTTCTTTGAGTCGGTGGAGTCGAAATGTGGCGATGATGCACACATGATAGTGAATGGTCGAAATTCCACGTCGAAGCGGATAGGGAGGTCACTGCAGGCCTCTATGGCATCGTGAAGGGCTTTGTTACCTATGTAACAAAAGCTGCATATCTGCCGGAGGGGGCGGAAGAGGGAGTTATGAGCATGAGATGACAAGCAAGAGATGTATGGGTAAATGAGAAGCAGGGAATGGAACGTACATAATCCGATATGACGATGATTTTGAGGAGACGTTGAGGTTCTGGAGACCCGCTAGATTCTGAATTGGACATCCTTTTCTTGAGTTGGGAGTCCGCTCAAGATGCGATTCGCAGACCGAAAGACAGGACTGTAGAGGCAGAGTTAGAATGAACAGACGACTGATGTAGACGTGAATGTAGGTGCCCGACGTCGAGGAAGAGAATTTTAAAAAGGGGGAAATAAGAGAGGAAGAGAGAGAATGAGTGGAGAATGTGTAAGCTCTTAGCTGACCACAGTCCATACAGCAGCCATCGAGCGGGAATTCGACACCATCTAAGCTCTGCCGTGACATCTGTCAGCAAACCTCGTGTGACTATCCATATTCAGCCATCATTTCACACCGGTTCACCGGATATTTCACATCCCGGGAAGTCGATCCTTGAGTCTTTGGTCATCTACCTGGTCATCTACCTGGTCATCTACATGGTCATCTACATGGTCATCTACCTGGTCACCTACCTTCAGGTCGAGTTGGTAGCTCAAGCCGGCTTACTGGTAGCCATCCTACCGCGACTTTTGTCGGGGCATCACTGAAACCTGAGTAATAACCAAATTAAATAATCCACCCTCAACTCCGGGAATCGGCATCGTACTGCGTTATTTACAGCCTTGTGTCTAAACGCCATGTTATTGACACGCTCAGAGGGTTGCTCTCTGTACCTATATCCCGACAACCTCCACAGACATTCCCTTCTTCCTTCATCCGAGTTAATAACTCAGCAAGCACCGAGACTGATACAGGAAACTGTACCATGATCCCCATCCCTTCCCATCTATCGATCCCCGCGAACAATATCTCCCACAAGTCCCGATTTCTGACAGTCTCCCCTCGGCTCGTCCCTCCGCTGCCACAACATATACCATTCGCAGGCCCCTCTTACCACGTATTCCGAGTCCGTCCCGACCACTATTCGTCGCAACCCTTCGCCTGGCCAGATCGCACTTGCAGCGCGTAGCTCAGCTCTGTTCTCCGTCCGTGCGTGTCCACGGATGTTCTCCAGTGCGCATGAAATCCCCCTCTGCGATGGATCGTAATGCAACCCCGTATCCCGCACGCACGTCCCTCGTTGATGGCAACCCCGTCAAGGAAGATGAGCACAGAAGCCATGCGCGTGTTGTCTGTGTGAACGAAATGTGGCGCCCTAGCAGTACATGCGTTCAGGGCAGGGGTGAACAAATCGAGAGGGTGTGTCCCCTCACGAGTCACAAATCGGCGTGCCGCTGGTGTATAGATTATGCGCGGGCCAAAATTCGCAGATAGGGTCTCCGGGAAAGGCATCTCGGGCAGAGAACTGATATCTAAAGCGGGTCTTCCATTACACATATATGATTAGTGTTTCAAAGCCAGGTGTAATGTTAAGATTTTCACCTGTTCTCACCCTCAGACTCTTGAATATCATCGGGATCATAGTAATCACCAGATCCCTGGGCGGCCTTACCTAACCATTCCTGGTATCCGCTTGCAGTGTTGAGCTCGTCTACGCTAGGCACCGAACTTGGATGATATGCTTGTCCCAGGGAAGAGACCCTCCGCGCGATTCCTCCTTGCTGTTGAATTCATCGGTGACATTCGTGGACGCAAATACTCTCTTGACCTCGTCCCATCCGTGAAGGCCGCCAGAGTCTCCCAGCGGCGCAGCCCCTTTAACCTCAACTACCTTGAGTTTCTTGGACTCTAGCACCGTCTTTCGTATGAGCGCAATCTTGTGATCCCAATTATCCTTGACGTGCCATCACGGTCAGTAGTGAGTCCTATCCGAGAGAACGGTTCGTTCGCTTACTCCAAAGTCATGCGGGTAGTAACAAGTGCCCAGCGTCCCATCTTTGGTCGCCACCCCGCGATAATCCCCCCGTTCTTCCCAAACATCACACATACGGATGTCCTTTTCTCCGACACAGACACGCGCCGTTGACCCCAATCATCGTCCTCGTCTTCAGGGGTGCCCATGTGAATTGCCATCAGTTTTTCCCTATGCCCCAGAGATATATCCGCGTTCGTTGGCGGCATACGCGCGGGCTCGAACGTCCACTGATGAAGGTGACAGTCGAGCCATCCAAGAGTATATTGGATAGCGGCGTGCAGCCGATAGAACGACCATGAGGCTGGGATGGTGAAAGTACGAGAGATGGCGGAGTTGCGAGACCCAATCAATTCAACTCTGAAGGTGTAGGTGGGTACAGCCATTTTTCTCTGTCGGTTTGGCCGGTGAACATGAACATCAATTTGACTGTGGTCGGGCAAATTTGCCAGTGGATTGTACCTGGAGGCTGTAAAGGGCAGGATCTGATTGGGTCAAGGTTTCTCAAAGACGACACCAACACCAGCAACTATGTAATAAATGACTCCTGTTAGACCGCGTAGCCTGGCAGTACGATTACTACTATTACCAAACTTCAACGCCTTCTGGCAGTTCGGAAATTGATACACGTTGATGCTATCGGACTGGAATCATCTAGGCTTGATTCATAAAGTCGAAGTAACGCAGTCCGAAACTCTGCGAACCAAAGTCAAGTCTCTTTCAGATCGATAACCTATCCCCGACGAAAACTCGTGAAACCCTAATTATGTAAAAGTCCAAGTTGATCTAAGTTGTCAAAGTGCGCGTTTGTGCAGTGAAATATGTCTCATCCAAGTCACAACCAAAGCAATGAAGAGAGCGGCATTTTGGTTCTAAAAGATGGAGTTAATGAGTCCACCTCCGATCGCAGCACCTGTGCCGAGAATAAAGAAAAAGCCATTAGATGTGACCAACAGTATCAGCAGGAACCGACAAACCAGCTCCAAAGCCTACACCACCGGCGGCGGATTGTGCCATCTAAAGAATCGGTTGTAAAACGACGGTTAAAGTGTGAGAGATGCACATACCGTCTGACCGAGTCCACCAAACTTGTGTTTCTGGGGTGGTTGTTGCTGAGGCACGGGCTGCGGCGCCGAAGGACCAGATGGTGGTGCCATATATGAATTGTACACCACATTCAGAGGTGGGCCAGGGTGTGGATGATATCCTGGAGCGCCGGCTGGCGGTGGATATTGCTGAGGTGGCGCAGGAGAGGGGTATTGCTTGGGGGGAGGAGATGAGTACCTCGGTTCCGCCTGTCCGGTCCTCAAGTCTATAGATGTCTTTGACTTGGGGAACTCCGGGAAGGAAATCGGCGAGATAGTTCGGGGTGGGAACTGGGGCAGCTTCTCGACGTAACTAGAAGGAAACAGGCCTTGTTTCCCCGATGTGTTCCGACCACTCCACCAGTCTGCGTTGGTCTCGGTGATAATCTGGATGATTTCACCAGCATGGAATGAAAGATCGTTAGGGTCCTACGACCGCCCGTGAGTGCCAACTGTGACAGGCGCAGATGAGATCGACGTACCTCGCTCGTCCAATCCCAGATAGCTCGGGCTTCCACTTTGGGTGGCGCAATCGGTGCCGAATTTTGTGCTGTCGACATGCTCAGGCGTTGAGCCTTTTTCGTCAGGGCGACGACGGATGAACTCTCAGAGCCATGACCAGCACTTGAGAGCCTTGACAAGATCTCTCGCCCGTCTACCTCGGAGATCTGATTGTGAACAATGAGCAGTTCGACATTCTGTCTCGTTTGAGAGAGGATGTGCGCAAAGACGGAAGAGAGCTCGGACATACTCGCGAATCGTGGTAATGAAGCAGTTGTTGAAAGCTGTCGTGAAGATGCATCGATGAGTCCGCAAGTCCAAGATTTATATTGCCCTTGCCGAAATAGGTCATTCTAAGGGGGTCGATTGCCAAATGCATCAGGTAGTGTACACACTTCGTCAGTCCAACTTTAAGCCAGCTTATTCCAGGTTATTGTGAACTCGAGCACGGCAAACGTTTATGCCCTGTCGTTACAAAGTTGTCTATCTATCAGATCTGCATGTTTCAAACTTTGGCGGCTGATAGTGTCAGAGGATCCCTGAACCTGAGGAGTATAGTCCGTCAGGTGTCACATCACTGTCACGCCGTCTTGTTGGTGTCCGGTCACACCCAAGCCTCGGTGTAGCTAAACACTGAACAACTGCGTCAAGACGACACCCACAGTGGGCAATATCTTTTGTTCATGTCTTTGTCGGTAGCGAAAGGTACTATCAAGCCACCAAGGACGACATAGTATGCGGCGCCCCACGTTTAGCGCTGGGTAAGTTGGACACCGTGAGCACCCATTCTTCACCGAGATTGGAGGATCATTTACACGAAATCCCTTGCGGGGCGTCAACTGCGGTCCAGACGTCCTCACAGTCAACGAGGATCTAAGAACGGCTTCTTGGTAGTGGCTGGCATCGTGGATACGTTTGATGTTGGATCTGAACGAGGTGATCTTTGCCAGCTCTCTTCCAGTGTTTATCTGCTTACATAGATGGTCACGGCTGCCACAAGTTTGATTGGGCCGGGTTACACATCTCACACGTTAGTCCTGTTATCAGCTACCACTCGACCAGTGCATGCAGAGCGCATATGAACACAGCTGCATGCGAGTATGCAAATAATTTGGCAGACTTGAGAGTGACATCTAATTCGAGGATGTTTTTTGATTTCTGGAAACCAACAATGCAGCCTGTGAGTGATATCAGGCCTTGTATGAGTTAAATTATAAAATTGGTGTTATTTGGTTTCCGCGTGGCAGATCAAGCTGTTATATTGCTAGCCGGGGCGACCTCTTCATCATTGTCCTGTGTACTATCTTCTTCTTTCTTCTCATCCTCTTCCTTCCCTCGGCTTTCCTTTCAGCTTTTTCATTGTCGAGTCGCCCATTTTCTCGCTGAAAGACCATGTCGAGGGTACGTCAGATTGAGCAAGTGGGATGCCGCTACCTGAATTTGACACCAGGCACAATTCTTGAGGGAGTACAAGCTCGTTGTCGTCGGTGGTGGTGGTGGGCATCATTCAATACTTGTCTAATAATGCTTCTCAATAACGCTTTTCTAAAGGTGTCGGCAAATCCGCCCTGACCATCCAGTTCATCCAAAGCCACTTCGTCGATGAGTATGACCCAACAATCGAGGGTAAGTCTCACATAGTTAACTTGTCCGACAGTCTTATGTATTCACAATCTTAGATTCATACCGCAAGCAGTGTGTTATTGATGATGAGGTAGCATTGCTCGACGTCCTGGACACTGCTGGGCAAGAGGAGTATGGGTACATATAGATGATTGATCCTCTTTGGAAATCCCCAAGTTCATGCTTTGATTTTGCACAGTGCTATGCGCGAACAATACATGAGGACCGGAGAAGGCTTTCTTCTCGTCTACTCAATTACGTCCCGCAACTCTTTCGAAGAAATCAGCACATTCCACCAACAGATTCTTCGTGTCAAAGACCAGGATTCCTTCCCTGTCATCGTCGTGGCTAACAAGTGCGATCTCGAATACGAACGTCAAGTTGGCATGAATGGTGCGTCCAATCTCTCGTAGTGAAAACTATGCTCACGCTGTCGCTTCGCCAGAGGGCCGCGACCTTGCCAAACACTTTGGTTGCAAATTTATTGAGACTTCGGCTAAACAGCGCATTAACGTCGATGAGGCCTTCAGTAACCTCGTACGTGAGATCAGGAAATACAACAAGGTACGCTTCTTCGATGGAACTCATCCATGCTGAAACTCAGGCGACCCCTAGGAACAACAAACTGGACGACCCGCGATGACCAACTCGGGCGCTGGTGGACCTGGTGTATATGGTAATGCCAAGGACACACACGATGGTGACCACGGCGGGTGTTGTGGTGGTTGTGTTGTCCTCTGATAGCGTGGAGTCGACCAGGAACTAATTTTCCTTTTTCTTCGTCGTCTTTCTTGTATTTATGCTTCTTCCTTGCGCCATCCCTTACCTTCTTTCCAACCTGCTTCATTGCGTGACGGGTCGTTGCATATTTCAGCCGAATTCTCATTCTGGTCGGAGGTCTACAATTCAAAGCTTCAAGCCACTGTATGCAGGGTTGCAATTGTATATGTACATAGCTTACGCTTTTCTATGCACTATTAGAGGGGACTGAGAAGTTATTCTGGATGCTTGTTCGGTCGATGTGGTGAAAACACATAAAACAATATGATAGCCAGTGCAACCGTTGCTCATGCGCCTTGAGAGGGATCTTTCTCGAGCGCTGATCCAAGTCAGGATCAAACGAGACAAAAGACAGACTTTCAAAACTTACGAAGTGGTCTCGTCACATCCTCCTCGCTGACCGCTCTTATCGAGTGGATGCCAAGGTCATACGACCCTGACACACCGCTGTTGCCTCCTAGTAGTGATATACCCACTGTCCGGATTCGCTCGCGGAACATCGTTATTTGATGTTGTACTAGTTCGCCAGTATTTGTGAGAATGAAGTTCTCGAATGGTACCTACAAGTTCTGTTAGAAAAATACAGGCGCACACATCAATAGGCAGATGAAAGACGCACAAAGATATCCTCCCAGCCGCCATCGTTACGTTTAAAGTACAGTCGGTGCTGCCAGAGGTCGGTCGTGATGGGTCCGTCCGTCTGCAAGTTCACAAAGTAAGAGTTCCTCGTCCGCGGTTCTCCACCGAGCCGTAACCGCAAGGCAAGATACTGGTGATTCGACACGTCGTCACATACTTCACCAAACAGGGTGGGCCGCGGCTGCAGGACTCGAAATAGGCATCGCGATGCGTGGATTACGTGTGGACGACGCACCTTTGACCGGAACCCTGCGTAACCACCTCGTATCCTCCCCTGGAGCTCTGGACGAACGGCGAGCTGCATCTCGCCCCAAAAACGAGCAGTGGCAACGCCCCCACTGCCCTTGTTCCGCTCCAGCGATTCGTCCAGCTCAAAGTTCAGTGTGGAGGTCCCGCCAATGTCTGCGTCACATCCAGTTGCGAATTGCTTGATGTGTTCTTGCGTATTTAGGTTGAAGAGCGTGATGGGCGCTCGACTGGGAAGATTTGCACCTTCCATGCGGAGCACTGGCAATGGGTCGAGTGGTCAACATTGTAGTGCGTAGGGAGTTAATTTGGACGTGCCCTTGACTGCGCCATCAGCCAATAGCTTCGTGGACCTATTCAGGTATGCAGACAGGTTTGAAAAAGCCATGTCAGTTAGACGTTGAGTGGTGCTTCCAACTGCCTCGAGGTGTTGCGGGTGTATGGTAAGCGATTGATGAGCCTGAGGTCATGTCCAATCCTACGCAACGCCTTCAACAAGACTCACAACACGCTCTTTACCAATGCGGAAATGAAAGCAGAGGGTATCACATTCATTACAGATCGTCCGACCATGACTGGAAAAACTAATAAATGCTAAAAGATGCATACATCACAAATCGTTTCGTCAAACGGCATTGTCATTAGGAGCAAGCACCATTGTGAAGCCCTGAGGAGACTTTGGGCTCCTCAAAGCCTGCGCAAAGCGGACCGAAAGTTTCGAAGCAGCCTTGACCGGGCGAAGCATCTTTACTGAAGCAACTCGAGGACCTGCCGGAGCTGCTTGCCTGCCCTGCCCTGCACTTATGCTTTCTCGATTCGCCTGCATCACGCCAGGCACAATCGCGTTGGGTACGAGCTGCTGATACGCGAGGTAAGCCTCAGTATCTGGAGGCTGGCTTGTCGTATGTGCACTATCTTGAGACCAAACGGAAGTCATAGTTGTGCGCCAGCTCCGAGTGGTGTTCATGCGTCTAAGTGTGGATAGAGGAGAGGAGGGCTCGGAATTGGTGGTGTCTTCCTCGCTGTCGCCCGTCTTCGGGGTGCTTGGGAGTGGTCGTGTGTCACTAACAGCAGAAGGATGCGGTGCTCCAGGCGAATACTCTGAATCGCTATGAACGCTAGGAGCCGCCAACGAGGCCTCGGATGCAAAAGACGAAATGGATGATCGGGAATCAGACTGGAAACTACGAGAGCTGCCCTCTGCGAAGCTGTGAGGGAGCTGAGGAAGAAGTCGGATGCTCGACTTTCCAGAGGGATTCGACAGGCTCACACTGATCTCAGGAACGGGGGTTGCAGGTGGCGCGGGAGCTTTCCCTTTCCCTTTGTCAAGTTTCCGAACGGGAACATCTACTGATGGTAGAAGTCTGATGAACGCGGAGTGTGGAGGGGAAACCGGAAGACCGAGCCGCGCTGCAAGTGTGGCGGACTTATTCGTGACCTCCCGAGTGGACAGAGGGACAGGAAGCAGGTTCAAAACAGGTGGTACTTTATATTTGAATCCATACCCGTTTCCGACTTCCCCAAAGGCCTCTGTGGTCTGCCGGAACAAGTGCTTGATTCCCTTGATCGAAGGCTCGCGCTGGAGCTCGGCTCCAGCTGGGGCCGGTAGACGAGGAGCAGGGGTAAGGCTAACCGTCATTAATGGCGGGCTGGGAGCCGCTGCCTCTGACATAGGTGGCAGATTGATCCGAAGTCTGCGTCCTTTACCACTGCTCTGCCGCGAGATTGTACCGGTTTCGTTGTTCAACTGACGGCTGAGCTCAGCGGGTGGGACGATATTGTTCAACGGCAGAGGAGGGGGTTGGTTGGTTTGGCGTACTCTCATCTTGTTGTACTTGGAGGATCTTCTCTTGATGTTGAGAAGCTGTGTGCTCGAGTCTGCGCTAGACTCGGAGGATGAACGGGAGTGGTGGTGGAGTGAGGGAACGGAGTTGCGTGGTTGGTCGTTTGCCTGGTACAAGGGGATCACCAATCCTTTTGGCATGTATGCGAGTTGAGGGAGGACTGGCGATTCATCAAATGCGTCATTCCCGAAGCTCTTCTCTGTTTCCACCATAAGTTTGACATCAGGACGTCCGTGGAAGACTGGACTGATGACTCGGAACGTGTTATAGAGCAGACCGACATTTACAAAACCTATCGTGAATGTTAGTGTGGCAACCACCATCACATCACAGACAAGGGAACCTACCCAGCATAAAACAGCAAACATGGGCGAAGACATCCAAGGCATAAGAGACTGGGTGTCCGGTGTACACCAACAAATGGGTGAGGCAGAACGGCAGTAAGAAGAGCGTGAAAGCTTCGTTGAACTAAACATCAGTTGAACATTTGGGACGCAAGGGGCCAGGTGTCCTCACCGAAAGGGTACCTAGAGATGAGAAATCAGCGCTGCTAGGTAACTGGCGAAAGTGGAGATCGTACCAGAACATAGTTTGAGCAATGGCAGCGATGAATCTGTGGTACTCTTCGAAATCGTGAAGCGCACTCCATCGTCCTTGAGGCTTTGGTTTGAATTTGAGTCCACCTTTGATGCTCAGCTTCCCATACAAGACCAGGAAAATCAGAGAATAGACCACCGCTGACAGTATAGCACCAAGGATGATCTATGTTCGGACATTAAGATATCATCATTCCAACACTAGGGCTGAGCATACCGGAAGTACTTCAAGGACAAAGATCTCTGTGGGGTACGCGGACGTGATGCCGCAGGATATGCCAGTTGGACCGTATATGTTTCTATTCTGCATAGGTGACAGTGCTTTTAAAACCACTGAGTGAGCTGCAATCCAGGTTGCTCGAACCTCTCACCAGAAACAAACGCAATCATCCATCCAATAGCAACCACAACTAAGCTCAGCCAGGGAACTTGACGTATACGGAATACCAGAGAGTTGCAGGTGTGTAGACCAAGTGCGACCATGAAGAAACAAGTACTCCATATTCCGATCTGCATGAACACCGCTGCACCGCTTTGTAAGTACTAAGGGACTTTTGATGCGGGAATGTGTCACCTTGAGCTGAACACAGTGATCCTTCACAAATTCGTGAGGTAAGCTTTTCAGCGCGAAAAGAGAGGTTGCTCACCTTGAGACATCCCAGATTGTGAGACCCAACTGAACTCTATCAGTCCAGCAGCGCTAATGAATGCGTTGCTGAGAACAAGGCTTGCAGCATAGTGCCCGAGCTGAGTGCGAAGGAACAGGTTCTCTGGCGCTCTGTATGCGCTGTTATCGCCTCGCATGAACGGTATGGCTACGAGACGAATGGTCCGGAAAGCGATAAACGTGAGCGCCAAAGCTGATAACAGGGCCAACACCGCAACAATCTGCAAGATGATGACATTTACTGCCGAGGTCCAGGGACAGACTGTACTTACGACGAGTCCCTTGGACTGGGCCGAAGAAAGAGATTCGAAGGTCATGACGGTAGACATCTCGTTAAGGCGCGAGTTTAGTTCTTCCCTGATACGATATGATAGTTTCCTCCGAACGAAAAAAAAGTCGATAAATTTGTGTCCTGTCCCAGACAGAAACAGCGAACAACGAGCGAACGAGTATTCACGGTCTAGCCGTCAAAATGGACCTTCCAGAGGCAAGGGCGGACCAGTCCGCAAAGAACGAAAGAGAAGATGGTGGTACGAAGGAAAGGACCTTCAAGGGTCACCCTGTCGGTCTCCAGCGATAGATATCATAGGCACTGTCTCGGCTGCATTGCGTCTTGCTCAGGCTTTGATCTAAAAACAACATTCGTAGTGGGACTCCTGTGTAATGCTGTTCGCGACAATCAATGAGACTACACAGCCCTCAAGTCATCGCCATCCATCCCGGATGTTAGATCCTGGAAACACTGATACAGTTGTTATCAACGAGATTACTACCTAGTACCCGCAGTACCTACTTCTCTTACTTCTTGCTGTAGAACTTTGTAATCCCTTTCGGCTCTGCTTCTTTCTTCCGCTTCGGTCTCCTCGACGACGAACCGGACTTGAGTACAAGCCCCGAGTTGTCAGAACCGTTCGCCAAGTCTTGTGCGAAATGAAAATCATCATGCTCCACTCGCAGCTTAGCTAACGCCACAGCCCAGTGTCCCTCGCTGTGATCCAGTTGACCGTCCCGGAGGAAAATTCTTTTGTGACAGCGCTCGCAGACAAACGAAGTCGACGACGACGACTGAGGAGTGGTCGACGTAGTTCGAGAGAGACCGCCTTCGCCACGGTCATTCTCAAAGGCATCGTCACTGTCCGATATGGGGCGCTTTAGAGCAGAGTGCTGGGACTCCTTCGTTTTGAAAAAGCATTCAATATTCTGCTGGCCCATCTCCGCTGTCTCGATGCCCGTAAATGCAAGTTGTACGCCCGTCACGTTGATGCTCTTCGCGTTCCCAGTAAATTCCTTCCATAGCTTGTCTGCAGCGGCCGCTATTACATCAACAGTCACTTCACGAGAGAAAGGGAAAGCAGACTGCTTTGACCTCGATGTTTCGTAACCTGTGTGGGTGCTTAGCAATGAGTAATACCAGAAAGGAGGAGTGAACCTTTTCGAGCGTGCAAGACAATGGTTTTCGGCCACAAAGTGGGCATCTCTTCCCTTGCGTCATTGAGTCGGAGAGCTAGCTCCGCAGCTAAAACGCGTATCCATTGATGTCCATCCTCAGGTTTCGTGATAGGTTTCGGGAGATTCTTGGAAGAAAGCATGCTCTTGAAGAGTGCAGATTTCTCCTTGACTATAAATCACGTCAAGGGAAAGGTCGACCAAGTGTATGTCAGAATAATTAACCTTCTGATCGATCGATACCCCTGACTCTACATTGAGCAACTTTCTTAACACACAAGTATGCTGGATCACTCACCGTAGTAGCTCGTAAACCCACAGGGCATTTTCACCGAACTTGTCTTGCATTTCATCTAGAAGTCATAGATCGTGAAGTTCCAATCTGGGTTCGCATTTCTCTGCATACCTAATGACACTCCTCTGAGCGCCATGTTTGAGGCGCAATGACTGATGTGCAACGACGAACTTACAGTAAATCGCCAACCGTTGAGACATCATATTCTTTTGCAAGTGCATCGCCGAGCTTTCCGCCGAGGAAGCGTATCTCGAGGAGTGTTCAGATCAGTGATAGCTCAAACATATTTGGCATTGCTCTTTAGCATACCTTCTGAAAACCAATAGGACGGAGGTAATTCGGGATAGCATCGTTCCGCAGTATACTCTACATCTCTTTAGCGGAAGTCCTTCAGTCGGCGAATCATAGGTCACCTGGCTATTTGGTTTTTTGTATGAAGCACTGAGCTGAAAGCAAAAATCAGATGCAGCTGCAACCGGACAAATGACGTAGACCGACTTTGGCAAGGAACTTGTTTCGGGAAATGCCCTAACCATGGGAGTCAATAACGGACCGACACCGGCCTCACCAGACCAGACGTACCGCCGACGTGGTATATCCAAGGTTTTTATGCACGTCCTCTCTGATCTTGTCCATGAGCTCCGCAGCAATTGATAATGCCACGTCATGCCAGGTGGTCATATGGCCATCTTCGAAAACGAAAACCTCGTCATTCCCTTCAGCCGTAGCTATGGGAATCAGAGTACCAAGCTGATTCCAATTTATTGTAGGAGGCGGAGGTAAGGGACTATCTACACCTTGTGGTGCATCAGGAGGGACCTGAGCGAGGTAAGGAAACCGCTCGAGTAGTCTCTCGCGAATAGGACGAGTGAAGTCAATGAAAGCTTCATCGATCGATGCCTTTTCTTGCCGGACAATGAGTGAAGTTGTTGGTGGAAGCTGCGGATCTTCTCACCTATCTCCCCGCTTGGAAGGGCTTCTTTGAACAAATTGATGATTTTGTTGCTTTCACGCCGATACAGGTCAAGAGAAACCTTGTGCAAGGATCAAACCAATTAACAAATTGTCTTGCTAACTTCGAGTAATTAGGGTGTCCGCACGAGGGCATACCTTGTGAGTTCGGGTATCGACGTCATCCCAGTATCCTGGCTCCTTCTCCCCCTCTTTGTATGTAGCAACATGAACAGCTACAAGGTTTGGACATTTCTTCCTTGCGTCCTTTATCTTGTCCATTCGCGAGATGCCGAATTTGCGGGCTGGATAGCTGATTGCAATGAGACTCTCCCATTGTTGCACGACGAGAGGCACGTTGGGGTCAAGGCCCAGTCGAACACGTTCGCAAGCAGCATAGAACGCGTCGCTGTCGCACAGCGCGATGACACGCAACGGGTCTTTCACGCCCAAGTTATGAGAAAACAGATGTCGATAAGTTATTGTCGGCCGAAGGTCGTAGTAGTCTTGGGCTGTTGCTTTTCCCTTTCCCTTCCACAAGGTGCTTGCTTTAGACGGTGAATTCATAGTTACAGGTCGTATGATTGGCTATAGCGAGAGTTCCTAGGGAAAATCTGGTAATAGTATCATGGAAACTTGGGCTTCACCGTGACGGGAATAAGAATAAGATGACGGCAGAATCCGCTCGTCTCACTGGCAGAATTGAAGTTACAAGCCGCTTTTCCCTCGAAACCCAAGTCGACGTCCTTGGTGTTTAACAGCGCTAAACTGCTCTTTTCAGAGCTTTACGGCGTTCGCTGCAGTGGTTATGCAACCGGACAACTACCGCCCGTTGGTTCCCATTGCTTGCAGATTCAGTACGTATTTCGCTTCTGGGGCTAGTAACTTATCCATTTAGACTAACTGTCTTCGTTGACGGGTAATCATACTTAGTCCCCTACGACCAGTGGTTCCTCACCCACCTCGACGACAACTGGAAAGTAAAGCAGGTTAAACATTGGATACTCTCAAAGTGCAATCTTATCCAATCCCCAGACCCACCAACACAACGCCCGGTTTCCCCAATAACCTTTGCATCCAGCGTCCGGACTCGCCGTTCCGTAGACAGTCTCGATGACGGATACTACGAGGACGACGAAAATGACGATGATTCAGAAGATGAGCTGCCACTTCGACACCCTGAATCGCCGAGACAGACCATCTATTCTCGTCTGGCTATGAAACCCAGTTCATCTACAAAGACCGTACAGCCGGGAAGCAGTCCACTCGTCGACCAGTACACACTCATCTCCTTTTCCACCGGCACCATACTTGAGGATGACTTTACCCTCTCATGGTACAATTTCCGCCCATATGAACTGCTGGAGATGCACCGATTCGGCACTGTCGTTTCATTACCAAGAGACGTGATGCCGGAGTACATACAGCCATACTTCGAGGCCAAGGTTAGAGCTTTACGTGCTGTATGGAGTCCCAAAACTAGGCGGTTTGAAGCACCTAGACATGATACCCAGCACGAGCTCCACGGCAGCAAGGGAAAAGAGAAGCTTGGCGTTCGGCTGGATGCTTTCTCACCAAAGTCAACCAGCTCGCAGCCGGACAGGAGACGCAAGACCAAAGTGGACTGGAAGGATCGGTGGGTGGTGATCAATCAAGGGATTCTCACTCTTTGCAAGGAGCAAGTGGTACTTGGTTCCCTGAATGCTCTCACTTGTCGCACTAACATCTTGGGCCTCAGGGAAACGCTCCGGTTCATCAATTTTCACTGGCTACGTTGAGAGCACTCCGTGGTGCTGATGCACTTGAACGGGCATGTTCTATCATTGCCGAACAGCGAGTTCTTTGCATCAAGTTCCGCACCATTCAATCGGACCCAGTGGTTGCCGTGGCTTCGCCACCACCGTCCGCGCCGTCATCTCCGATCGTAGAAGGTTGGAAAACTGATATGCATCAGGTCACAGCCTCGCTGTCCGGAGGTAGCTCGGCATCCGGGAGCAAGCCCAGAAAGAGCTCCATCATGCATGATCCCGATGACATCTGCAGGGGGGAAGGCGAATGGGTTGTTCTCGACATGCTCGATGACCATGGTGAGCTCTCCTTACCTCCCCGCCTGCTTGACGGGAAAGCACATTGACGCGGCTATCTGCAGCATTCTCAAGTATCCTTCGCATCCTTCATCGTTATGCTCCCCACCCCATATCGTCGTCTTTCCTCCCCTCTTCATCCATTATCACCGTTGCCAACCACTGGGATGGTGTCTCCTCACCAGCAATTACGCCACTCGTGTATTCATCACCTTACGACGCAGTTCCCTATCCTGAATGGCGCATTAATACTGTCGAAAATGCACGAAAAGCTGGCATGGGAGATGTGGGTAAACCGATGGCATGGGTTCTCTGGACCGAAAAAGGTCTCGGCGATTCGTTGTTAGGTAACATTCGCCAACAACGTCAAGCATTTTCGCAAGAAATGCGGTACAAGACGAGCACCATTCCTTCAGACATCTATCCTGGCTCTGAAGAGGATAGAAGTGATGACGAGAGCGAAATAGAGTGGGAAGGGTGGACGAGGGACTTGGAGCGCCAGGGCCGTGTTAAGCAACAGTCCGAGAAGGCTAGCAGATCTGCGACTTGCAGACAACCGTGTACCAGCTCACGTGTGTCTACGCCACTGCCTTCTCCGCCGCTCTCGGACGCGTCATCCTCTGGCTCTCCGAGAGGAAGAGTCCCTTCCTTGCCACTTCCGCATCCTGTTACTGGCCCCCTTACCAGCCATCCCCACGTACATTATCCAAACATCAGTGATGTTATCCGGACGACCGGTGCCCGTGATGCGTTCGACTACTCCGACCTTCCTCGTTCTCCGGAAAGGATGAAAACGACTACAGTCAGCAGTGTCAGTGTCGGGCCCACCCCTTCATCCTTCAGGCGACGCTCCTCTACGCTTACCGCCGGGATAGTCATGAAGCTCGGCAGGGATAAAGACAGACAAGACGCAGGACCATCGTCCACTTCCTCCATGAATGGACCTCACGTGAACTTGCGTGCTCTTCGCGGATCCTTGGACCAGCGGAGTGGGGCAAGCACCTCGGTTAGGCATGCTCATTCAAGCTCAAACTTGAGGATATCATCCTCGCCATCTGATGTTGCTGAGTCTCATGGACATGCAAGACATACTGAGGCGTCACCACCCAGTGCTTCTTCCAAGCGCCAAAGCGCGTTTGTGCGCGGAGTATCCGTGCGTGCTGGTAAGATTGTCAAACGGCTCGACTCCGCAATAGACTTTGTGGATGGTAAAACCCTATAAGGATTTCTTTCCATGTTTCTCTACCCTACTTATGCGTTTGAGGTTGTTCTCTTACTCTAATCTACACTGACCATATTGTACTCGGAAATATGTATCATGTTCCTTCTTGTGGTGCCTTGGTTCACCTTCGTAGACTGTACGATTATTTGTAGTAATATGTTAAGACCTCCCGCTGCTTCCTTTAGTGTGACGTGAGGAAACTCAAACGGGTGGAAATACGGCTCTGAGTGCGCATCACCAGAGCCGAAACTCGCGTTGACCACAGGAGGGGAACGTCACCTGGCCAAACCTAGAGCCCTCAGACGGGAACGAGGTGGCACAGCTGGATGCAGAAACCAAGGCAAAACGCATGCTCCTTGCTAATCAGTGACGCCCTTTATTCTCGCCTCGCCAGAGGGAGAGGCCAGGAGACAGTTCCGACTGATCCGGGACTAGAAAGATACCGCTCTAGGAGAGCAGATGCCTCCCTGATATCAACTTCAGTCGACCCACAGGTATGTAGCCGTAACTTGAATCACGTCCTTCAGGTATTGCTGCTGAATTCAGGTAGCGGTATCCGCGAGAGTCGGAGACTTCCAACTAGCCGCAGTCACCACTTTGGGGGTTTGAGCACGCTCAGTGACGCAGGACTGCGGAAATTCCTGTAGGAGCAATCATTTGCTGACAGAGGGGCCACAGACAGAACAAGTCCGATCATACATTTAAAATGACTACACAAAGAGCGGGGCGCGCAATGACTCCTTACTCCGAGGACCAGGAACATTTCAGACTCGTCCTGAAGTGGTGCGTTAGTGGCGACTCACGAGAATTAAAAGCAAAGCAACGCCCGACACTGACTCCTCTAAAACGAAAGCCATCCCCACCAACTTCGACTCCGTAATCCAGACTGGCTGGTCCTCATCCAACTTCATAACAAAGAGGGACAATTTTCCGTACCATCATTATGCATCGTCTTGTCATAATAGATAAATCTTGTCTGCTGTGATGCGGTACTCGGCAACGTTGTCCATGCCATGTCAGGGGAAGAACCTCTCCAGCTCTAGGACGTTGATGCTCCCGTGTGGGCCTAGCCCATCTTTGATAGCGATGTCGCGAAAGCCGGGGCGGGTTTCACGACTGATGTAGCAGACGATATTTGGGACTGGGGTTGCGACATTATGATGATGAAGTTCCTCGATTAGAGGATTATTGTGAAACGGCCGCTTGGGGATGCGAATAGGTGGTATAATAGGGGTTATTCGATCATTCGATTGTCCTGCAAGTTGGTACGTGTTGTACGTTGCCGACCATGCAAACCTGCGCATCTCGAAGGCATTTAATGCTCGTAGATCGAGTACTATATGTTCGCTAGGCGTGCGCTCTGGCAGCCACACAAAGTATAGACTCATAAGACATGGTTTGCTAACGACCGAAGCGAAGCCAACACGCACGCACAGATTTACAAATAAAGAGTTTGCAGGCTGCTCTGGCTCACGTACCATAGTGAAGCAAAGTCTGGCACTCCGGGAAGTTCAAACGAAATGAATCCAGTTGGTACCCTTCTCCAACCGTCGTGTATGGAACGATAATGGCGAGACAGTCCGAGTAACGAGGCATCTTTTTCTGGCGTCACGTCTCGTTCGAGTAAGTAAGCTGCCAACTCTTTTGGCAGCCCCGGATTTGAGGAGGACTCGGGAGGAATATAGTGGTATACGCCCAACGCATACTGTCTGGGGATTGCACTAAAACGAAAACCTCTTGTATCGATGTGGACATCTCCGATTCCAAGCTGCGGGCAACGAAATTTGATCTCTGTGATGGGCCTGCCGTCAAAGTCTGGGCGAATGGTCGCAAGTGGGAGCAAGATTAGAGGTACCCGAAAGCCACTGCTTGTCAGGGCTAGGTCGAGCCTGTCTATGGAAACAAGGTTGGGGTGACCCAAGTAGCTTGCTGGTGAAGATGGAAGACAGCGGGATGAATGATGTTTCGCTGGCTGACCAGCCCAATTGAGCACGGTCGAGCTACCACCAGCCAGTATGATAGCTTCGATAAGCCTACAGAATGCGCGTTCTGCGCCCTCCCCATACGCAATTTGGATGCTGACATCAAACATTCCCATTAGAGAATAAGCGGTGTCCTCTGCTCGTGTTGTTCGTCGACCCGCTGCCCAAGTCATCCGCTCGTCAACGTGGTCTGGTGTAGGAGAAAATTCGTAAATATCGTCTTCAGGAATACCGGTAATTTCCGCTAAAAGGGTCATGAGAGGTGTGTCTTCCTCTTTGTCATCCTCTTGGTCAGTCAAAGGTTCCCATTTCTTGGTGAAAAACTTCGTCCTCTTCGGGGCAAGAAGTTCCTGCAAAGTCCACCCCCTCTTTAACCATTCGTCTTGCCTCAAATCCTCGATGACCGTTGTTTGGTTAAGATGGACGATGCAGATAGAGGCATTACGATACCACCGAAACATCGACCGGAGGGATTCGTCAAGCTCTGCACTGCTGCTCTTGTCAATACAACAGGTATCCGACCAAAGAAACTGCACGCCAAGGCTTCGGGCCACTCGACAGCAGCTCTCAAGTTTCATCAGACCTTCGCTTTCGAATTCGTTCCCCGCGCCCACGGAAGCGTTCGCGAACATACGACGGATACCGTGCCTAGAGCCCTCTTGATGCGCATTAAATGCCCTCGCGAGCATGCGGGAACTGTTTTTTTCTCCGTCATTTGCTGATAAGTGGGCTCGCCTTCGTCCAGCCATTTATGGGAAAAAATGGCGTAAGATACTAGGTTGTGCACGAGAGAACGAATGGCTTCCTCTCGGGTCCTCGGTGGGACAATGGACCCTCGCTCTTTCGTGATTGTGGCCTCGTTAATCTCATTGAGGTGATCCTTGAAATGAGCTCGGACGAAATTTCTCCCGATGATCATCATCGTTGGGAGGTGAAGCATACGAATTGGAATCTCATTCATGACGTAGCGTGTAAATTCGTCGACAATATCTTGTGCAGGGCGCTCGAGACCGGCATCGGGGCTTTTTTTTCCAAATGGGTCTGATTGTGTTTTGACGAAGGTGAGCCTCTGGACGGTAATGTTTTACCCACTCATCAGAGTCAACCATCGTGCGAGAAAAGAAAACAGGTGCTCACAGAAGGTGGTGTCTGCGTGATGACTTGGGTTGTCTGTGACGTCGGCAATAAAGAGGGGAACCTCAGTCTCCGTGGAAAATTCCATGAGCCAAGCAACCTGTTCCACCCCGACCCTACTCGCCGCGTATGGTGATGGCCAGGGCCACGAGGGGCTGGTTCCCGCTTGATTTCCGCTTGTGCGGTGATCTAGGGAAATGATTACCCTTCACATTCCAGCGCTACTGCTCGGTGACTCACACCGAGGGATTTTGCTAGTGTTGAAGTAAGGCTGGGTACTTCCTCTAAGGGTACGTTCGGAGTCACGTCCCATAGGTAGATGAAGTTGTCTGCACAACCGCTCGCCAGGCAACGGTTATCGGGAGAGAATGCCATGCAAAACACTGGTCGAGGATGATGAAAGGGGAGACCCAGAGGAGTCCAAGTCGCTACATCGACAAGATGGGCAGTGGCTTCGCAGGCGACAGCAAGGAGATTCCCATTTGGTGAGATACACAGATCGCGGACGTCCTTGACCCAATCTGATCCGAATTCATCGACCTGGCCACTTTCCGTGTTCCAGCTATAAATACAAGTATGAGAGGCAAACACAACGGTTTGGCCATCGAGCAACCATGCGATGCCATGTGCGTTAGCAAATCCCATAGGACTGCATACTGTTTGAAATCCTGTCATGGTGTCCCATACGCGCACAGTGTTGTCGGAGCAAACACCAGCAATTCTAGGACAAGTGGGAGAATACGCAATGACGGATACGTCGGAGGGCGCTTTGATCTCCTGGAGGAGATGAAGAGAGGCAGCATCCCAAATTTTGACGTTCCCCACCGATGAGGACACCAACTGTGCCCCATCTGGTGAGAAGCATAGGGAGTTGACGCGGTTGGTGTGTGCATGTGTAGGTTCTGCTACGACTACCTGAGTTGCTGTGTCCCACAGCAAAACCCTGTCATCCCCACCGCCGCTTGCAAATCTCTCACCATCCGGTGATACCGCCAGTGCGAGTACGGAGACCCTGTGATCCCAAAGCAACGGCCCTGCAGGTTCCCCGCTTTGAAGGTCCCACCAGCGTATCCTTCGATCGTAAGAGCCTGTGACCAATTGTCTTCCATTAGGATTGAACGCAAGACAAGTGACGACGCTCGAGTGGCCTTGGAGGCAGCTGACTGGAATTGGTGTTGGCTTGGATGCTCCTGTTGTAGTGGCACCGGTACTAAAAGTGCTATTGCCTAACATGTTGACGGATAGCTTGCGTTTGACATACTCTTCGAGGTTCGATATTGTGTATGATTACCGACCAGCTAACCAGCTTCATTGTATCATGCCTGGCACGTGTTTCCAGCGTTCTAATGTCCCCCTGCCACCCAAGGGCCCATATCCGTGCGCACCATTTTTGGGACGGCTTGCCCGTACCGATTACTATGGCCCTGCAGAGCAGATAGAGAGGAACCCCACACACACACACACACACACACCACCTCCCTTCTTAGCAAAGGGAGACAATAAGCCGGTGTGACGATGATACGCACTAAGAGAGCTACGAAGGCACTCAGACGGCATGATAGAGAATTCGGGGACGAATTTCGAGAGGGTGGTTGGGAGGATCGAAGGTGATGGCCATCGCGCGGGGCGAGGGGTAGTTGAGGGAATTGAGAAGGAGATGAGCCTGAAGCAGGACCCAGATCTGAATGTACCGGTGCGACTGACAGTCCAGGCCTGCTTCTGACGATAAAAGGACAGACCGCACAGCTAATATTTCCTTCGGATCTTCGTCCGAGTCTGGGGGTGTCGACACATTCGACTCGACGCCCAGCATCGCAGGACACTGTGAGTTGACTGCCCGGTTGTGATTGGGATCATGTGCGTCGTGCTGATCTTGGGACCACGCCTCAGATGAAGACCCGCCGTAAGTCATTCCGTGAGAGTCGTCAGGGGACATTCGACAAGACGCATGTGATTTTTTCCACATCTCCATCTCTTTCCCTATCGTCGGTGAGTGTGAGTGTGATCGTGAACTGTTCATCATCATCTGCATCTGGGTTGTGAAAAGAAACGGTCTAACGGATGCTGTGGGACCATCGGAGCTGGAGAAGTGGTCAGAATGGGATCTACGGGTGGTATGGGTAAAGAAGACGCCGAGAGGGGGTGAAGATGAGACAAAAACCTGGTATGTGATGCAGAAGGGTGACGAAGGACGGGGAACAGCGCAGAGAAATGGTAAACAGCGGTGAAGATGAGAAGAAGGCGATCACGTGTATCACCCAGACCCAAACACACCGTGAACCCAGTATCGATATCGCTGGCCTCCCTTGACAAGTTGAGGGCACCTCTCGATCTCCATCAAGCCCACCTCCATTCAGTGTCTCGGCTCGTCCTCCAAAAATGACTCGGAACCCGAATTCCCCTCGCACGTATTGCGAGCGTCCAAACCAGACACATGACACCCACCGTCATCCCCAGTGTACTAACTACCGGACCAGGTAGGTCAATGCCCTACCAAGGATGTCATCCTTCACCGGAGACCTGGGTCCGTTCTAAGGAGGGACCGCATGAGTGCAATGAGGAGATTCGGTGTTCACGAACATTGATGCTGATCCTGGGGTGGGATGAAGGTAAATTATGGAGAGTGAGGACGGTACTCGCACTTAGGATCGCTTGAGCCTACATCCTCGCCCATTGGCTACGATGCTATGTAGGTTGAGATTTGTAGTCTAGTGGCCAGACCGTCTATGAGGCAAGCCAGCGATAGCTTGCGAAAACTAAGATCATAAATCGAACTCTTGTCCGACCACACTCCGCCTCCTCTCCTGCCATACGGCTCACTATTACCAGCTGCTACCCCAAATGCACGTCGCTTGTACTGCTGCTGTTCACTGTATTCCAGGTCTGTATCACAGCGTGCCCGGGCGCTGCTGATAGGTTTTAGATCCTTAACCACGTCAACCTTGCCCGCTTCACACCCGCCCTCGCAGAGGGTCCCTCAGTCCGAATATTGACATGGCTGTGGTGCTTCTCTACCTGCCTGATGACGGCCTCAAATGTGAAGCAATGGGAAGTTATTTTTACGAGGGGTCACTGCTGATTACGCGGGTGGTGGAAGGTTTGCTCATTGAGCTCGCTGGACTCGAGATTCTTCACCTGGACGATTTATAGGCTACTCGACTTGTAAACCTGGGGTTTTGCTAATCTAGCCGTGGGGTCCTTAAACTTCAGCCTACCTACCTATCACAGGGTTTTGCGCTACGGAACTGAGTAAGTCGCATCACGATCACCCATTGCAAACTGCTCCATAGCACCACAAGTACCACGCACCGTGAACGCAGCTCTCAGGAGACTCGCAATGGCTCTCACGACTTCGCGTCAAAACTCACCGACTCAATGAATACGTGATGGGGGTACGTAAATTCAAATTCAAGCGATCTCGTTCAAATCTGTGTTTTAGACCCATTAGAGTTTCAGATTCCACGAATGGTACGCTAAAGCCTCTGCCTAGCCTAGGCCATTTTGCGGAGTTACTGGCACATCGACTGGGCGACAAGTTGAGGTGTCACCCGCCCCTTCCAACGCTCAAAGATGCAAACCACACTTCCACCAGACATAGTCGCTGCACTCGCGAGCTTACAGACGCGTAACGTAGGTGATTCTCCTCTAAATGGTCCTCTCCCTTTCATCAATGTCAAACATGCTACAGTATATCTATGGTACTGCGACATTGCGCACACCAGAATTGACTAACTGACATTCGTGTAGTATCAGTAGCTACTTTCTGGGTACCGAGTTTTGCCGTTATCTTCGGTGGTTTCGTGCTCAAGCTTGCTGCTTGCTTTACAGACATATGATTACTGTCTTAAGTGGGGCGCAGAAGTACGTGCTCTAGCTATATTTATCATAGTTACCTGCGCTAAGAGCCAACCACAGCGCACCTTCGTGTTTTGTACGCCATGGAGATTATCCAAATTTCTCTACTTGATTGCACGATACGCGCCATTTTTCCTCCTGGCGTTCCACCTGTATCGTGAGTTGATGTTATGAGCAGGTGAATGAGTTCAATCATGCTGACTATAAATATTTAGTCGATCTTCTTCCCAACGAGTCAGAAATGGTGAGCCCTCTAGATCGTGACGCCCCACCTCTATGCCTACTGTTGTGCGCAGATGTGCAGGCTGTTGGACAGTATTTGTTCATGTAGGTCACGCCCACGCCCGATCCTCGAAGCTAGCCAGAACAACTGATGTGCTGGGCTAGTATTCACTGTGTTGTCCATGATGTCCGCTGAGTGTACGTTGGCTCGTCAATTAGAACCATCAGACGCTAACCGGTCCCCGACAGGCATTTTCATTCTACGGGCGTGGGCCTTGTGGGGACGCAGTATGAGGATTTTGTGTCTTATCCTCGGTTCATTTGTGGTGAGTGTCTCTGTCTTCAGGTTTGGGGATGCAGAAGGGCAACCGTGATATTGCCAGTTGATCACTGCCTTTGACATTTTCGTTGCGTTTGGGATTGAACAGCCTAGCCAAAGTAGGTATATACAAAAAGTCACCTGTTGCATCTCAGTGTCTCAGCCTTTCCCAGTTACTGCTGTACCATCCCCAGCGAGAGCTTCTCTAACGGGCTGTTATACTCTCTATCACGATAAACGACAGATCATTCCGTTCACGCTCATCGTAGCTTTCGAGTTCGGTGGGTACACACCATGGAAAGTGACAGATCCTGGTCCATCAACCCTCCACCACAGAAATATTGGCTCTGACCTGCATCCGAGTCATCAAAACATATCACGAGCGACAATGCGGACTTCTCCAAATCATACTTCAACACAATATATTCTACTTTTCCTGTGGATTAGGTGTGTTCATGTCAATGGTCTTTTGACCGAGGACTGATTCAGGTGCGCTACAGTCTTCTCGGGCATCAATATCTTTGCCATTTTGCTCTTGCAGGCGAGTTTACGTCTTGGCTGGTGGTGCATTTCTCATGATTTCAACAGTACAACTATGCCACAATGTTTCAGGAGTACAAATAATTTCAATCACCGTAAAGCATGCACTGACGAGTTCCGCCAGTTTTCAGATTGTAATGCATTCCATTCTGGTTACTCGCATGCACCTAGCGTTATGGAGCAGAGAAAGGATTGAATTGGACACTCCTCAAGTGTTGGCAATGGCGACCCTCACGCAAGCAGAATTCGCCACGCCGACGACCCTCACAAACCAGTGGGATTGACATTTGGTGACACACCCAGCCACCAAACACAACTCTGGAGTGCTCTCGCAGTTACATAACAATACCGAGGATCCTGCTAATTCTGCTACATATTCTATGGTACCTTGACGCTTTATTCATACATAAGATTCTTATAGCAGCTTGTCTTCATGGGTGCACAATTCGTGCCTTCGCTGCACTGGAAGCGATATCGATGTCAAGAAGGTTCTAACGCAACGATGCATATTCTTGAGCATCAGTACGTTAATTTCCGCACGAACTATCTTACCTTCCCGGCCCTGACTTCGTCAGGGGATGGCATAAGACCAAGACGGAGGAGCTCTGAGGCCTTGCTGACCACCGGATCGTTCTGCATGCTGAAATTTATTTGAGTGACTGGCTTCTCTGATTGTTTGCCACTTTTTACCTTGCGACCGCGACGACTTGTCCTTTCTTGACATAGTATGCGATGAACTGCGGTGAGGCATCATCATCTCTTAGCTCTCGTAACAGATGTACAAATCTTACCTTCATTTCATCTGGGTTGCCATTAATGATCACGTCGTCAAATCCTGCACCGAGACCACAGTAGCGAAGTTGCTGGCCCTCTGCGACAAGTTAGCAGAGATAATTGATTTGTTCTGGACACGTACGTGCGCTCCAAAATATAGGGACCTTGACGAAAGGCTGAGGTTGACCAGCAATTGTCTTGCCCACTGCACGACCATGGTTTCCGGCAACCTGTGTGAAAGTCGGATCACTGGACGTCAATCAATCATGAGACAAGAGGTTCATACATTCCAATGCTCAATTCGCCGGCTCTCTTCAGTCCTCTGTTGAGGGTGCCATGCAATGTCCCCTGATAGAACGACTTAGCTGGATAACTCTAGTACCATTGCACATACCGATAGCGTAAACATCTGTCTGTCCCATAACCTGTAGGTATGCATCGACCTTTATTCCACCATCTTTCTCAAGCTGGAAGCCGCTCTGCTTGAGGAACTCGGTGGCAGGAACTACTCCGACGCCCATCACGACGAAGTCAGCAGAAATCGTCTGACCATTGACCACGACTCCGGTTGCTTGGGACGGATTACTCTCAGACGCCACGATCTTTTCTACCCTGCTTTGCATGTGGAACTTGACACCTTGCGACTCATGATACTGGTGACGAGGGTCAGAATGGCTGCTTCTCATCAAAATAACCCTGACCAACCTTCTTAAGACCTTTCCCAACCTCCTTGCCGAGAACTGGTTCGAACGGAAATTCTTCCATGCCGATGACATCGATGGAAGCCAGCTTGCGCTTTGCCACGGCTACCACAAGCTCCATGCTAATGAAGGAGCTACCAATCACGACCATTCGTTTGCCCTCTTGGGCAGCTAGATAGATGGGGAGCTGATATCTCAGAGTCCGTTTGTCTCTCTAATGTGTTTGTGAATACCTGCGTCAACTTTCTTCGAATCCTCAACCCCTCGGAAGGTGTAAACGTTTTCCAGATCAGCACCCTCGATTGGAAGGCGACGAGGCGTTCCTCCCATGGCCAGGATGAGCTTGTTGTACGCAACGGACTCCTTCCCCCCATCAAACACGACTTGTTTCGAGGCTGTATCAATCGAAGTGACAGTCTGGTGAAGAGGCGAACTCGCGTTGGATATAGAGTAGAATATGAAATGGAAAACGTACGACTCCGAATCGAAGAGTAGTACCATATTTAATCTTCAATTCGGCTGCTGTGCGCCACTCGAGCTTGGACGAGTCAGTTATCAATGCCTTGCTGAGCTTTGTCCTGCTTGCTGTTTGTAACTCAAGTGATGGCGAATAGGGATCACATACCTGTCAATAGGGGCGTACGTCTCTTTCGAGAAAACAGTGATGTTTCCCATATAACCGTGCTTCATAGTTTCAGAAAATGGAGTTAGGATGTCCCTGTAGTGCATACCTCTCTCAAACTTTCAATCGCATGGAAGGTCCCCGAGCCGCCACCAACGATAACAACATCTTGCCCAATGGGTAGGACGCCAGTTGAGACAAGATTGGGTGTTCTTGTCATGTTGCTCTTCAAAGTTTGAGACGGGTCAGCCGTAACATAAACTTTGCCATCTTTGACACATGTCTTAAAGGAATGAATGGCTGCCGGAGCAGGAGCGTCCTCTGCGAGCAACTAAACAGAGAATGCAAAGCAATATAACCGTCGATACGGACCAATATCCCCCGTGCAGACGTTGAAACAAGCTGTGGTGGAAGTGAGAATGAATGTACAGTTGCCTTGGAATAGTACATTGACTTACCTCCATGCCATGGACTAGTTGACCCGTCAGCAATGACCAACTTCCGACGCTCAATCATGATACCTCACCAGACAACCCGTCCATCTGCAGTCAGGACTCCCTTTGCGAGAGGAGCGCCGTAATGGGTGCAGAACGCGCTTGTGGCGTACACGTTGGGTCCTAAGCGATACAAGAGTATTTTGCCCTCACCCTCAAAGGCAACCTCCTTCCTAAAGGCGGTCCACAGCAGTCAGCAAATGAAAGATAAATATATCTGAATTTGCGCACATCTGACCATCTTCGAGGTCGGACAGACTGCACACGGGGATACTCTTCATAGACATTATGAGAGAACGAACCTGGACCTGGCGTAGTATTGGCAACTTCGACTTTGTGAGATTAAGAGCAAGATGGATTGAGAAGAACTTGTTTGTCTCTGCCAACTAATGCAGATGGTCGAGTCGTTGAATGACAATGAGTACTATGGGGTTCAACGATAACAGTGAGCATGATGAACGTTGTTAAACTCAGCGAAACTGGTTTGATCCATGACATACAGAATATTACTAATGTTCAATGTTGTTCATCTCCCCAAAGCCATGCGTCCTGGGCTAGGGTACGGGCAAAAACTGCCCATTTAACAAACGAGTACGCTTACATTATATCATTCACCATGACTAGATACTTGCGAGGAAGCTCGAGGGACACCTTACAAATGTGAGAAACCCAAATGCCTAGATACAAGGATGTGGGGAAATCTGACTCTCAGTCATCGGTACCAAGCCAGACCGAACAACATTTTGTAAGCTTTCTCTTGAACCATTGAGATGCGTGCCATCGTCATCCACCAGGGTAGCCGCCTTAAAAAACTCCACTGCTTCAGGCGAGTAGATATTATATTAGGATCAGGTGGGATAACATTGGTCAAATTCTGTCTCCCTCTGAGGTACTCACAGGCTCCGGAGGTCAACATGTCTGGTAGGCTAACCCTAGAGACCGCTGTCATCTAAATGCACACCCGATTCCTCCGAGAATGCGGAGAATAAGGCTCGGGAGCCCAATTTCTTTTTCGAAGCTGCGGATTACGCTTTGAGCACGATAAATGGGGAAGCAGATATATAGACCACCCATCCCCAAAAGCAAGTTAGAACTTGGAAAGGAGTGGCTTACTGATGGTTGGCGTCGCGGACAATAGACGAGGGCCTCAACGCTCAACGAGCGACTTTCGATGAAATGGGTGGATGGGTGGTCCCTCGGAAAGATGGAGGGTACGTAGCATGGAGACAAATCTGCTATCGTTGTACAACAAAAATAAAAATAACTGGAGACACAATGCATTGCTACAGAACGAACCGAGACCCGAAACAGAGATAGGCTTTCGCGAAGCTTCTTCACAAAGCCACACCTAGAGCTGTGCTGTAGACGACAACAAAAATTAGTCGATCAAGAAGGCACATAACTTGCTCACGAACCCACCCACCTTCCTGCCAGAACGATATCAAAGCAAGACTGTCTTGCTTCATGTGGGAAGGTCGCTCTTTCAATTCCTCACTCTCGTCATTCCAATGGAACCGATCAAGTCCAAGCATTCCAATGTCAACTTCAGAGACGGGTGTTCGAAGAGAGGCTTGATCGTCCGTGAGTTTTTGTTTTTCCATGTTCTGGGAGAATGTTCGAGTCCTGGTCCCGGATATCGGAGGGGCGACTGTGAATCGCGCTCCTAGCACACTGTCAGGACTGCAAATCGAATGGGTTGACACGATGGAATCCTGCCACAATGAGGATTTGAGGGGCTGCTTCAAGGTAGTACTGTTGCTATGAGAGGAGGCGGACGGAGTTCGCAGGACGGTCGTCGCCCTAGATTGACTGTTCTCTTTGTCACTTGTACTGTCGCCCGGCAAAGGGGACATGACGTCGGCAGTGTTGTCAGGGATTAGTGCCAACTTGAACCGTAGTGGCGAAGCCCCAGGAGCAGCACCGTTCCGGGACCGTGATCTCTTGTGGTTCGGTTTTCTATTCATTTTTTGCACGGCATATATGAGCGGCACCCCCTGCACTACAAAAGGGCTTGCGGGTGGTTCCATGGTAGTTATACCTCGAGTTTGTGACGCGTCAGAGGGTGGAAAGTCCAAAATTCGTTGTCTACAGGGAACATTAGGCGAGACGACTTCTTGAACCCTATTGGTGCCGAAGGCTCGGGTATTCGACACCTTTTCATCGAGAATTTGCTGATGAAAATGGAAAACATTTGTGATGTTTGTGGGAGGAGAAAATTGAAGAGGAGGCAAATATTCACTGGTCGGAAGAGTACCGAAAGCCGGACGGCAAGGGCGCTTTGACACAAGAGGTTGATATGAAGGCAACGGCGGCAGAGGAGGCACGGGTTTTCGGTTAAGCCTGGAAGGGTGTCTGGACAGCTGGAGTGAGTCTCTAGTGCCCATGAGAGGAGATCGCAAAGTGGGCTGGGGCGGTAGACCAGAAAGAAAAGGGTAGTTAACATGGTTGCTACCGTGACCATCGACCAATCGGACTGACGACTGGCTCGTGCGTTTTCTGATCCTCAAGTCGTAAGCCTCGGGTAGTTTTGGGGCACGGGCGATCTCGCCAAGCCCACCGACATAGAAATTATGCCAGGACGAGCGTTTTTGCTGCACCGGTCTTCTGGAGCTGTCACCGGGAAAAGTGGGGAGTCGCAAAGGAAGGAATGACATGGCACTGGCGGGCCCATCATCAATACTAGCTTCGCTAGAAAAGCTGAAAAAGGACGTGGACCTCGTGAGGGGCGGACTTGAACTCGGTTTCTTCGGTTTCGAATTTGCGTAAGCAGGACGTGTCGGGTGTCTCCTCCTCGAGTCCATATGCAGTCGATACATGAAAGAGGACCTCTGTTGCTGCTGCCGGGCTTCTTTGTCTAGCTTAGATTTGAGACGTGTTTCCCAGCTGGGAGATCCGAAGCATCCGACCAAGAGACCGCGGTACGAAACTTCGTGCTTGGCTTGAGATTCGGGACTAGAAGACATTAAAGACATGGATATAGAGGAACAGAAATCGGAACAGAAATCAATGGGCGAGGAGTGTATGATGTGCGGGGAGTGAATAGTTCCAATACGACGATGTTTCATGTACAGGAGCTTGATGCCAAGAAAAACGACGATGACAAGGAAAAAGCAAAGAGAAATCACGATTAATGAGGTGTATCTCCCGACTCCAACCCCCATAGAAGGAGATGGAACAGGAAGAGCCAAGGCTGCATGAGGAAGAACAGCCAGATACCACAGCGGGTGGACTTGGACGTCGACGCGATCACGAAACAACATTAGATGTACTAGCAGACTTGGGTCGCTCGATATTAGAGCAATAGTGCACAGAGAAGGTGCAGTACCAGTGCTGTACTTGACAAGCCAAGTGAGCGTAGTGCAATAGAATATTGATTCGACAAGTTCAACTTGCAATCCAGTCAGGCTCTGTGCACACATGATGAAAATTCCGATTTCAACTTGAAGTTGAGAATTAAAGTGGCGTGTAGTATGTATTCGACACAACGGACGCCCGTAGTCCGCTTGCAAGGACGTGCGATCACGACCATCTCTATTCCCATCTGTGCATACGTTCTTTTGGCGGTGTACCCACCCAGAACTTTCTTACATATTCCTTGAACATGCCCGCTCGTATTCTCGTCTACTCTGCGACTGCCGGTTTCCGGCACGACAGCATTGAACCGTCCATCGAGGCTCTCAAAGCCAGGGCCTCTGCTATCAACGTCGAGTTTGACTTCACTGAGGACAAGAGTCAGTTCACAGATGAGAACTTGACAAATTATGACGCACTTTTATTCTTGAACAACTCAGGAATCAGTACGTGGTGTCGGGAGTTCGAAAAACATTAATGCATGGAACAGACGACTTTTACAGTCCTCGACGACACGGGGAAGGCTGCTTTGCAGAAGTATCTAAATCTTGGAGGCAACTCAATCGGTGTTCACTGTGCAGCAGATGCACTCCGTGACACTCCATTCTTTGGGAAGCAAATCGGTGGGATAAGCTTATATCTGTCACTGGTGAATCGCTTGAAGAGAACGAAAAGGGGCCTATTTTGGAGACCATCCAGATATTCAAGAATCGGTAATGTGACACCTTGGTGACGGCGATTCCGCTCTCACCAAAGCAGGTCGTTGATGTCGTCGATAACACCCACCCAAGCACAAAGATGCTCCCCGCACATTGGAAATTGTTCGACGAAATGTGAGATGATAGTGAAGGCACGAAGACCTCGCTCACCACATGTGAAGGTACAACTTCGAGTCGGATCCTCGAGCTGTTGGCGCGAAGGTCTTGCTGACGGCAGATGAGTCGAGCTATTCTGGCAAGTTATCAAAAAAAAAAAGAGACAAGATAAGACTTTTTGACTGACCATACAATCGCAGACCCACAAGAAAGGAAGTTCGATCATGGGACACCTCATCCTATAGGAAAGTAACGTGTTCTGGTTTATTACTGGCCACTTCATTCAAGGTCTACAGCCTGGTATCAGGAACGCGGTGCTTGTGTTGAACCTTGGGGCATCGCTGGTCGCAGCTGGTACACTGGCCTCGGGCATTGTGTGGAGATTTGGAGTGTAAGTGAGGTTCTTGCAAGCTCACTACACCGGACGTTTACCAGCAATTAGGACGAGCTCTTTCTAGGACACGTCTTAGGCGGGATAATGTGGGTGTTAGAGTCCAAGACCACTCGAGCATTCAACAGCAATGGCAAAGTCGGGAGTGCAGCTTAAATGGGCCCACGTGTGTGGATGAGGAAGTGACCTATGTATTAGTTATATGTAGACCTGTATACAGTCCAGAGTATAAATGGAAATGGCAGAGATGGGAGGCGAGTAGATGTGGGTAATTGCTAACAAGAAACGAATGAGGGTTGAAGTGAGATACCGTGGTCAGGTGTCGTATGGATCATTGGGGTCTGCACTCGGGTTCTCCACCCATCCCATGATCGTCGTAGTCGTCATCGTCTTCATCTTCCCAGTCGTCATCGCCCCCTTCTCCGAACTGGGATGCAAAGCCTTCATCAAAGAAGTCCGGACTAGCCGGGAAATACCGTGCACGCACGTCCTCAAGATCAGCTTCCTCGAAGGGAGCTTCATCAATAATTGCTGGCGCAGGTTCAATGTTTGCCTTCTTTGGCGGAAGGAGGTTCGCTAGTGCCTGCGGAAGTGTTGGATTACATATCGACCATCGCGGAAAGGCTGATGGGCTTACTTGTTGATCGATACTTCGTAGCCATTGAGGATCTGGCATCTCAACTTCGAGGACGATGTACAAATCACCCTTTTGATCGGGGTTCTTGAAAGTGGGCATGCCCTCGCCCCGCAACTTGATGGTTCGGCCAGGGGTGACGATCTTTCCAGGAGGGCTCGAAACGCTGATCCCTCGACCGTCCAAGTGAGTTATCAATATCCGAGACAAGCCGAGAAGCGCTTCCGATAGCGTGATCTTGACAGTCGCAAGCAAATCACTTCCCGAACGTTCGAAGGATGCATGTTGTGTGGTCTTCAGGCGAAAGATAACATCTCCAGGGGGGATATCTGGCTATTAAGTTGTCAGCCATCACTCAACGTGTGATACTCAAGGTGCTTCACTTCTTGGTCACCAGCGCCCGCTAGAACAATGCGATAACCGTCTGGCATACCCCTCTCGACAAAAATCTCCTGTCGTGTCTTCTCCTTGACGGTTTTTTCGCCTTTGCACTTTTTACACCTGTTTATGGGTAAACCCACGTTCGCCCGTAGTCATTGGAGCGCCCACCGGTCCTTCTCCCGAATCTTATTTCCTTCACCGTTGCATTCAGAACATTTGGTACGCATTGTTCCGTACCTGGATGGTGCGATCTGTGTCTGTGTGAAAGTCCATCCCTTGCCCTCGCACTGAGAGCACTCTTTGGCTTTTGCATTTCCTCGTGTTCCCGATCTGAAAGCATAGCGTAAGCACGACTGCGAATCGAATATTTCAGATACACTGACCCAGTGCATGTTCCGCAGATGACCTCCTTTTCCATATTCATTTTCACGGACTTGCCATTATAGAGATCTTCAAGTGTGACTTCATAAGGAATTTCGGTATCTTCGCCCTTGCGTCTACGTGGGCCAGGTCCCCCAGCGAAGTCGAAGAACGTTGTACCTCCGCCGAAGAATTGAGAAAACATATCAGCGGCGTCGGCTGGCATGCCACTTCCCCGTCCGCTTGGGCCAGTGAAACCGTTCATACCCTCCCTATCGTAAATCTCTCTCGAGTTTGTGTCGCTCAAGATCTCGTAGCTAAGTCACACCCGTCGATTAGATGTTTGCGACGGGTAAGGGATGATTGTACGAACGCCGCAGCCATTTCTTGGAATTTCTGTGCTGCCCCTGGGTCATTGGGGTTCTATAACCAACATAAGTTGCGCATTAAACCAAACTATGCAAACCCAGCACTAGCCTTATCCTATGTCGTTGAGCGGGGAAACTTAGTGTTACTGAAAATAGTTTCTCGAGGGCACTCACAGGGTGATGCTCCTTTGCCTGTCGTGGTGTCAGATCACGATCCAGGTAAGAGCTTTAGGAGTACACACCTTTTTCCGATAGGCTTTTTTTATATCAGCTGGCGGGAGGATGGTAAGGATGGTGCTGTGCCGAGTAAGATGGGAACTTACTCTCGGAAGCGCTTGAAGGAACACCTAAAAGTTCGTAGAGCTCGGTTTCAACGGACACTGACACGAAGACATTTTGAAAACGAAAGACAGAAAGGACAATAGCTAGGTACTTACTGTTGAAGACGGCGGAGGATAAAAGGAAGAGACCCGCACGCAACAGCAAGTACTACGCGTTTTGAGCAAGACGCGACTCTCGGCAAGACGAGAGTGCGGAGTTTCAAACCCGTGGCCTTGTAAAAACTTGCTTCAGCAACAAGTTCAACGTCCTCGACATTCGCCTGAAGATTTCGAACGTTCAAACTTGTTTCAGAATCACAGTTGGCTACGGTGAGCACCTGTTTATCACTTGCGACAGCATGATGTCTTTATATTATCTACATTGTCCGACTAGCCATGTGCTAGATCTGATGAACAATCAACCTGATTTCTTACTACCTCACATGGGATCCGTACTGATGTCTCCCACTTAACAGGCTCTACTTGTATTTTCCTTACTTCTCGTGATATCGTGTACTTTCAGAGGCTGATGCCCTTTGTATTCGGTAGCATACCTCCATGCAATGAACTTTTATTTTGAGGCCTCCAAAGTCCTCAATCGTGTTGATGCGAAACAAGGGTCTATCAAGGGCATACTTGCCACCTTACCAGAGAAAAACAGAGCCAGGACTGCTGCACTTGTCATCGAGACGTTGAAATGTAAGCCTATGCCTGTGTGTGAGCAGCACGGTTCTGGAACGCTGAAAAGTGTCGACATTTTATTTGCTCCAGATAAGACAGTCCTGTCAGACGTGATTGCAGCCTCCGGGCTTCTGACACAGGAGAAGAAGAAAATCACGTCGATCAATTTGGCACTTGTCCTCGTTCACGATGTGCTCCTATCCAGTGGTATACAGGCTGGAGATGGTCCTGTAAAACAGGCGATCCTACGCCACAAAACACGTCTCTGGAGCGAGTTCCAGCGCATCAAGGTCAAGCGCGGCGCAAGATCTGACCAAGAGTTAGCGCGCCCCAGCGACGAGAGGGCAGGTGAGTATATCAAACAGTACCTACTTGGTATCCAAGGATAAAACCTTGAACTAGTTCGCATACCACGCTACGTTCGAGTGAATACTCTCTTGTGGACGACAGGGGAGGCTATTCGCTATTACAGGGAAAAAGGGTTCCAGATATCAAACCCCTTTGCTTCGAAGTCTGTCATCTACTTTGCAACACTGCACTCTTACTCACCATCTCACAGCAAAGCCTTTTCACAAGACGAACACATTCCCGATCTCTTGCTCTTCAACCCTCACGTACAATTCCAGAACGACACCTGCTACAAGACGGGAAAAATCATCTTGCAAGACAAAGCTTCTTGCTTTCCTGCGACTGTTCTCGCCCCTCCTAGTAACGAACATGCTGTTGTGATCGATGCAACGGCAGCCCCAGGAAACAAGACGTCGCATCTGAGCGCTTTGATGGGTGGTAAAGGAAAGGTAATACCTGCAGACGGTTCCCTGGACAATTTCTCACCGCGACCTGTTTCCGGACTAGCTCTATGCTTTTGAGAGAGACAAGAGACGTTTTTCCACTCTGAAAACTATGCTCGCCAAAGCTACATGTAAGAACGTGGAAGCCATCCACAACGACTTTCTCAGTGTCGATCCATCAACCTCTAAGTACGCCAAGGCAACACACATGTAAGTCTTTTCTCCTTTGTGATAAATGGTCCCTGCTTACTTTCTTCAGTCTGCTTGACCCGTCGTGTAGTGGCTCTGGCATTGTTAATCGACTAGACCATCTCCTTGGAACAGGTGAGTTCCTCCTGATATTTCGTATTCGGTTCTGATTTTCCTGTAGAGAACGAAGAAAACAAAGAGCAGGAAGAACGCTTGAACAAGCTTGCGACATTTCAACTCATGATGATAAAACACGCCATGAAGTGTCAGTCTAAGTATTTCTTCACACCGAAAGAGATTCGGAAAACTGATCAGCAATCATAGTCCCCGGCGTTCAGAAAATCGTCTACTCCACGTGTAGCATCCATGCCACCGAAAACGAGCGCGTCGTTTGCGAAGCATTAAAATCAGAAGAAGCCCAGAGAGGTGATTTCAAGCTCGCTCACCGGGGGGACGTGCTACCCAAATGGCATCGTCGAGGGCTACAAGAAGAAATGGACTCCCCAGGCAACGAACTTCCTTTTGCTTTTTGCGAGGAGTTCTGACAAGTGGAGTTCTTAGAGTGTGCGTCATCACTGGTCCGTTGTTCACCAGACAGCGACGCTATGAATGGCTTCTTCGTGTCTTGTTTTGTCAAAGGAACTCAAGTCACATCCATGGATATCGTGACGAGGAAGCGGAAACATAGTGATAATGGCCCAAGGAAAAGGATGAAAACTTAAACTACCTACACATGACAATGATCAATCACTAATGACATTGGTTCTGTTGTTTCAAAACCAATCTTATCGACAGTAGAATGCTGCATGCAGAGGTGGAATAGAACCCAGGGTAAAGGGCAAGGCTACAATCAATCAATGAATAAAATATCGTTCTCAATACCGTCCCTAAAGAACTTCTGTGGTCAGCTGCAGTGAGTACAGACCCTACGCTTTTGAATATCAAAATGCTAGACGGAAGTTGGTGAGGAATCTCCGAACATCAGGGCAGAGAATCAGGGCAAAATTAAGGAGTCGGTGTGGACTGTTAGGTGACGTTTACCAGGAGGTGATAACGTAAGCTAGTTTGTTGGAGCGCTGATCTGTTGTTGTGCGTATTGCTGTTGGTAATATTGAGCATAGCTAGCGGAGTAGTCGGATTGCTGGCCGTAGACTCCTGGAGTGTAGCCACCTGCAGCCCATTGCCCACCGCCGTATTGGGCTCCGTAGCCGCTGCCATAAGCTTGAGCCTGAGGTGGACGATACCCTGCATTTTGATGTTGATTGGACTGCCACATCTCCGGACGACGCCAAGGAGGAATGTTGGAACCGCCTGCTGTGATGTCGTGTCCTGCTCCCGAGCCACCCCAGGGTGCCCTTCCGCTATCTCCGCCGGGTCCCTTTCCACCCTCACCAAGCTCTGCCATCAAATTGGCGTACTCAGAGTCAAAGCCTCCCTTGGAGATGGCCCCTGGTGGAGGACCAACAGGGGGAGGAGCATTCGGATCCCTGTTAACTTGACAGTCGCGCGCCATGTGGCCAGCACTACCACACACACGACAGATGATGTTGGCAGTGAAGTTGCGTTGCTCTGGACAGTCGTATTTGCGGTGGCCAAGACCACCACAATTTTGACATATTTGATTCTCGTCGTCGCGGAGGGTACCATTCAGAGCGGCAAGTTCACGAAGTTGATTGCGCTTGTGGTCATTTTGGCCTTCGGGGGTCGAAGCTGCCTAGGTTGCTAATTAACCTAGGTTATCGAAGTGCATAATCAATGTTCACTCACTGTTTCAATAACTCTGTTGATCATCTTGACACAGGCTGCTACTTTGTCTTCAGATTCAGCGATGACGAGACAGTGCAGATCTTCTTCAGCATCATCAGCGTACTGGTCTGGCCGTGCCTTCCCCTCCTTTACACTGCCTTTGCCGCGGATGCTGATCTTGGCACCACTCTCCCGCTCCATTTTCTTCAGGGAGTTACCGCGAGGACCAACGAGAAGCCCAAAGAAGTTGATCTCTGGGAATTCTTTCACTGGGATATAGACTTTATCCGAAGGACGTTGAGAACGCTTCTGTTGATGGTACTCGACGGGTGGACGAAAGTTTGGATCATTTTTCATAGCGCGATCCACGAGACGGATGCGCTCGTCTTCCAGTTTTTTGCGATAGCGAACTTCACGAGTGTTGGTACGACGACCGTGTCCGTCGTAGGTAGGAGGGGGAGAAGGGGAGCTATTCATCAAAGTAAACACATGCATGCATGTTTCGGACTTAACGAAAACATCTACCGTTCTCGCTCAGGAGGGATAAAATCGTTCAACCTAAGTTTTCGATTAATTTCCTCGAGGCGCAGATGGATAGCGTAGTTGTCGAGTTGAGCCTGTGAGACACCAGCAGCAGAGATTGCCGTTGGCAAGCCAGGAATTTCAGTCTTGGCTTCGCCCCAGCGACTGCGCCGTTTGCGAGCGCCATTCGCTTCAGCTGTGTAGGAGTGAGAAATCACGTTGTGTCAAGGTTAGTATCAGTTAGTATCAGCAGTGGCAAGTGGGTAAGTGGACCTCGCTGATCGAGTAGGAAATTGAAAGAAGGATCCCACCAAATAGCAAGGGAGGAGGAAGACACGACAGTTCAAGCGCCGTTAGTCAAAGTCTCTGAACTTACCTGTAGATCCACTCGGAGCCTCGTCTCGCCCCTTCTTATATTCTGGTTCCTGAGGGGCCTGGCGAGGATAAGCAGAAGGTGACGGCTGGGCGAGCTGCGGAGGAGCAGTTTCCTCGACTGGCGCTGGTCCAAAACGACGGCGCGATCCAAGGGGAACTAATACACGTGAGTCGAGAATTCGAGAAAATAACGATCCTTACTCACCATCGTTAGTGCCAGTAACTTCGCGCGTTGCAGGTCTCCACATTATTGCTGAGTAAAGAAAACTGGGCAGCAGCGTCGAGGACAGAGAGAAAGATACAAATGAATCTCCGAAGCCAGATTTTAAGTACAGGCTCCGCTCGAAATGGACATGCTGACAAATCCTGACTGAGCTTTTGGAGTGTGGTAGTACCGTGCATCATGATTCCATAGTCCTAGTCATCGACGACCAACAGTTCAACCTAGTTCGGAGCGCTGAGATTTTGAAAACCAAGCGAGATGGCTTCCAAAAGAGCTGCTGACGGTAAAGGATTTTGACCTGCATCTGGCTCGCTCATCGCTTATTAATTCAGATTTAATGACCTTCGCTTCATCATCGAAGCGTCCGAGGCGCGGTGTGGATAACGATGATTACATTAACGTAGAAGAGGAGTACATGAGTGATCCAGCTGCTGACGCTGCCCTTGTACCCCGAAGCGCTACTATCAACTTCAGCGCTCTCACTCGTAAACTTGCAGAAGCGCAACGCTCAACGAACATCGGTGGCGAAGAGAGTTCCTTAGATGCACACCGTCGTCAGCAAGATTCTCTAGTCTCTCATATTTTTATGGACCAAGACTTCTCATGGTTACGCTTGAAAACCGATCACGCATCTCGCCCCCTCTGGATTAGCCCTGAGGACGGGCATATCATCCTTGAAGCCTTCTCTCCCATTGCAGAACAAGCCCAAGACTTTCTCGTAGCCATCAGTGAACCTGTTAGCAGGTGCGCAGGTGCAGCTTGTTATGTACGATATCTGTTTACACGCGAGCCACTAGACCGGCGTTCGTCCATGAATATAAACTTACGTCGTATTCTTTGTACGCCGCGGTGTCAGTGGGCTTGCAAACCGAAGACATTATAGAAGTTAGTACGGACTGGTTGATTCGCTTCACTTCAGTTGCTAACACAGACACCAGGTGTTAGACCGTCTGTCGAAGGTAAGTAACACTCAGGGTCGAAATAACTTGCAGACTTTAACAGTCGCACAAGGTACCAGTGCCGGAGAGCATCCTCAACTTCATTCGCGAGCGCACGCTGTCATATGGCAAGGTAAAACTAGTGCTCAAACACAACAAGTACTTTGTGGAGAGTAGTCACCCGGATACCCTCCAACTTCTTCTCAAGGACAAGGTTATTCGCGAGGCTCGAGTAGTCTCTCAGCAGATAGATAACAGTATCAGAGCGGCCACCTTCACGACATCTAAAGCGCCCGTGAAAGGCAATCTCGTTATTCCCGGAATAAAAGAGGCGGAGAAAAAGAAGGACGACGGTGCCACTAGCCGGGCACCAGGAGCTCCCGGCGTGGCCTCGACGGATTCCGATTTGTTCACATCGATAGTAGGGGTGGATGGTGGTATGTCTTCTCTTACAACAGTGGCAATGTATCTTACCGAACGCTGATTGTCGCAGATGACATCGAAGAGGATGACGACAACGTGCACGCCTTCGAAATAGATGATGCAAAAATTGATGTTAGTCCCCTTCCTTCAACGTTGCTCACAGGCCCAATCGTTTCACAGGATGTGAAGAAGCGGTGCAACGAGCTCGAGTATCCCATGCTAGAAGAATACGATTTCCGCAATGACACTATCAATGCTAATTTGGACATTGACCTCAAACCCGCAACAGTTATCCGACCCTATCAAGAGACCAGCCTGAGCAAGATGTTCGGAAATGGGTAAGTATGGTCTCAAACTGATCATAGAACATTTCCCCTTATCTTTGGCTCAGTCGAGCCAGGTCTGGAATCATTGTGCTTCCGTGCGGAGCGGGAAAGACGCTTGTTGGTATTACTGCGGCGTGCACGATCAAGAAGTCTTGTCTCGTGCTGTGCACATCTTCGTATGTCTTGTGCATCCAATAGGGGAAGTAGAGGCAGGTTTCACGGTTTTCACGCAGGGTTTCTGTTATGCAATGGAAGCAGCAATTCATGCAGTGGTCGAACGTTACTGATCGCCAAATAGCTGTCTTCACCGCCGATCAGAAGGAAAGGGTAAGTTCATTTGTCCATGCTGCCCGGCTTTCTGTGAGCTTCAACATCATCAATTAGTTTGCTGGTGAGAGTGGTATCGTGGTCTCAACCTACTCGATGGTCGCCAATACGCACAACCGGTCACACGAGTCCAAGAAAATGATGGAATTCTTGACATCGAGAGAGTGGGGTTTCATTCTCCTCGATGAAGTCCACGTCGTGCCTGCGGCCATGTTCCGACGGGTAGTGACCACCATTAAAGCCCATTCGAAACTTGGTCTCACAGGTGTGAAATTTTGCCCTTTTCTGACTTCTGTACAATGGCTGAGTCCGGACACTGTAGCAACGCTTGTCAGAGAAGATGACAAGATTGCGGACCTCAACTACATGATTGGGCCCAAACTCTACGAAGCCAACTGGATGGATCTTGCTGCCAAGGGCCACATAGCCAATGTCCAGGTTAGTAAATCAAAAGTCCCTGAATGGGTGCCGAGCTCATGGGTCTCAGTGCGCGGAAGTGTGGTGTCCTATGACACCAGAGTTCTACAGGGAATACCTCCGAGAGCAGTCCCGTAAACGAATGCTCTTGTATTGCATGAACCCGAAAAAGTTTCAAGCTTGCCAGTTTTTGATCAAATTCCACGAAGCCAGGGGGGATAAAATCATCGTATTTTCAGACAATGTGTACGCGTTAGAGGTAAGATTCATTACAGGACAGTGTCTTAGTCACTGTTGATATCATCTTGTCGAACTCAAGGCGTACGCGAAAAAGTTGGGAAAGCCGTACATTCACGGCGGGACCGGGCAAGTTGAGCGAATGCGAGTCTTGCAATGGTTCCAACACGACCCGAACGTGAACACAATTTTCCTTTCTAAGGTAGGATTCATTTCATCTCATTTCAAGGCAACTTTCCATTCACGTTGGTTCCAACAGGTTGGCGACACGTCAATTGATCTGCCAGAAGCGACGTGCCTCATCCAAATCAGTTCACACTTTGGATCACGACGACAAGAGGCACAGAGATTGGGTCGGTGACTGTGAATAACGATAAGTAGGACTCTGGGGCTGATATATTCCGCAGGTCGCATTTTAAGGGCGAAACGTCGCAACGACGAAGGGTTCAACGCCTTCTTCTACTCTCTCGTGTCGAAGGATACACAGGAGATGTTCTACAGCACTAAACGACAACAGTTCCTGATTGATCAGGGCTATGCTTTCAAAGTCATCACTCATCTCGACGGCCTCGAGGATCTCGATGACTTGGTTTACAGAACTAAAGACGAACAGATTGAGCTGATATCCTCAGTGCTATTGGCCAACGAGAGTGAAGCAGACCTTGGGACAGATATACGTGCATCCGAGGGTGACCTTGCCGGAACCATCACTTCCAAGGACTTTGGTGTCGCAAAATTCCCAGGTGCCCAGCGGACGATGGGCTCCCTTACTGCACTGAGTGGGGCGCAGCACATGTCGTATGTGGAGCAGAATAAATCTGCGAACAAAAAGCTTGCGCGAGATGCTGCGCCACGACACAAGCTATTTTCTAAGCGGGACAAGGACAAAGCAGCCGCTAGGAAGGAAGCTCGGACGTCGGGACGGGCATAGGAACTTTACGAGATGGTTGTCGAAGATACGAGGGTCGTTGGTGCAACACAAATGAAGTTAGATATGATATGTAGCTTCATTTGATGACGTGTTTGCGAAACTACCCAAGGGCAACATACTATGTGAATAATGCGACCGTGCCATCGGCCCATGCTTGCGTGATGCGGAGCTGTTGGCTTTTTCCTTTTACTAATCCGCGATAAAATCTGAGTATCATATGGACACAGGATTGTAGTCATACCAATATTGACAGAACGCTTCCTAGTGCCTCACGAAGTCTAGGTGCCAGCAATGCGCAAGACACGTGAAAATACATCAATCCCCCGTAATGAGAGGGTGGATGGCCATGAGGAAGGTGAAGTTCCGAAAGGGAAACGAAGTCTCCGACCCCTTCCAAGAAGAGGTGCCTCATGATTGGGAAGGATAGAACTTTGAATGGATGCGGAAAGACCGTGACGCTGGTCGCCTCAATGGCAACGGAGAGGCGTGTCCACAAGGAGTACCCTGGTACCCCCGCTGTCTGGCCATGGAACTACCCGTATCGATAATGCAGAAAGATCGATAGGACCAGAAAACCATTGCGCCTCGCAGCTTTTTGCGTATGTTGTGCTTATCCTGACGTCGATTCTTGACACAATGATATTTCTTTCTTTCTTTTTTATTTTGTGTTCCTCCCCACTTCTTGATCAGCGTTTTGTACACTCGTTCGACCTCAGATGGCGACCGACTCATGTTCAATATCCATGTCAACCTGCCGATGAATCGGTAAGCGCCGGCATTGGGATTTTGTGCGGAGATCAAAAAAAAAAAGGTCTGGGCTGGGCTGGGACCCCCGATCGAATCCGTGTTTAGGCGGATGAGTGATACCAGACAAACAAAGATTCACGCCCGATGTTCACTTCGGGAGGTCCCTTTTATATGTTCTCTTGCTTTCCCTTTGCTTGACTTCTTCCCTCCTCGCCGTCACCTCGTCAGATCTACCGGAAACTACTTGCTCGTATATCTCTAAAAAATGTCTTCAAAGCGTGGGCGCAAACGAAACGACAATCTCCCTCCTAACAGAGCCAGAGACGTACAGAGAGCATTTCGTGCACGGAGAGCCGCACACCTACAGGTACGGTGTTTTTACCTTTCTTCCATCTTCTATTTGCAATTATCTGATTTTTTGTCCTCTTAATTTCAGGCGTTAGAGATGCGTGTATCCGAACTCGAGGAGGAGAACAATTGTCTGAGAGCAGCATTGAACTTGCCCCCAGCTAACCGCCCAACACTCGGCAAAGGTCCGACGGGGAAAGACAAGCCAAAGACCCTGGACAACCCTCCCCTATCGCAGTCCTCCTCCAAGAGTCGCGACTCTTCACCTATAGGCGAATCGCCGTCTCCCAGGCGATCAGAATCTGCCTCACCGTCAGTTATGGGTGGCACGAGCATGCGCACACCACCCCCTATCATGGAGGGAAGCAATTGGGAGGAGGGGTTTATGATGAATGACCAACAATCGACTGCCCCCCATATCTCTTCGACCCCTTCTGTGACGTATGGTATGCGTCCAGTGGTAGCGACGACGGTCCCCCAGAAGAGTCCCCAACAGTTCACTTTCTCCACTCCCATGCCTCCTCGCTCCCTCGTCACGAACAATGTCCCTGGTCACTCCCTCCAGTCGAGTTACGCACATACAGCGGATCGACCTATAGCAAGTGGTTATAACGACATGAGCTACTTGCTGTGTGACGTGCGGGAAAATCCGCATTATTCATATCATTATCAACAGCCTTCATTCTCTGGGGAGAGTGCCATCTCCTCACAATCCCCTCAAATTTCTGTTCATTCGCAACCACCTCACAGCGCCCAGCGCCCGCATCTTCAGCAAACGATGCCATTTCAGCAGCGCCGGTCGCACACGGAGCCTCAGGGTTTCCGTTCTCTGGGAAACGACCTTCATCTGCCTAGTCCCCCGCCTCATCATATTTCACGCTTAGCAGCTTCTCCCCCGCCAGCGATTCATGATGTGCGATCGCACTATACCCCACATGGGAAGCACGTCAATCCGTTACCTTGATCGTCAGGTTGCTGTCAGCGCTCCCTCTGCTTCTTTTCCCCTAACGTTTGATCTTCTATTTGTTCTGTCTTTCCCTCTCCTGGACATGCCAGTATTTTCTACCCTGTCGACAACACATGAATGATTTAAACACCTTTTTGTATCCCTATCGTTTGTGAATGCTCCTTCCTGGGCTGCATGGCTTTGTCTTATCTTAGATGTACACGCAACACTAGTTACTTATAGTTTCTCGGTTAATGTCGCCCCTCTGTTCCCCATTGATGACTTTCTCGACCTGGCTAAGCTCTCGCGCGCTCCGCCGGTTCACGGTTCGTGACTGAGTTTACGCTATTCTAATTTCCAAGTTGCACCTGTCGCAGTATTAAGGTGCACAGGCACCTCACAGCCACTGGGGTGCTTCCTTTGCACGTGAGTTCGGTCCCAATGTCCGTCCCCAATTTTACAAAGGGTCCGACAAGGGTCCGAATCAGGAACTGCACTGTCAAGGCGGAGTTTTCATTGACTCCTATGATTGAGACGTCGTCCGTGGGAGGCGTCCACTGCTAGGAGCTTTACGATAAACGCCTATCCAGAACCCGCTACCATAATCTCGCATTTCGGAAGACCATGAACGCTCGTCGATTCGAATATTAATATTTGAATATCATCTACTCAAAATTTCTAGCGATTGCTTGCGATCGCCGATCTGTCGACCGTTCTGTAACGTCCTTCCAAAAGGGAATTCTGATTGGAATCCCGCCAACTTATCGCACAACTGAGCGCTGAGCTGCTGGACCCCGCAGCCCAGGCAGTGGTTAAAACGTGTAGGGGTGCTGAGATAGAATAGTCTGTACAACATGCACAGGTATTATTGTTTAGGTATAAACAGTGAATGAGGGTATGATGGCCGCATCCGCACATACAGGGACGATCATGCTGTGTTGTCTAGCTGACACCAGCTGACCTTTCCTTCCGGACCATATTTCTTCTCAAGCCAATCATTGGCAGCCTTGAAATGCCCGTTGCCCAGAAATCCCTTGTTGGCGCTAAGGGGCGAGGGATGCTAACACGAAATAGGTAATTGAAGAATGCAAGGGAACCCAACGTCAAGAACTTACTGCGCTGGCCAGAATCAAGTGTTTGGTCTGATACTCGTCAGCTGTGAGCACATTGTCAACAAAAATGACGCTGACCTTGTTCAGTTTGGCAACTCGTTTCGCAGCCCACGCTCCCCAAGCCAAGAAGACAACGCCCCGACCGATTCCGTTGGTGTCGGAGTCGGCGCCAGCGCCAAGATTAGCACCCCCATACTTATCGACCACGTCTACGACCTTATCCGTGAACTGTTCCCAGCCCTTTCCGGCATGAGACCCAGCCTGGTTTGCCTTTACGGTGAGGCACGTGTTTAACATGAGGACACCGTTTTCGGCCCAGGTAGACAGGTTTCTGGATATAGTCATGACCCGCCTTCTCTAGTAAGGATTGAAGGATCTTATCAGATGGCTTACCCATGCTTGGGAGGTTGAAACTCGGGATACTCTGATTTGATCTCCGCATATATCTATGATTGTTCTCTGAGCTGGATTGTGATTATCGATCGAACATGGCTCACGTTTCGTAAAGACGGGGGGACGGCGACACCTTTGGGAACTGAGAAGCAGAGTCCTGTACAATCGATGTGGATGAGCCCCCGCTTTGGCTGGATGACTCAGAACGCTTCGCAGGAACGGCTCACCATGTGCTTGATTGGGGCCGTGGTAGGGATCTTGGCCGACAATGACAACTTTTACTTTGCCCAGTGGCGTGTTGGACCAAGAGTAAATGTTCCGAGCTTTACAGCCACAAGGAGGCATGGCTGAGTTATTCCGTTCTGCAGAAGATCGGCACGATGAACTTACGAGAAGGGTAAACCTTGAGGTCATTGACGTTGTCATCGGGACCTTTAATTCCTTCTCCCCAAAGAAATTGTTTCAGCGAGATGAAGTATGGCTTCTTGACCTCATCTTTGAGCACCTTTAACCTGGGAATAAATATGTTGGTATTGGTCAGTTCAAGAGCGGAATCCAAGGGAACCAGGGGTCGAGTGTATCTGCCGCACTCACCAACTCTTACCCATGCACTCGCACTCGAGCTGGAGCACGTGTCTGTGCTCTTCGGGAATTGATTCTATGAACTGGCTCAAAGAGAATGGAATAGAATTTAAGCGTTGAATATCAGAGGAAGGACCTGTTATCTTGAAAGCGCTCGTCGAGGAGGACGAGTCTGGAGTCACTAGCTTTGCTTTCTTTGCTGCTGGCTCTCTGGTGTTTTTAGACTGCGAATTTTTTGGACCTGAAAACATGTCGATTAGGGTGCGCTGTCGCTTTAAGCCGTTTGACGCGGTGGTAGAAGCAGTGACGTTGGACTTCTCCTGAGACGCGCTGGGCGCGATTAATGACGCGCCATCGGTGGACGACACGACGGTTTCGACATCTTCGAGATAGACAACGCGTGTTTCGTCTGTCATTTGATCGAGGAATGAGGAAGAAGACCAGTTACCGCATGCCAACACGAGTCTCGGGTTGACAGGTTACACACCGGGTCAGCAATGCCAAATATGGGTTTATCCTGCGGAAATAACTTATTTATAATATTTGCAATCGGCGATATTCCGGGCTGGCGTTGGCTGCATTGGATTGGCTCACACTGTTTTCTCCGTTTCGTACCCAACCAGACTGTACTTTTTCAGTTTATCCGCCAAACTGCCTCGCTCACCTTCCTCACCATCACCGCCATTCGCTAAAAATGCATCTGGGCGCACAGATTCAACTAGGAGGCAGTTCCTCAATGTTCGGTCAGTCAAACGCCGTCCTGGCTCATTTGGTGCAACCGCAGCTGTACCACCAGACGCGAATAATGTGGACTTGAGCTCCACCTATCACGCTGGCTCATCTAGGTATGAGAGCTACTAGAGGTGTTTTATTGCATTAATGTGGTGGTGCAGCGATGATTCTGGCACAGACACCGCTGCCGAAGACACGGATGATGACCAACCCCTCGACCGCGGGCGTCGTACGTCCTTGAAAATTTTGCGGCAAGATCTCAAGGATACAATGAGGAGGAAGAGGCAACAAATATTGCCGTCACAGCACACTCTCAGTCCTGTATTTGTTGAGTATAACGCGGAACAAAAAATAAATGGGTCCACGGCGAGTAGGCAGTCGTTTACACGGTCGCGGTCCCCGCACATTCGTGCAATCAACAACCCACCTCACAGTGCTCACCAACAGACTGCTGCGCCTACGCCACATGCACGTCATCGGTCCCTGTCGACGTTGCATACGTTCCTCCCTGGCACAGTGTCTATTTCCATCCCAATACCGTTCCGTGGCTTATCCTGGACATTCTCCATCGACGCCAGAAATCTGGTTGAATCCCTTCTTCTCCTCGGGTCCTTGGTGTACGCAAACCGGAAATTATCTTCAGCTCTCAAACCCTTAGATGTATCTGGCCATTTTATATCACTTGGTAAGGCCCCTTGGCAGCTCTAGACACAGCGCCGCTTCACACCTATTCTATAGAAATAAACATACTCGTAAATATCTCCGTCATCTATGTTATCTGGAGCCACTCTTCGCTCTCCGAAAAATCAGCCCCCCCCCCTCCCTCTAACGGGGGCGACCATCGAGGTTTGTCTCCTCGCACTGAACCTCGGGAGGGTAGGCGCAACGGTGGCTCACGTACGTCCCACACCAGAACCCACTTTGGTTTTGTGTGGATGAGTGTGCCAAAAAATTTCAGGTGCGCCTTGAGGTTGAGACATCTCTTCTCGCCGCTTACCCGCCCATTGGCCAGGGAGTGTTCAGATGACGGTGCCTTGACAGGGCTATCCTTGGCACCTCTCATCTCCATCGCTCTGCTATACTCTTCACTCCGCCAGGCTACATCGCCGAACTCTATTCCGCTGCCCCATGATTGGCTTATAGAAGCTCCCCGTGTTTTAGAGAATGCGCGCGCGCCTCTATCTGCACTAGACGCTTTGATATTGTCCAGGCGTAGCTTGGTCGACTATGCAACGCTCTGCTCGTTTATCCTCCTAGTCCAGATCTTTTCGTCATCGTGGTATGAAGCAAGGTACCGCAGACGATGGACCGTACCCGAGGGTGAGCGCGGTTCGGTACCTCGTAGCGAAATGCGTAGAACATGGACCTACTGGATGTATTCATATGTCCTCACGCTGGTTGTTTTGTGTGTGCGATATTTGCTTGCCCGCAATCATATCAATGTGTGGCAGAGTGAGTATGTTCTAATCGCTGCTTGTGTTCAAGTCGGCTCACACAACCACATCAGATATCAGCTATTTCGACATTGTCATAGGCTCAGTGTTCTACCAATTCTGCCTGTATGTCGCTCTGCGCTTGGCTCATGGAGGTTTCACCCTCGGGGAGCTGGCACTTGTCTGCTTTGGTGGTTTGTCTTTGGGATCGGAACTACTCAACCTCACGAGAGCAAGAGTAAGCGGGGTACCAATTTCTAATTGGATGTTATTGACCAATTATAACCACAAGATATGGCCGAGAACGACTCCCTTCATCAAGACTTACCGTCTCCCAACTCCGCTCTTGGTTTTTCAGATTGCTCTCATAGCTGGATCATTCCTCACCGGATTCCTCCTCTCGCCTCTACTGGTTCTTTCCCGACATATTGCACAGCGACCCGTCCGTCGGCTGCGATTTCCGCAAGAAAAGCCGAGGCATCGACGGGCCCTCGCTGCTGCGTTCTACGTCGGCACCACCGTGATCGTTGCAGGACTCATTGGATCATGGACATGGTGGAGCCTAGGCAGGCGCGATCCATGGCTTTGGGTAATCTTTTGGATCCTTGAGGGGAAGAAGACGTGGACCAGACCGTTACTGCTGGCCTACTGGGGTCTGCTTGGGAGTATTAGTGTTGCAGGTTGGAATCGTCAGCTGTCAAGATCTCGGAGGTACAAGCCACGGAATGCTCCGGCCAACTTGGGGGACAACGTGATTGTTCCGACTGCTGCGAACCAAACGCTGAAATCTGCTGAGGCTGCGTCTCCGGCTCCACCGTCGACTGGAGGATTGGGTCTCGCCTTCTCCAATTTGCCGAACGGAACCCTGGCTACGGATTTGTTGGATGCTGCGGATAAACGTGTCCCGACGCTAGGAGTCAACGCCCGCCGAAAATTCTTCCATGGATTGGCGGTGGTCATGTTTTTGCCTGGCGTGGCCGTTGACGTCAGTCACACTTGTTGCCCTATCATACTCGTGTGCGGCCTTATTAACGACTGAAAATTTGTCTTGTCAACCAACAGCCCGCCTTCACGCATTTGTCATTTAGTGCGGCATTCGCGTTGTTTATTTTTGCAGAATACGTGCGCTATTTTGCCATTTATCCGTTCGGCGCGGCTGTCCATCTATTTATGAACGAGTTCCTGGATCAGAAGGACAAGGGGACGGCCATTTTGAGCCACTTTTATCTCCTGACGGGTTGTGCGGGTTCGGTGTGGTTGGAAGGGTGAGTGGACGTTGATCCAGGAACATCGGATGGCGCTGAGCCCAGGCAATCCACAGACCGTCGCGGTTTTTGCAGTATACGGGTATTCTTGCGCTGGGGGTTGGAGATGCGCTGGCTTCCATCGTAGGAAAGCGTATTGGCAGGCACCGGTGGTCGGCAAGCTCATCCAAGACAGTTGAAGGGAGCTCAGCGTTTGCTATTTCGCTCGTTGCGTGTGCGTGGGTTCTTCGCTTTCTTGGATTGACGGAAGAGTTTTCGGTACGCCCTTGCGCACAAAATGAACTTCATATTCGATACTGACGCAGATCGGTCTAGATGGTGCGGTATGGGGCAGTTGTTGTGTTGTCGGGGGTACTGGAAGCGCTTTCGGACCAGAACGACAATTTGACATTACCACTGTACATGTGGAGTATGGTTGTAGTGTTGGACGTAGTATGAGTTATTTTACAGGTTGCTTGGAATGATATGTGATGTGAACGTGATCGCAATGAAGGACACGTTGTGCTAAGGCGTGTCACTACAATTTTGCCAGGGTTGTCGGCATGACGTCGAGTCGGGTGTGGGGTGCTTAGTCATCTATTAGATACCCTGCTTAATACAGTGAGCACCACTGTAATCATTCTCATCAGCTGAGACTACTAACGAGCTCCTACCTCTCAAACTACCATATAGTACAAACTTGGTATGTTTTTGTTCTCTCCTTTTCTTTTGTTCCCTGTCCTCACTTTCCCTCACGTCAGGCTTTGGCTATGACCACTGTTTGTTGATCTTCGTGTTAACGGCATCTCTTTCGGTGCGCGACTCCCTCCGTATCGGAATAAACGAATACTTTTCACTGGTCTTTTGTCACTATGCAAATCTCATCCGTCTCAGATGACACTCCATCCTCCAAGCTTGCTTTGCCTTCACTTGGTACACCTTTTCCTGTGTTCCAGGATCCCCCTTTTCAGATGCCCGTCCCTCTCTTCCCCCATAACCGAGAGCGGGCTCGTAGAATTTCTAGGCCTGCAACTGCATCGATTGCCGAGGGCACTTCACACTTTCTCCTTCCCGGTCCGTCCATCTCTTCCTCAACCTCTCGAGATTCGCAGGTATGCATCCATTACGCATTGCCCTAACCACTGAATAGTAACCCGATGTGCCCTACCCAACCACCCAGGCACCCTCAGATAGCGATCCCTCGGAGTATGGCGGTCGCTGCGATGACTTAAGCGGTATGCACGCCTCTTCCCTCCATTTTGCGGACTTTGATTGACACTTTCTCTCCCTATACCCTGCACGAACACCCGCCTGTCAAAGATGAATCTGCGCAAGGCCCTATGTCCACAGCTCGCTCCCCTGATTCCCGATCACAAGCTGCCATCTGCGACTATGATTGGGTGTCGTTCATGTCGGCTTATGCGTCCGGTCAATGGAACCCTCACAGAACACCTAACTCACCCCGGTCTGTATTTGATTCACCTCGGCCTGGCATGCAGACAGTGTTACCCGACGCTTCTGGACTTCCATTTCATCCCAATAGATCTAGTCCGCATGGTGCTGCCTCATCAGAAACGCTGCTTACCGGTTACGCGCTCGTGTCATCACCCATTTCTGATCCGATCAACGACAAGGATGCGAAGCACCAGGCGGGATCCATGTCACCCGAGAAACTTTTTTCCAAGCTCTCTCCGCCCCCCGCCTCGTTAATGGGTCGTCGCTTCCGTAAATCCTTCAACGATCTGAGACAGACCGCCGGTGGACATACGATGCAACTTTCTCTTGATGGCACTCAGAACTTGGCTCCGGACGCCGCCGCGGCTGCGGCAACGATGCGTTGGGTTGCGGCTAGGGTGAACATCTCCCCACTTGCGTTGCCATCCCCGGAACACGAGCTTACGGACCCCATGCGAGGAGTACATACTGCAATTCCGGGGGCCCATCCGCCTGAATGCAGTCCTCCTATGAATCCCGTAACTCCAGGAAACAATCGCAAAACACGCCTCGGGAGTTTTTGGGAAGGAACTCAAGATGTAGGCGAGGATGCCGACCGACTGTCGACAATCCAAGGATCAAATCCCGGGTCGCCATCACGAACTCCAGTAGATGACGATGGAGGGAATTTGTCCAACGGCGACCAATCTCTGTGGGGCACTCTCCCACAACCCGCCTCTGCCCCTCTACATCGACAATCTCCTAACGGACGTACCGAAGAGGACTATTTCAGTACCCTCTCTGACAATGTAGAAGCTAACCCACATGTTACCCCGGACGTACCGATTGTATGGCAAGAGTACGCGAATGCTCGGCGAGATAGTGAGCCGATCGATATGAATGTGTCGACTGTTCCGGCCCTGCCCCGTAGGATATGTCTTACTCGCCAAACATCTTCCCCCTTGCCATGCTCGAATGGCCCAGAGAGAGGACTTCCTGGTGGACGCTCGGTCTCTGAAACGGTGAGCAGCTACAGGGTGGGACGCGCCGCGAAAGAGGAGCAAATGTTCTTAGAGTTGGGATATCTTGCTCCTCCTAATCCTACAGACGAGCTAGAACGAAGACGCGCACTGTACAAGTAAGTGTTAAGAGTGTGAGGCACTCGTCAACATTGACGTGTTCATGAGCGGTGGTTAGATTCAACATCTGGAATACTGCTCCTGACATCAATTTTGATCGAATCGCGCACTTGGTCAAGCTTGTGTTCAACACCAAGAGCGTATATATATCGCTTATTGATGGTACAGAGCAGTACGTTATCAGATGTTCCTACTTTTATGCGGTCATTCACGAACTTCACATCAACAGATGGTTCAAATCACAATGTATGCTGTTCTGAGTTCGCCACGTTCTTCATGAACTTACTCATTGATGTGATAGGTGGAACCTCATTCATACGTTGCCCGCGCCTAACTTCATTCTGTGCCCATGCGATCTTACAGCGGTAAATTCTTGTTTATTGATGTTTTTCTGGCGTGTTGACTGCCTCTCAGTTGCGACGAGCCGACTGTTGTCTTGGATACGCTGGCAGATTGGCGTTTTGCAAAGAACGTGAGTTGAGGTGACGCTCAGTGTACCGTACGTCTAATCTCGAGTCCAGCCGTCTATCACTGGGTATCCTCACACTCGGTTTTATGCGGGCGCGCCACTACGAACGCAGGATGGGTACAACATTGGAAGGTAATGCATGCTTTTGTCCTGCTTTGTTGATACTTATGTTACGGTAGCTTGGCGCTGATCGATGATTCACCGAGACAAGACTTTTCTCCTCGTCAACGGCATACTCTAAAGGAATTCGCGGTGGGTACAACGCATTCTGGGTTTCCCTCTTATTGACTTCCAGTCAGGCTATCGTCATGCGCGAGATGGAGTTGTGGAGGGACAAGGTACGGCATGTTCCTGAGATCATTCGCCTTTTTCGTCATCCCCTCGACAGATCCAACTTCGGATACGAGACAAAATACAGACATCCGTAAGGCTCTGCGTTTGTCGCCGTCTCCGATTTCGTAATGTTATCACAGATGGAACACTTTAGTCGGGAATGTCTTGAGATCGACCAAGAAGAGTCTCTGAAGACTGATATGTACGCTTCGGCATCTATGGACAAAGTATATGACCGCGCAGCCAAACTTGTGAAGCGCACTCTGGACGTCGAGGAAGTCTTAGTGATGGACGTGTCGCACTGTGAGGTGCTTGAAACCCTCAGTGCCGAAGCGACCGTGTCGGTCGTCATGCACCACGGCAACGCTCAGACACGCGCTACCTCACGGACACTCACGGCTGATGAACAAAGCAAGCTTAATACATTCTTTCAGCAATATCCGGAAGGCAAGATTTCTGAAGGAATTCTACCTGTTTGCTTTCGCCCTTTTATTCCGACTCACATCCAGTATGCTCTGAGTAAGTGCAGAAAAATTAGCGTTGATGTAGCCACTAACTTGGACTGCGGCAAAGCGGTCCCTGTCTTTAACATTGACAAGCGGCCTTTTGCGCTAATCTGCGCATACAATGCCTCTGATCCATCACGGCGCTTCGTGAGTGATCAGATTGTCTGGATGCCTTGTTCACAGCGTCTGCTTTAGTTGGAAGGCCACGAACTATCATATCTACGTGCCATCGGTAATTACTCCCTCTACGCGAATGATCATAACTACCATATACTTCAGGGGTGATTATCCTTTCGGCCGTGCTCAAGCGACGGATGATGCTCGCCGATCAAGCAAAAAGCTTGTTTATATCTAAGTAAGTCGATACGATCAATCTGAGTAGGACGAGCTCTCACGCGTATCCCAGCATCTCCCATGAACTACGGACGCCTCTTCATGGAGTAAGTTAATGTCTTCTTGGTCGGGCCGGCCGTTCTCACCCACCCATAGATTTTAGCAGCTGCAGAGTTGCTTGCGGACACCCCTTTGAACCACAGTCAAACATCGTTTTTGCACACTGTCCAGGCGTGCGGTACGTCTCTGGTGGAGACTGTGAATCATGTCCTGGACTTCACCAAGCTCAGCGGTAATGTGAAGTCAGGTGGTGTTGACGGTGTCATCACTCGAACCAGGCATGTCCCCGATAAATCCAAACACGTATAGGCCCTAATAGCCATAGTCAGGGTGGACCTGGAGCAGCTCGTAGAGGAAGCGATCGATGGGTCGTGGATCGGCTACTGCGCACGCAACTCCGCATCAAGAGGATCTGAGATTGGAAGTGTCTATGCACCTAATCTTAGCCAGCGAGCCTCGAGCGTCCCGACTGCCCCAGAATCCTCGCAGCATGTGGAGATTGTTGTGGATATTGACCGTCGAGAAGGAGTAAGACCTATTGGATATTCCACCTCCAACTTCGCTGATATCTGGATCGCGCAGGGGTGGATACTGAAATGCGATAAAGGCGGCATACGACGAGTGCTGATGAATTTGTTTGGGAACAGTCTGAAATTCACATCAGTCAGTTGATCGTCCTATTTGCGTGTCTTCTTCGTTTGCTGAGTGTAGACAGAACGGCTATATTCACGTATCGCTGCGGCAACTATCTGCTCCCGAGGATATCGTAAATAATACGGTCAAGATAGAGCTTTGTGTTAGCGATACAGGCAAAGGGATTAGTCAAAATTTCCTCAAGGTGAGTTCCATCATTCCAGGGCGAAGGTTTGCCATTGACGCATCGCCTTGCAGAATCACCTGTTCCATCCCTTCTCGCAAGAGAACCCGCTACAAGCTGGGACTGGGTTGGGACTCGCGATCGTCAACAGTATCGTCCGATCCCCAAGCATCGCTGGCAAAGTAGAGGTGGTCAGCGAGGAAAACATGGGCACGGACATCAAAGTGCTCTTCGAGGCCGAGATACCTGACGAGGGCTCGAGCAGTGTTCAAGACCCCTTTTTCTTCGGCGATCACACACGGCCACCAGTCATCTCTTTACTTGGCTTCAAGAAACGAGATCGCGGCGTGCAGCTACTCAGCGAGGTCCTACGTAAGTACCTCGTATCTTGGTGGGGATTTACGCTGCAACGAGAGGGTGCCGAGCTTGGCGACATCGTCATTGTTAACGAGGACCCGTCGCCCGTCATCACCGCCTTGGAGAAGATGGACCACCACCGATCGTTCATCATTCTCTCCTCAAGTCGCGGCAGCCCTCGGGTGATGGGCATCTGCAACACGTACGAGAACAACGGCGGTTTCTGTCGGGTCGTGCACAAACCCGGTGGTCCCTTTAGGCTCCGCACAGCCCTGAAGCAACTTCTCAGAGCAAGACAGCGACGGCAACACCGCATCCCGACTTTCACCAGCTCAGACATATCCTCTGAAGAGACCATCTCCTTGAACCCGTCTATGCCTATGGACGACTTTTCAGAGTCTTCTGTTGACACACACCAGCGAGGCAACATCGACACGTGGCAAGACCGCGTTCGCTCACCATCGTCGTTGTCTACGGCTAGTCCTGAAGTTTCGGGCTCAGCATGTCCCGAGTCTGAGAAGCGCGCAGGCTTGCGCCCCCAAAGGGGGGAGCAAATATCCATGACACCGGGTGTGAACGGTTCGATGGTCGCGGTGGGCACAGGCGGAACCCTGCTCAAAGCATCTGTTGGGGCTGTTGATGCGACCCAACCACAGAAAAAGGTGTTGGTCGTGGAGGATAACAACATCCTGCGTAACTTACTGTGGGTTAGCTGGGTTGTGTTCGTGGTCATTCTCGCTAATTTGTATGTGAGATAGTGCCAAGTGGCTCTTCAAAAAAGTATGTGACTTTGCTAGACAAAATATGTTTCCTCACAGTTCCAAGGGCTTTGAATATCGTGAGGCTGTAGATGGCCGTCAAGGAGTTGATATTTTCAAGGCTGAAGGGCCATTTGAGTGAGTCATAAAAATCTTGTCACATGCTCTCCAGTCTTATATCACCCCAGCGTCGTTTTACTCGACTTATCGATGCCAGTCCTTGACGGTAAGCTGTACTCGTAATACAACTCACAAGCTTCGCTCATTGCTTAGCAGGAGTTGGCGCTACTGTCGAGATTCGGCAAATTGAGCGAGCGCGTTCAGCTCAACAGTCGTGCGTGATCCTCGCGTTGACAGGCATGTCCTCCCTTGAAGATAAGCGGAAAGCGTTTGAGGCTGGGATGGATGGATAGTGCGTGCCACTCAATTGAGTATACCACAGGTTCTGACGGTTCCACTCAAACTTCTTTTCTTCGCAGCCTCGTCAAACCTGTTGCATTCAAAACGTTGGACGACATGTTCCACAGGTTGGGCCTTGCCCCTGACCCCAGCGCTCATCGTCCTTGAACGCCGTCGGAATCTAAATTGATCGCATTTACATTGTGTGTATGCTCTGCCCTCCTCACGTGACCCCGGACTCGGCATTGACAATATACAACTAGTTATTTGAGCTGCTATTCGTGCTTTGATGACATTCCTCTTGCCCTGGCGAGATCCAGAGATTCGTGCCTTCATAACAAGCATTTGATGTATCATAACGACTCCGCTATCCTTCTCTTTTTGTCTTTGTTTCTCCTTCCATCGTCTCCATCGTCTCCGTCCTGTTTTCTCTGTTATAATACCGGACTGATCCTTCCCTCTGCACGTAATAAGTATATACCACACGAGCCCTTCGCCACTGATCCTGTCGTCATCCATATCAGTTCCCCTCCTCTTGAAATGTATTATGTCCATCTTTGCTTGGTGAACCTTTGGAAATTGAAAACACCCTGAACGATTATTGCAGTATGGTTTTTTTACATTGTTCCACCAGTCTACTGGGACCATGCATTACTGAGTTGATGAATCAGAACATGATGCGGTGAAAAAATCTATGGTCGCATTGGTAGATGTGATGGCACCGAGGCATGGTGCGTACACTATTGACAACATGAATGAGTTGTCTCAGGTAAAAACACAACAGGATAAGACGGAATAGCGAATAGAACTAGTAGGAATCAGCGCTGCGCCAAATCCAAGATGTCGACAATCACAGGCTGATGGCCAGGACCTCCACATACCCCTGCCCCCTTCAACGGCATATTGGCAGCATTGACCATGAGCGTTTCTTTTATATCATGGGCCGAAAGGCCGGATTCACCACCCGCTTCTTCGATCAGTGGTTCCCCGCCAGTCTCCTCCACAGGAACGGGGCGGCTGTCCCAAACGTGCACGAGCGCACCACGAGCTTCGTGGATGTGCCCAAAACAGTGGAGCAGAGGTGGGTTTTGCATTTTGGAAATGTGGGACAGCAGAGCTGGGCATCCCACATGTCTGTTTCCAATGGCGCGATCGAGTACGTTACGCGGAGGGCCATGGGTTAAACTGCAATGGAAACATTGATCGCATGTCCGAGTTTCCGAGTTCCGAGCAGTAGGTGCGAGATGACCTACAGGATGTCAACTTCGGGGATTTTAGATACGATGTCTGTCAGACGTCAGAGAGTGGGTGTGAAACAGTGAGTTGAGTCGAGCAGAATGAGCCGGTATCCTGAATTGGTATACCTTGTGCTTGATCTTCGGTATAATTGAATGCCCAGTTATAAAACAAAGGTTGCCACTAAGCGAACGAAAGGCGTTCAGAAAAATATGTACATCTAGTAGCAAAAGCGAGCTGACCGGAGATCCGTACACCGTCCACTCTCTCCCTCCGTCATGTACGCGGAACACATGCTGTTGGTCTTGCAGATAAACAATACCAGAAATCTTGGACACGAGTTTCCTGATCTCTGCAGAGTCCTGCCTCGCAAAGTACAGTAAGGGTTACATGAAAATGTCTGGTTGGCGCCATCAACAAGTGAAATAGTGAAACACCAACCTGCTTATCAGTCCTGTGCCAATGAGTGAAACGGTGCCAGTTATTGTCGTACCAGCCTCCATCATTGTCGAGAGGGAGATCATGATTCCCAGCAATGATTCTGCAGGAACGCGTTGGCTTCAATATGGTGGTAGGCGCAATGCAAGATTAGGAAACGCACATCTTGACTGGATGTGTCAGTTGCTCCAACCATTCCATTGTAACCTCGAACTCGTCATATGAACCATGTTTGCTGAGGTCCCCAGAATGTAGCAACACATCCCCGGCGGGTACTTTGAAAGTTGCGGAGTGGGTGTCACTCAGACAGACGAAACGAGTGTATCCTGGGCCTGGGTGCGGTGGGGGGTTGAAGGGATCGTATTCCGTGTAGACGGTCACGGCGCCGTTGCGCGCTTTCAGATGGACAGGTGCAGTGGGATAACGGTTGGTCTGGGGCTGAGCCATGCTGCTGCTTTGGTGCTTTGGTACTTTGGATGATCGATGTCGATGATCTTTAGGCCAAGCTGCAGTGGCACATGTGACCTTCGAAATCGCTGTATAGCGTGCCGCCCACAGACAGCACATCAATAAATCACTAGTGGCATATCACTGCACGTCCGCTCGATGTTGTAACGAGTTTTACTGCACCGTGGTTTTCAGAACATTAAGGATAGACAAATCAAAAGTATCAATCCAGGTCCAAAACAAGAATTCCAAGGCGCCGTAGCACAAGAAACCGAGACGAGTACAAATCAAAATTGAAACGAGACCGGGACAGGAATAATGAACCTGAAGAAATTATAAGAGGCTGTATACTAGAGAAATTGGCGATCAAGGCAAGTATGAATCGAAACGCGGAATAGTAAGTACAGGAACCATGAAAGGGCGAGACGAGGAAAAGGAGGTGCCAATCCAAGTCTGAGGCAAACAGGGTCCAAGGCTACGGTGTCGAGAGTCGAGGAGCGGGAAGTTATTCGAGACGCGGGCGGTACAAGTCCGCGAGATGCCAATAGCGTGAAGTTGTTGAAGGTGTGTGGACGAAAGAGACGGGAGTCAATGACAGAAAGATGACGAAATGTGCGACGCGAGCAGATAGGAAAACGGACACCGAATACAAGCAGAGAACACTACAATGACACGCCCTCAGGTGGGGCGAAAAGCACGCGGCACAAACAGCTTGATGAATGGTCCGAATGTGGATAGTGTCGGGGTGGATAGTACCAATGTGTATAGAATCGTTGTCAATATGGTTTTGTGGATAGATGGGTGTCGAGTGCTATGTCGTCGGAGTAGGAGGCTTGCGACCGTTGCGACCGTTGCGACCGTTGCGACCACTCTTGACCAGCGGATTCCTTCTTCGCTGACCGCGACAACTTGCGCTTCCGGAAACGGTGGCGGCAGCGGGACCGATGGATGGGCTCTCCGGTGGCTAGGGTCGGGTCACTTCTGGGGGAGGTCGAGGGGTGTGCTGACTCCTCTGTTTTGAGTGGGATATAGGTGACCCGTGACTCTTCCTTGACGACTGCCTCGTATTGTTTATACTCGGTCCCGGTCACTGGTGGAAGTCAAATCTAGGCCGCTGACGTGGTTGGTGCTTGAGAGGGTGGTCCAAAATAGACAACATCGGTAAAACCAATGGGGGGGTAGAGAGGGACATCAACGATGCGGCGAGAGCAATAGTAGACCGAGAGAGGTATGTCACGCCGTGAGCAAGAGACTCAGGTATAGAATCACTGAAGCAACTGTCGATGAACAAAGGTGAGCAAAAGCCGGCGATTGTTGGAACAAGCGTCGCTTTCAGCCTCCGGATGGCGGGAGAATTAATACGAAACTGATGGACGAGCAACAACACGCCAATCCCGGTACTCGATGGAAGGAAGATGAGTTGAACCGCCCACCACGAGTGAGCAGTGCCCATGCCGGGGCTCTGTAAAAACAAAAACACTGATCAAGAAAAACAGTGACTGCCTCCTCTTCACCGTTCTGTGACATTCGCATCTGCTGCATGGTTAATTTTCGTGCCAAGGGCAGAAGACAATATTGTCATTAACTTGAAGCGTTGACTTGAAAGAATCCTTAGACAGGACAAGTGGGAAAGTTACATGACTCGATAACACTTTTGCATCGTGTTTATCGTCTTAGACAACGAGCAATCATATAGTTTACCACCAGCAATGGCGCCCAGGAATCACCCAAGACAAACCGTCCATCACTCTGGATGCGTTTATGGCTTATCCCGATGCCCTTTTAACTGCTGTCCATTATACAACTGATTTCGTAGCTACTCCCCTCCATCCGACCTCCCCTTTCACCGTTCCATCGACCGATTAGCATGACCCCTGTACAAGGACGACACGCTTTTCCGGAGTGGGAGACCTATCGGTCTCCATATTTGTTTTTGCTCTACTATGATATGTACTCGAATGTTCGATGAAACTGTTCCGTTTCTTGCTGAGAACCTCTTCACTGCCATCTCTATCAAGTCGGTGAAGCATCGCTACGATCACTGGAACAAGCTTGGGACGGCGAGTTGAACACCGTCCGGGTCAACATTACTACACATGCGAGTAGAAACACAAGAGGGAGCGATCTTTCTTGCTCTAACGTACAGAAATAAAACCAAGCGCTCACGATCCAAGCATTACTTTTAAGATACACACAAATTCTTTAACCTCCCGTCACAGGTCGACGAGACCGAGGCAACGCATTTTCCCGTTAGACGTACACCCATCCCTCAAGCCCTTCCACCCAGTCCTTAAGCTCCACCTTGGCCTTTGTTATAAAGGTCTCCACGAGCGTATCCGACGCCGCCTTGCCGTCCAGTTGCACTTGAACATCTTGGAGTGTTTGCGCGGGTGTCTCGGAGTGGTGGGATATCGAAGTGGTGAATGAAGAGGAAGTAGATGGGGACAGTATCCCGAGCCCTGGTCCACCTACTTCTGTGAAGTAGGTTTCGAAGCTTTCGGACGTGAACTTCTCGGATTCGAGAGAGGCGATGAGGGAAGTGAGCTTGGACGAAGAAAAGCCTGGAAAGCGGGACCAACTTCAGTTAATGCTCATGTACGGGGATCATGGAGAAGGTTCTGTCAAGGGAGGGGGTTGCCTCCCACGTCAATGGAGAAAAGTTGGTAGCACAACTCCAGCGGAAGCGAAGCAGGGAAACCGGCAACAAGGAAACCAAAAGCACTCACCCTCAGGTATAAGCGTTACTGCACATCCTCCCCCACCGGCACCGGTTAACTTCGTAGCGAGGTTATATGACTCAGAACCCGTGATGCATCGCACGGTCTCCAGTGATGGGTGCGACACTCGCAACTGGTCGAGGAGTTCGTGGTTTTCGTGGATAAGCGTCTGTTTGGTGTCATGCGTGTAAGAGGATGCAGGGTCGTATGTTGACTCCTTACCGCCAAATCCCCATTCTCGTCCTTAGACCCCGCAAGAACTCCACCAGCCTTCTCCACGACTCTCCGAATATCATTCAGAATCTTCTCAACCTTTTCTGGCTCATCTGCCTTCTGTTTCCCGACATTTGCGACGAGCTCTTTGGTATTCCGCGGGACGCGAGTATTGGTGAGTAGGAAGCGGCGGGAGGTGAATCTACGTTTATGGACCGTCACGTAGAAAGTCAAAATCAGAATCGGAATCAGAATCAGAATCAGAATCAAAATCAGTGTGAAACAGGAACATGGATTCAAAGGCGGAAAGAAAACCTACCCCTCAATCCCAACCATGCCCCCTTCCTTGCCCTCACTCGGCATAGCCTTCGTATACAACAACCCCCCACCGTACACGGCAACCGAGTTATCGACACCGCTAGGGTTCCCATGGAGGATCTTTTCGGAGAGGAACGCATAAGCATTGACAATGTCTGCGAGAGCTTTGGGTAGTTTGCTCTGGGCTTGAGATGATGAGCTTGATCCCGACGAGGATGAGGGTGAGGGAGGGGACGGTAGAGTGGACGGCGGGGAAGGAGGAGAGATGCGGCCGAAGGTCAACAGGAGAGCTGTTGCTGTACACACAGAGAAAGATGCTGAGGACCCGAGGCCAGCGCCTACTGGAAGAGTACCACGAATTCTGAACGTGAATGATGGTCTGTTGGAAGTAGAGTAAACAGGGTTGGCACGAACACGAGCAATTGAGCAAGGTGAAAGATGTCTTGTGCGACTCGATATACGAAAAAGACACACCTTACTTCCCATCCAGCAGCCTTTCCCAATACCATGTACAGATATAAAAACGCAAGACTAGCGTGGCGTGCATGGGATCCCAATGTCGCTGGGAGCGCGCTTCTGGTGATTTCCTCAAGAAGCTCGTGGTCAAGAGGAATTTCACTGCCTTCTGGAGGGGCTGATTCTGGTATGGTGATGTGGGGCATCAGTCTCGGACAGGGGTCTAGGAGGGAAGATCAGGGCAACGTACCAGGGATAGCATCCCATGGCAGCCCCTCCACATCCCACTCATACCTGAACCCGCCTTCTTTTTCGCCAGCATCAATATCAAGGAAATGTACGCTAACTTTCCCGTTCGGTGCCCCAGTATGAGGGGTAGTGACACCATAACACCGGAGGGACAACGAAGCTGCAAGGGCGGGGACACCATGTACGACCGCATGTTCTCCGAACAAAATGACCTTGCCAGGTGCTGAGACGACCCATTGTTTCTCATGTGATTCCACCACGCTGTTCTTGACCTCGGCGACCTCATCCTCCAGAGCCAACCTTGCAACAGCTTCGTTGATCGTCGTGCGTACCCTCTCGAGGCCATTGGCTGTCCGCCTGACGGCACCTGCATCAATGAGTGCACGCTCGAGGTCGTCGAGGAGATCTGCAGGATCTTCGATGCCGGTGCAAAGTCGGATGAGGTCTTCAGGAAGCCCACGCGCTGCGCGTGTCGCAGCAGGTATCGAAGCATGTCTGTGTCAACCATGATAAGGTCACGCAACTTGAGGAGACGAGACAGAGAAAATACTCACGACATCGCACAAGGCATACTAATCAACGAATTGACACACCCAAAGCTGACACTGACGGCCCATAACCTCGTGCCCGCGACGACCCTCTCGCTTAGTTCCTTTTCACCGGTGGTGAAACTCAAGACCGCGCCATAGCCACTGGATATACGCTCGTGAATATCACGATTGGGGTGGTTGGGTAGTCCTGGGTAGAATGTGGGAAAGCCAAGGGAGGAAAGATAGTTTGCTACGAGGGAGGCAGTGTGTGATTGTTGAGAAAGGCGGAGGGAGAGGGTTTTTGATCCTCTGAGGAGGAGGAAGCAGTCGAAGGGAGTGAGGGCATTGCCTGTTGAGTTTATGATGAAGGCTAATTTCTGTAAGGGAGAGCTTTATTAGGAATGTGTGTTTTACATGCGGAGAAGGGGTGAATCACCTTTGCGATGACATCGCTGTTGCAGGTAATGACGCCTGCCATGAGGTCATGATGTCCAGACAAGTACTTTGTGGCACTGTCATACACAATATCTGCACCGTGTTCGAGGGGCCGTTGGAGTGCCGGACTCATCATAGTATTGTCGACGACGACGAGAGCATCAGGGATGCGCTCCTTGACCTCCTTCGCAATACCAGCAATATCGACGATCTTGAGAAGGGGATTGGTGGGAGACTCGAGCAGAACCATAGTAATGTTGTTTTCATGTTTGAGAATGGGAGTAAGAGTAGATGGGTCGGTTGTATCGACGTGGTGGACGGTGATGCCCTGGTGAGTTTGGAGGTAGCCGAGGAGACGGTTAGTGCCTCCATAGAGGTCATCGCCCGCAATGATAGCATCGGAAGGTTTGAGAAGACGCAGGATGGTATCGAGGGCAGCCATGCCAGAGGACACGGCAAAGCCGTGGGCAGCAGATGATATCTTTGCGATGTGGTGTTCTGTGGATCCGTTGTTGAATGTCTCATGCTTTACTACGAACAGCAAGCGGGTACACACCGAGATGACTCCTCGTAGGGTTACCAGATCGCGAATAGTCGTATTCGCCATTTATTCCTTTGAAAGTTGCAGTCTGGTATATTGGCACGGACGATGCGCCATATTGGTCTTTTCGATCCGGATTCTCGACTGTCGCACAGAGCGTGGAGAATCGGTATGGCTGACGGGGTCGGTACGGCGAATCGGGCTCGGGTGTCGGCAGATCGACGACACGGGACACGTCCAGCAACAACTTCGAGTTGAGCGGTGCGGACATTATGCGAGGTTCAACGTTCAAGATAACCCAACGTTGTTCTCGAGAAGGTCAGACTGCCACCACGCCATGATAAGTACTCACGTGACAACATGGCGTGCTCTTCTTCGGCCGAGCTCATCGTCCGAAACACCTTCCTCGTCGTCCAGCTCGATGCCGCCACACAAGAAAGCAAGGGAACGGGGTGAGCATATCTCGTTGAAAGCAACTACTACATCTCATGTCTTGTACAGCGCAGAGGCAGGTCAATCTTGCTAAACAGGCTCTTGCTCCCGAAATTATCGCAAAACGCACCAAGAGACACCTCGAAGAGCTCGAGGTCAGTCTATCGTCCCCATCCTCTGTTGTCCACTAACCACGGACCACACACAGCGCACAAACTACGCCGCTTCAACCCTCCTCAATGACCCTGACTCAGATCCCGGATCCTCTTCAAATCAGAAATCAAAATTCCGTGCAAGGCAAATCGTTATCTCAGATAAACGTACTTTTGGAACTCCTAATGAAGGCAAGAAGAAAAAGTCGAGCATGAACGTACGCACTGCCATTCTGTATCGCAAGGGATTGGCTGCTTTGATTGAAGAGAGCGTAAGTCGTCCCTCCATCTAGCTATGATGTGACTCAGTGCTGACCACCCAGACACGGACAACAGGGCCTTTCATCCCTCCCGTGCAATGTACCCTCCTACTTAACAGCCTCCGCCCCATCTTCGCCCTTCCCACCCCGCATGCTCTGCTCCGTATGTGGTTACAAAGGCGCATACAAGTGCAAGAAATGCTCCATGCCTTACTGCGACATGAACTGCGGGCAAGCACACGACGAGACGAGGTGTGAGCGGAGGGTTGTTTGAGCGTACATTTTCGCTAGTACCTTGCACACTTCCTTCACAGAATGCCAGATCCATCAGAATAAAGTGAGGTGTCAAAGGGCCGGTCAAACAAGCGCATTGGAAGTCATGGCAAAGTCCGATGAGGACACCTTGAAGAGCTTGATTATCCTGTTGTCCAAGGTGCCCAGCACGCGACTTCAACCTATCCCTCTGCCGTGTAATCGTCAGCAACGAGGAGAATGTCAACGGATCGCTCTTGGTGCAAATGTATCCTTCGTTACATTGTACGTGCTCTTGCGATACCACGGGATTTACTGTCTTAGGTTAGGTTCACTGGTTACTTTCCGCCAAACTTCAATACTTTCTGTTACCAGAAGTACGGGTATTTGGCATCTATATTGCTCGCGATACTGAATGTAAAGCATTCAGTACCAGTATCATTGCCTTCCAGTGCAACGGAGCGGCGGTTTCGGCCCTCTCACAATTGGCGTCCTCGGTCTATGTCTGGGTATGTCTGGTTTGACTTCGGTCCTAACGAGAGCGATGGCTCGTTGGGATCTTGTGAGGTTGATCGGAGTGGCTGTCTGCAGTCATTGTTTCTATTTCTGCAGGCGCAGGTGTACACCCGAAGGGGTGTCATCTATTCGAAAATCTGTTCCACTTGGGACATTCTGATAGGGAGGTATTTTTCAAGCTTCGTAGTGCAGCCAACTGTGCTACTTCTGGGTCCGTTCACGTAAAGCAAGTTACCCATTCCTCGTCCGTTGTCCAGTCGGTATGGCGCATGTGGCATGTATTGCCATGAGGTTTTTTTGCTTGCACTCTAACTTGGCCACAGCTAGGATGAACGATATTGATCGTCTCCATTCAGGAATTCCAATATAGTGCTTCAGGGTAACTTCCCAGATCGAGGCCACCACCGGACGACCAAGCGCGCTGGCCGCAGTTTGATGACAAACACCTCAATCCCAGGGAGAACTCGGGGTACATAGCATAACGACACGTTCAGGTACAGTTACCGCAGATTAGATCAGGAGGACAGGGGTCGTTTCAGGATCATTGATGCGCACCGTGAATATCCCCATAGTGTTTGAACCAGTGCTCATAAGAGGCCCTCAAACCAATCAAACATCACACTCCCACTGCTCCGAAGTTCTGTTCTCACCATCGAGACTTGGTCACCCGGTCGGCCGATGTCGATGAGTGCTGTCTAATGCTGGTCCGGAGGACCGACACTACCATAACAGCTAGACTGAACACAAAAATGTTAGTGACGGTAATAGTGAGGTAGAAAAAGATCTAGACGTTATATTTACTCAGGACTGTCACTGTATAGTTTTGCTTCCAGTTATTTTTTTTTCACCACGGTCATCCCTGGACAAGTTGTGATTAGGTCTGACTCGTCTCCTCAACCCACAAAAAAAAACGCAACCAGATTGTGTTTCACTTCTGAATCCGTCGTTGCTCAGCAGTTCTTTCCTCTCCTAGTATTTCCCCCCTCTAGGGTACTCTGTTCCAATTACCAATCCCTATAAAAACTTGACTATGTGTCCACACCAGAATGCAGATTCCCTTCCCACCGACAAGGATCAGATGGTTTCCGTCGAGATGAACGGCTCCACCAGCGTCAACGGCACTCACACCAATGGCACCAACGGTGTCAACGGTAATGGGCAAAGCTCTCGCCAACAACAGCGCCGAAACCCTTACGCACCCCGTGCTTCCGATTTCTTGAGCAATGTGTCGAATTTCAAGATCATCGAGAGTACTTTAAGAGGTGCGTTTACATGCAGCCCTTTCTTTGACAATCCCTCAAATTTCAAGACTGCACGTGCTCTTTGTGTCTTGTTTTTATCGCGATTGTGATTTTTTCCGTCAGCTAATCATTGATTATATCGGTCTCACTCATCCCTACCTACGGTCATGGGCCTCTCGTCATGACCATGTGTTCTTAATTTGCCAACCAGAGGGCGAACAATTTGCCAATGCATTCTTTGACACCAAGACCAAGATTGCTATTGCCAAGGCCCTCGATGCCTTCGGTGTTGAATACATCGAACTCACCTCACCCGCTGCGTCCGAACAGTCGCGCATAGACTGCGAGGCCATTTGCAAGCTTGGGTTGAAGGCGAAGATTCTGACCCACATTCGGTGTCACATGGACGATGCCCGGATTGCTGTTGAGACTGGTCAGTGGTTTTGAGCTTTGTCTATCAGATTCTTACCATGCTCATCATGTCCATCTGATGCACCCAGGTGTTGACGGTGTTGACGTCGTCATCGGTACTTCTTCATTCCTTCGCGAATTCTCGCACGGAAAGGACATGTCCTATATCACCAAGACCGCTATTGAAGTTATCACCTTCGTCAAGTCCAAGGGCATCGAAGTTCGCTTCTCTTCAGAAGACTCCTTCCGCTCCGATCTGGTCGACCTCCTCTCGATATATCAGACCGTCGACAAGATCGGTGTCAATCGTGTCGGTATCGCAGACACTGTTGGTTGCGCCAACCCCCGACAAGTCTATGATCTAGTTAGGACTTTGAGAGGTGTTGTGGGTTGCGATATCGAAATTCATCTGCACAACGACACTGGCATGGGTGGGTTCTCTTTCACCAATTGACCTTGAGGGGTCGTCGTGCTGAAGCGAATGGAACGACCAGCTATCGCCAACGCATACACTGCGCTTGAAGCAGGTGCAACACACATTGACACATGTTAGCCCTCTTATTACTACGCATTATCAGCTCACCTAATACCGTTTCCCATAGCTGTCCTCGGTATCGGTGAGCGCGTTGGCATCACCCCTCTAGGCGGCCTCGTTGCTTGCCTCTACGCTGCCAACCCCGAGTACGTCAAGTCCAAGTACAACCTTCCCATGCTCCGTGAAATCGAGAACCTTGTCGCCGAGGCTGTAGAAGTCAACGTGCCATTTATGAACCCGATCACGTGCGTATCCCTCTCTCGATTTATCACTCGTTTGCACTGACGCGCATTGCTTGCTTTAGTGGCTACTGCGCGTTCACCCACAAGGCTGGTATTCACGCCAAGGCTATCCTTAACAACCCCAGCACATATGAGATCTTGAAGCCTGAAGACTTTGGCTTGACCAGATACGTCTCGATTGGGTAAGCTCTGTACTGGTCTACACGTTGATAGAGATAACTAACCCGCTACCACAGCCACCGACTTACTGGGTGGAACGCTGTGAAGAGTCGCGTCGAACAGCTCGGGCTCGAGCTCACTGACGACGAGGTATCTTGTCTTGCTTTTAGTTGACTCACCTATCGCTGACCCCCCACACAGATCAAGGATGCCACCGCCAAAATCAAGGAGCTCGCCGACGTCCGCACACAATCAATGGATGACGTCGACTCACTTCTCCGTGTTTACCACTCCGGGATCCAAAGTGGAGAACTTGCTGTAGGTCAAAAGGAGGCACTCGACCGGTTGCTAAGGAAGCATCGTGAGTCGGTCTCAAGGGAGAGAGATGAAGAGGTCGCCGTTGCTGCATAAGTTTTGCGTCGGGAGCTTGACCATGCAGTCTATCGTCGCAAGTCTGCTTGCATAGAAGTAGGTGGTGGTGTACTAGCTGTCACTCGGGGCCAGCACCGAGAAAAAGCGACACGGAGTCGCATACATGTCTGTATTGAATATATGTGGTGTGATCGGGTATGTAGGTTTGTGTTGTATGATCAAAATCTAACGCAATGTCTCGTTTTGAGGATGAATGTGCGACTTTGAAGACAGATTACCACCTGCTTCAATCCGAGCATTTACTTGAATTCTGGTCTGTCTACAGGAGGCCAGCAAATATAATGTTTACTGGTGCCGTAGTTGCTTTGCTACCTAGTACTACAGTCAATGCGACCACGAGGAAGAGCTCCTTGCTATTTAGTCCGGATGTTCACTGCTGATCAATGGCAATCGTTATTCTGTGAAGTCATCGTCAGCTGGCACTCGCTCGTCTAACAAATAGGGGATTACCGTCGTCTTCGGTTTCTTGACCGACAATTCTAAGATTGAACCTGCGGGTGCGAAGAACTTGGGCTCGCTGGCCGCCGAAATAGCGAGGTGTCTCGAAGCTCCACTCGAGGTTCCCGACTACCCAGTGAACGATAGCGTCCACATACCGAGTCACGTCTGCATCAATCTCAATCTCAGCCCCCCAGCATGGAATGCCAGTCTTGTCTCGAAGATAGCGATTCATCAGCCGTCCAAAAACTACGCCGGCACGGTCCAAGGCCCCCTGGATGCCGATGTCTTCCTCTTGCATGAGCACGGTGATGAAATTGTTGCCAGAGTGGCCCCTGTTTTGTTCCGAGTTATATGAATATACATCCTGTTGGGATAGCTGTGATCATGTACCGACGAACAGAAGGGTGGGATGCCTACGTTCGACAACCACACCATGTCGACGACGGCCCAGTACACACTTTGAAATGCGGGGCCTTCTATCACAGTGTCCGGAAGCTCAATGCCAAGATTGTACTCGACCATACTGAGGCAGACTTGCATCGCGCTGTTTTCGCGGCGAAGGGCGACGTAGTCTGGAAGATCGAGCACTGCCCCCGACTCTCTCAACTTGGCCTCTTTGATGACAGCTTCGGTGTAGTTTCTGAAGTGGATCAGAAAACGCTCGAAGCACCTGGGCTTGACCCGAGATAAAAAACGTTCCCGAAACCTGGTGCCCCAGTTCGTTCAGGCAAATGGACTATGATAGAGTAGAAGCGAGCTTACTCCTTAGTCATCTTGGCCAAAGAGGAAGTATCATTGAATTCCGGATCGAGCATACACCGGTAAAAGATATCGCATGCGTCGCGAGCACCCTCGCCATCCTTGTGATCGCTGAGCTCGTCAATGACAAACAGCAAATGGACAACGTCGCAGCATGTTTTGAATTCTTCGCATCCGGCATAGGGGTAGACACGAGAACATAAGAGTTCGCTGCAGCAATTGACGGAAGCCTCCGCTTTGGCTTTTGACAAGACGCTGTAATTGGTTATCAATGCCTTTGACTGAGAGCGGGCCTCTTTGTAGTGGGGATTAGTTGCACCGAAACTCTGCGGGCAAGAACTGAATAGATCGGGGAGGAGGAATTGGGCACCTGATGGAAACATGATAGAGGTCTGTGAAAGGCAGTTTAATGTCGAGGATATAAGGGAACACAACGCATCATATAGTGCGAGAGTCAGAAGCGGTGTTCCTGATGAGGTGTGTCACGGATCGTTTTGAATTCACGAGGCCGCTGAACCAAATTTGCGATCTCGATCGAGTTGCATACTCAGAGAACCGCTCCGTACATCATAAAAAGGACGAGGTTGAGCCCAATCCAGCAGAACCCTGAGGTTGAATAGCCCGTACGCCCAGCGTGTATCTGTTGAGCCAGACGGCGATGTAGGGAACGGAGACCGGGATTATGCTGTGTACATTAGATGCAGCAATAGTGGCCGGTAAGGGATGTATGATGGCGAACCGGAGAAGCACGGAATCAACTTAGCTGGATCGCTATCTCCCGACGTGACCATGTGCATGAGCATCCAATATAATCTGGATCAGTAGACACACTGTGGTCACACCAATGACTGATCGCCCACTTTGTTGCACAGACTGAAGCAGTGATACAACGGATGGTAGACCCTGATGCATCCCTGTACATGAACATGATGCGGGACCAACGATGGCCGAGAATGGTAGGGACAAAATAGCATTCAAGAACCAGTCCCTGAATAGAAGTTGTAGTTCGGGTTTTCGATTAGCGATACCACGCTTCAGAGGTTCAAGGAAAGCTACTTACTCGGCACATTCAACTTGGCCAATGTTCGTTATGGTTGCAAAGTGAAAAGGCGCCAACGATGCGCGCACAACATCAGGTGTGATGCATTGATGAAATTACTCAGGGACAGGTCGTGGTGAGACAAGACCAGTCCTCCAACTGAGATTAAATGAGTGTGATAGTAATCCGACATATGTCGTCCCAGTCTCACCTTCACCTTTTCCTCAAGGAATGCAGATCTAGGCCTGTTTGACAAAAACTGGAAAGCTGTAAGATCCAGCCCTATACAGGCCCACAGCGGTATTGGTAACTCGGAGCAGAGCAGGATCTTTTCACACAGTAACGAATGTCAATGTCAATGTTAGTCTGGTTTGTGAATAACACGGAGACTGTCTACGCCGTAGGGTTTCGAGGAATCAATCTGAAACACAGCCGCTGAGCACTCACGATGTAAAGGGCATAATTAGTGTCCGCGTCGTGCGGTACTTTGCTCGCCGGTCGATGATGAGCGCTGAGCACGGAAGCTTCTTCGAACAGCAGACCATCCGTTAACTCTAGAACTAGGAACGTTCGAAATCGCACAAGGCAGTCAGCATTGATTCTGAGTAGCAAAATCCGGATTTGTGCAAGTGTGACAGAAAAGTGCGTAAATCCTTAGCATTGATAGACTGCGCACTCACCAGGAGCGGCCGAATCATCGATTCACTTGGTATTTGTTTGCTACAGTACATAGAGTCTAAGATTCTGGCAAAGTAATTTGAGACAATAATGTGAAAACCCAAGGAGAGGTAATCCCTAGAAACATATGCGATAACTTGCATACCGCCCACTTGTCTCACTGGGACGTGTAATTTTAACAACCTGACCGCGCCGAAGGCCATAATATCGGGCGACGGGATCTGCTAGCTGGATACGAGGGAGCTGCGTTTCCTTGAGTCGACTGAATCGCAACCACTTTAGCATACAATGTGCGGATAAGGATTTGGGGACATACTATTTTAGCAGTAATTGTTTCTTCTGTTCTGGTGAAAGGACCTCATGCCGGGGAACCAGCGTATGATGAGTTATGTTGACGAGTAGATCAGCTTCGGAGAATTCTTCGAGCCGGTACTGCTGAGCCATCGCTGCAATGACCTGACGAAAAGAGATTTGGTATAGGTTGCAACAACGGGGATTTCGAGCGAAGCCCCACAAGCTTACTTTCCGTGCTGACGGTGTCATATTGCCGGGGAAGATGATGATCCCCCTTTGAATGGACTTCTCCTCCAAGATGCCAAGTAACCTAACCGTGAGGTCAGCGCCTGGCAGTATAATTGCCATTGGCCCTTACTTCCGCATCGTTTTAACACCGACACTCTTCTCATCGGAAAAGAAGATAAATATCTGGTCCCCAGGATTTTCTCGCGAGTTGGTGAAGAAATTCAGTTGATTTCGACTGGCAAATTTCATCAGTTCCAGTGCAATACCAAGTACCTTGCAATAATCACGTACTCCACCATCCCGCCACTGTTTGCGTAGTGCGACCTGAAGGTGACAAGGTCCATGTTAATTTCATCATCAGAGACCTGGTATCCCTAGCTCAAGGACCATCTTTTTGAGATTCCTGTCATAAGATATGTGTACAAAGTTGACTGACTCTGTCCTTGACAAGCTCGTGGATCGTGCGATTGACTTTCCATAGTTTGGCGCTTTCGTCCTCTGCCATTGCTCGACGAGTGAAGTCACAAAGTAAAAGTGGTGTTCAAACTCAGCTACACCTAGTGATCAACATTTAGTCGACATGCCACCACCAACAGCGACCACCAATGGAGCCAATCCAACTCCCTCGACAATACCGCTCTCCAATGCGTTAATGGTGTGTACCAGTATTCACCGAGACTGTCATGCGCTTGAGTTGTAAAGTCTTGCAGACCAAGTTGAAGCCTGCCAAAATCTTCAAGGGAGCTGTCGAACCTACACCACCTCCAACACCAGGAAGCAGTTCGAGACCGAATGCTGGCCCTCGGCATATCACCGCAATCACCTTTGACGACAGAGGAGATCAGGTTCTGACGGCAGCTGAAGACGAGACGTTTCGGTTATATAGCTGTAAGACTGGCAAGAAAGTTACCCTGTTGCATTCTGTTCCTGCAACAAATTTTGACATTACTAGTCATACAGACATTTGAAGACTCTTTATTCGAAGAAATACGGAGTCGATCTTCCTCGTTTTACTCATAAGAACACCACCGTTGTCCACGCATCCACGAAGGAAGATGACACCATACGGTACCATTCTCTGCACGACAACAAGTACTTGCAGTACTTCAAGGGACACAAGCAACGCGTCGTATCGCTCGAAGTATCTCCGGTTGATGATGGATTCATATCTGGTTCTATGGACAAAACCGTCCGCCTCTGGGACCTCCGCGTGCCTGCCTGTCGAGGTCTACTGAGCCTCCCTGCCCCACCAGTAGTCGCATACGACACATCTGGCATCGTGTTTGCAGTAGCAGTCAACCAGTATTCGCGCATCCTTCTCTACGACCAGGCCAACTATGATAAAGCACCCTTCCTGACCATCACTCTCGAAGACCCAACCCTCGCTCTCGTCAGTTACCCCCCTCGACCAATCTACATGACATCCCTCGCGTTCTCATCGAACGGGAAGTATATTCTTGTCGGCTGCGCAGGTGACGCACACTACATTATCGACGCTTTCGAGGGTCATCTCCTCGCAAAACTAGAGGGCCGCACTGGGCTTGAACGGCGGCGCATGGACACCCCCCAAAGCATAGACCCTGTCAAGGGAAACAGCGGAGAAGAGGTTTCGTGGACACCAGATAGCAAATATGTCGTCAGTGGGAGCCTCGACGGACGCATTGCAGTTTGGGACGTTCAGAGTCTGCCTACGCGGTCGGGTACTGTTGATCTGAAGGTCCCACCGTTGCGTCTTCAACCCTTGGCGAACTTAGATGGACATCCAGGGCCTTCCAGATGCGTGCGGTTCAATCCCAGATTGGCGATGATGGTCACTGCTGGGGCAGAACTGGTATGAGTTCATTTGATCTCCGCGTAGCAGTTGGTGTTGATACTGCTCCCCAGACATTCTGGCTGCCAGACCAGTCAGCAGACAACGAGGAGGTGGCGAAGGAGCTCCTCCGGAAAAGGTAGATGTGGTCGGACAGTGTCGTAGATCAATTGATCACGTCGCGTGTACTTTTTTACCATGTGCTCATAGAATCCTTGCGTGACATCAAAATTACCAGTTCATGATGGCGTTGCACGAACCGACTTGGTACAAGACCTGCATACGACATAGTCACAATACTAACAGGCATTTGTCCAGGACATGAACCGGACCGGCGGCTATCAGCGAGAGAATGACGAGCAAAGAAAGGCGTCCATCAAGGTGTCGTTAGCTTTGCGAGCGAGATCTGATTCTTGGAAACATCGGTAGAGAAGTAGGCGTTCTTCAGGAAAACGTCTCCGACCTGAGTGACTCATGAGCACCCAAGGCTAATCAAAGAGAGCGACAAGCATAGATAGATTCACCAGCCACTCAGTAGCACCTCCAATCTGCTGGGGCTGAATTCCAGCGGTACAGTCTCCGGTCACGTTGTTAACATCAACAGGCAGAACTGCAAGGTCCCTCGGGTCGATCGCGAATGACGCGTTGCCAAACGAAAGAGCGAGGCTTGCAGTGCTCGTGCAGGGGATTGTGCACTGCTGCGTGTCACACGTACCACCAAGGCTCTGCATGACTTGCTGTGCGTCCTGGGGAGGAACGAGGATAAGCGTGGTACCAGTGTCGAGGATGGCGGTGCGCCCATTAAGACCAGTACTGGCACCATTGACGGTGATAGCATCTATCGCGCCTTCCCAGAATCCCTGTGTGTTGACGTTGGGAATAGTGACGAGTGAGTTGGCGACGAATTTGGATGCATCGAGGCCACCGAAGGTGACTTCACCGTCATTGAGCTGGTCAGCGAGGCGAGATATTTTGAAGGACGTGATGGGGGACTGAATGAGCCCGTTGGATGCGAGTGATTCCACGGGAGTGAGGACTTTCTGCTGGGACAACGTCTTTACAATCGGACCGTGAGTCCAGTAACTCTCCTTGCAGAACGAGAAAAGACCTCACCGACTGCGCAAGACCCATGAGACCATCAAAAGGCACGGTGTTGGAGGCAAACTGAACGGACTCCGCGGTTGCAACGCCGAACGAGTGGTTGTTCAGTGCTAAACCTGCAATATTGACATTGTCCTGGCAGAGAACTCCTTGAACTGCTCCGGACCCATATGTAACCTGGAATTGTTGGTTGCTTTGAACGAAAGAACTTGAGCTTTGAGTGCCAAGGAAGGTGTGATTGCCCTATGGATGGTGTCAACAACAGACCACGGAGATACGAGGACTTCTGAGGACTCACGCAACCTCCTTGCTGGGATTGACAGTTCTCACCGCCGACCCCTGTGGATCAGTCGAACTAAATGAAAGATCGTAGACTGGACAGGGTGGGGGCGGCTCACAGAAATCGGCACTCCCTGAATCCATCAACAGCTTGAAGTTCCGAGGCGGTGTCCCGATCTGAATAGTAGCAATGTATCCAACATCATCAGCCCTAGCATTCATCATCGTACCGAATCAGCGTTCATCGTCAACAGATTGAGGCTGAACGTACTCGATACTCAGTCCCAAAGAATTATTAGTAGTAGGTTTGGCGTCAGTCAATCCACCGTTGATGGCAGCTTGGATGTCAAGGGGGGAAACTTCACTACTAGTAGCGTTACTGGCGGCTGCACCTTCAGTGATGGTGCCATTGCCAGTCATCGTCCCGTTGCTAGCTACGACTGTACCATTGCCCGCTCCATCAGACATGGTACCTCCTGCACCCATGACAGTGCCTGCAGGGTCATTTCCGTGGTGCTTAGACTGCCCTTGCACCGCAGCCATCCCAGCCCTATAGTGCCTCTTGCTAAAGTTCGAGCCCTGAGCGGTAGTGGCATAAGAAGAACGAGACCCAGGCCCGCTCTCAAGGAGGTACATCCGCTTGTGCAGCTCGGCGCTGAGGACGTGCGCCGAGGGTTCCTCGCATCCTGTCATGCGCGCGAGGCGCCCGGAGGCGCGATTGATGTGCAGTTGGAGGAGCTGAAAATACCGTTAGTCGAGCATCAGGAAAACAGAAAAATTTGGGAAGGGAGAACGGGAGGGACAGAGGCAACGCGACGGGAAGCTTACAACTTGAGGGTGGACGTCCGACATGCGTGGGACGTGAAGGCGTTTGAGTGGCACAGTGACCATTCCAGAGTCAGCATGGAGCTGGCGCCGAGCACGAGTTGGAATAGCTTCCACGAAGGCTAGGACGCACACCAAAAGAAACGTAAGAGCAAATGAGAGCTGTTGCATGATTCACTTCCAAGGAATGACAGTTCAAAGCAAAAATAAAATGCGCGAGAACGATCAAGAAAGTAAGTCGACCCGCGACGACCTCGATGGGCAGGAGTCCGGTAAGACAGCCAGAGAAGAAGTCGAGTTGACTAGCGACCGAAAAGCGAACGCAATTGTAAAGCAGTGATGGCACCTGGCCGGGTTTCGTGCAAGGAAACCTGAAAGAGAGAAAAGACAAGATGATGGTTACGAGGAGGACATGAGTAGAGTCCCTCCTTTTTATGTACCAACCCAGCTCTTTGTCCATTCTTGCAATCCAACGGATATGGTGGGTTTACGTAAATGTGGTCGTCCAAGCTGTACTCACACCAGACTGCCAGGTCTAAAATGATGGACAATGCAACGTTCCGATCAATGCGTTGACAAGGAGAGAGAGACGACAATAACGCACACCTTGTTGACATAAATAACCAGGATAACAACGCAAAACATGTGAAATGATAGATGCCTCTCTGATCTTTGCAAGTAATTCCCGTGCTATGTGGGCAAGATTTGATTTTGGCACTGCATCATTGCATGGAGACAGGTAGACTGGAACCAGTCTCCACCGAAACAAATCGTCAGTCTGGAACTTGTGTGTCCCTGAATTTGCAAGAAAACCAGGATCGGCTTTCATCAAGTGTTAGGATCAGGTGCTTTCCTTACTAATTGCAACGAGAGCGGTTACAAGCTAGAGAATTTTCCCTGAACAATACTGTAAGGTGACTCGCTGTCATCATCACCATCAACTTTTCACAGATCAGGCTCCTAGACGCACCTCAAAGGACTGGACGGTGCATGTCATTACTACAGTTTCGCTGGAATGGAGGGCAAGGACAACGTGTGCTCCCGTGCGTCTAGTCTAACTGTTTCCAAACAGTCCCTATATAGGAAAGTCTTGATTGCACCCCATACTCCTTCCTTGGGTAACCCTGAAACCTCTTTGGCGAACTTGATAGCCTCTTTTAACACGTTATCTGTCCCGAGATCGACGCCTGTTCCGCTGCAACTCGCTAGTCGGTCAACTATGCCTGCTGCATGTGCTTCTGAGGGTGTGAAGCGATGTCCTTCGAGGGCTATGCGTCGCCTTGTAGAAGCGTCGGATACTTTCGCATTGAGCATAGCTGTGAACGAGAGTGGCCACGGTGCACCGAAATGAATCTGGAGGAATCAAATGAGACCAGGCCGGTTCGATATGTACTCTGGATAAATACCTCATTCATGCACATCCATGCCCGTCTCCTGCTTCCGTCGGTCATGACACGGTAATCACAACAGAGCGCAAGCATAAAGCCACCGGCAAAGCAGTGACCGTTTACAGCTGCAATAGTTGGAACTACCGAGAGGTCAGTGGTGGGCATACGTGGTTGGTGCATCTCAGACCGACGCACTGGGGTAGGTTAATAGACGTGCATAGAGTGGATTTGCAATGTCTGGAGGGTAAGATGCATTCAGGATGGTCATAAATGGGAATGTAGTTGCGCGTATGCATACCAGCGAAGAACCCAGGATTGCCCTTTATTCTCTCATATTCGAAACCATTGCTGAAGAACTTGTCTTGGTCACGTTTGCCCACGATGATAAGGGCACCCTCTCCACCCTTTCCCGTCGTTTTGCCCTGCTGATCCTTTGCGAGGGCGGTACGCCTGTTCTCATTCCAGTGCTTCTCTACTATATCCAGCGCAGGCCGGAATGCATCAACAAGCAGGCGTTCGGTAAGCCTGGAGTCCTCTCCATTGTGTAGTTCGATTACCCATAAGCCATGATGAACTGAAGATGGTAGTATTTAGCACGAACATCGGCAAGAACTGGAAGATAAACCTACGGTAAGTTATGGTGAGGAGGGGCTGGGACGTTGGGAGAGAGAGAGGAAAGGTGAAGGGTGAGTCATGAGGCATACTTGACGAGTATTTCTTCCGCTGTAGAGGCTTGGAAGTTGGTCGTGTTCAGAGGATATATGTTATCCTTGAGCGCTCGAAACCAAAAGAATGGCGGTGTCAATGACCTGGCTCAGAGTGAGAGAACACGTGATTGATTGAATCTCTACTACACGCCCAAATTAGCTTCACAAAAAAACTGATATTTGACGAAAATCGTAAACCCCATATATATTTGACGCCTGATAGAGTGGACATATGACATGTCACGAACATTTCCTGAAAGCATCCACTGGGGGTCACGATGTAAACATACTTGTGACCTAACATCCTGGATGTCAGACAGATGTCCAGCAGGGCTCTAGGGAGTGTTTGTGTGACAGACTGGTGAACTTCGCACTCAGATGGTGGGTGGATGCATTATGGAAATATGTCATGTTGCTCTTAGGAACAACATCTGAGCAGCGTCACTTGACCATCTATCAGACATCGCTATGAGGTCCATTGAGCCTGTGGTGTGGATGGCCTCTGAGTTGGCTGATGCATCAGCATCACTGAAGTCAGTTACCAGTTCCACTCATGATGTGCCAGTAACTTTCAAGACAGAGACATTGGTGAAACAGCAATATAATTACATGTTACAGATCATGACAAGGTAAGCTAAACAACACCTGCACTGGGAAGTGTCAGAGAACAGGGATTGTGTTAAGTCCGGGTTCGTTCCTGGAATTCCTGGATTGTCCAGAGTGCGGAGAAAGCGGGGTTGGTAGGAATTCCTGAGGGGGGTCGGAGTGGTAAGGAACTTTGGCTTCAGCTTATGTGCTGCGCCCCTGTACGAGTTCTGTTCCTTGATTTCGGAGCGGAGGGTCAGAGGTAGAGATCAATCCTAAGATCAACTTAAGGACCGGGGAAGTTCAGAGGGGATCAGGAAAGAACAGGATTTAGTGGATATTCGAACAAAGGAAATATCAGAGAGTACATGCGGGTTTATATACTGAAGAGTCCGGAAGATATAAAGATGTTAAAGTACTATCGGACGAATCGGAGTTTCGGGTTTCCGGAAGAAAGGGAGGAATGAATCGGAATGGTGTCAGAATGAGAGAATAATGGCTGAAGGCAATGGCGCAATAATTGCGAAGCAAGGGGGAAGGGGATTATCAATACGAACTGTAATTGTCAAGAAGTGTCAAAGGAAAGTGACATATGTCAAGAGATAACTGAGAGATTTATACAAAAGTCCATGACAGGAATACAAAAGTCTGGGACGGGAATACAAAAGTCCGGGACGGGAATGCAGAAAGTCCGGGATGGGAAGTATGGGGTTCGGAATGTCCGATGAAAGAGAAATCGTCTAAGGTACCGAGGGCCGGGATTCGGGATTTGGTCATAGGGGCTTGGAATTGGGCCGGATGGGTTAGGGAAGTTTCGGGATGTGACAGATCGATAACAACTCCTCAATGGCCACTTTCAATTGCTGCCAAATGGAGTCACAGATAATAGCGGGCGTGGGGGTGGTAGCTTCATCAATGTCTGCTATCCAGTTGGAAATGAAGCAACCATGCATTGGGATCCGTGGATCCCAGCACGGCCATTCACGTCCATGAGGAAAAGTGGGATATGCAGTGACAAACACCATCCAGAAAAGTTCTTGCATGAGACAATAATAGCCGGGATGGGTAACATCAAAAGTTGGGTCCTGGAGTAGCCAGTACTCTATTTCTTTTGCCAGTGACCACCATTGAAGCCCATTATCAGGATCAAACTGAGATGGCAATGGAAGGAAGGGAAACATTTCCTGCCAAATTCCACATTATAGCATGAACAACATGACAGGGTAAAAACTCACTGGGGACAGGTTCTCTGAGTCTTCAATGTTGTTTGCACCAGACTTTCGTATTCCTATCTCGGCTATCTCTTGACATATGTCTCTTTCCTTTGACACTTCTTGACATCTACAGTTCCTATCAATAATCCCCTTGCCTCGCAATTATTGTGCCATTGCCCTCAGTGACAAAATACAGTGAACTCCGGAACCGGAACAACAAACCCTGCATTTCCGGAACGTCAAAATCCACGTTCCACATGTCTGGAATGCCGGAATGCCTACCTCTGCTCCACTGCCAGGCGGAACCTCTCGGAACCTCGGAACCTCGGAATCAATCCGGAATTCATGTAGACGTGCAAACCCTTATTGTATTGCATCATCCTTTACTTGTCATCATTCCTGAGCCTCCAGGGACACTCCATCACTTCCTTACATTGCTTAATTCCAAATTCCTCTTGTTCCTGTTCCTATTCCCTGATTATCATTAGCAAGCGCTTCTCTGCCCACTCTGTTATACATATATACTGAGTTTTTACTTCAGATTCCTCAGTTGTTCTTTGCCCCCTCTTTGGCAGCGGCTGAGGTGAGTTTACTTATACCTATCTGCTACTCCTAGCTAATCCCTAGTAGTCCGGGCAATCACTGCCCTCTTATAGGTGAATATGGTCATTCTTTGCCCCCTCTTTGGCAGCGGCTGAGTCTGGGCAATCACCGCCCTCTTATAGTTTTGTCACTCAGTCACTATTCCACCATTCTGACGCCATTCTGATTCATTCCTTACTTTCTTCCGGAAACCCAAAACTCCGATTTGTCTGACATACTTTAACATCTTTATATCTTCTGGACTATTCAGTATATAAATCCGCTTGTACTCTCTGATATTTCCTTAGTTCGAATATCAACTAAATCCTGTTCTCTCCTGCTCTGCTTCACTCTGAAACCCCTTCAGTCCTTAAGTTGACCTTAGGATTGACCTCCGACCCTCTGCTCTGAAATCAAGGAACAGAACTTGTACAGGGGCACAGTGTCACATCCCAAAACTTCTTTAACCCATCCGGCTCAATTCTGAACCCCTATGATCAAATCCTGGGCCTCGGACTTTACCTTGGACAATTTCTCTTTCATCGGACATTCCAAACCCCGTACTTCCTGTCCCAGACTTCCGCATTCCCGTCCTGGACTTTCATATTCCTATCTCAGTTATCTCTTGACATATGCCACTTTCCTTTGACACTTCTTGACATTTACAGTTCCTAGCAATAATTCCCATTCCCCTTGCCTCGCAATTATTGTGCCATTGCCTTCAGTCATTATTCTCCCATTCTGATGCCATTCCAACTCATTCCTTATTTTCTTCCAGAAACCCGAAACTTCGAGTTGTCCAACATACTTTAACATCTTTATATCTTCCGGACTCTTCAGTATATAAACCCGCGTGTACTCTCTGATATTTCCTTAGTTCGAATATCAACTAAATCCCGTTCTTTCCTGATCCTCTTCACTCTGAACCTCCTCAGTCCTTAAGTTGACCTTAGGATTGATCTCTGACCCTCTGCTCCAAAATCAAGGAACAGAACTCGTACAGGGGCGCAGCACATAAGCTGAAGCCGAAGTTCCTTACAACTCCGACCCCCCTCAGGAATGCCCACCAAACCCCACCTTCTCCACACTCCGGACTATCTGGGAATTTCGGGAACGAACCCAGACTTGACAGTATATTTGAACTCAAACCTCTATGAGTTTGCTAACATCATATCTTATCCGCATGTCTAGAACTATTCAGACTCGTGCCCAAACACGCAGTATGCAAAGCATCAATGCAGCTCAGTTGGAGGCAGCCCGAGAAGATGCCCTGCACTACCTGATGACCTTGCATCGAGGCCCTGATGTCACCAAACAATTCCAAAGCTTTTCCGCTCGTCGTACATCAACCTCCGCCTCTCAGACAAGACCTCCATCTCAAATCATCTCCACCCCTACTCCTGCAGGTTGTCGCCCCGGACCCCTCTGACGATGGGAACGGTGGCGACGATGACCCCGACCCCTCTAATGACAACAACCCTTTTGACGACAACCCCGACAATGCAATCCCGCCTAACCCTATCATGGTGCTTGCAAACGCAGTTCATGGCCTTGCTGAGTGATCACACCGTGACTGCAAATCCGAAAAATCCTCATCTCTGTGCACGAAGGTGTGGGAACCCAACACCTTCGACGGGACTGATCCGTGCAAGCTGCAGGCCTTCCTGGTCCAATGCGAGCTGAACTTCCAGGACCATCCCTGCGCATTCTGGACTGACCGCGCGAAAGTCACCTGCGCCCAGTCTTACCTAAAAGGTATGGCTCTCGAATGGTTCAAGCCCGACCTCCTCCAGATGGACAACCCGGACTTTCATCCAGACTGGACGGACAACTATTGGGAATTTGTCCTCGAGCTCCAGACCAACTTTGGCCCCCATGACCCCGTCAGTGATGCTGAACACCAACTTGACCACCTATCCATGAAAGACTCCCAGCATATCAACAAATATGTGGTAGAATTCAATCGCCTAGCCTCCCAGGTCCGGGGTTACAGCGAGGGAGCCCTCCGACATCACTTCTACAATGGACTTCCAGATTGCATCGAAGACAAGCTTTCCCGCATTGGAAAACTGCGCTCCCTAGGAGAACTCTGGACTCTCTCCCAGACTATTGACAGGAGATATTGGGAACGCAAGTCCGAAGTCGCTCGCCAAATCCGACCCTCCGGAAACCAGTCCTCCACTTCCAAAAGTACTCTGACCACTTCATCTCCGAAACCCGCCACTCCGTCCAACACTTCCGTGTCCTCGTCAGCAAAGTCCTCCGCCCCTATCCCGAAACCCGCATCTGACCTCTCCAGGAAACTTGGGAAGGATGGACGCCTTACCTCCCCCGCTCTGGAAGCCAAACCGGAGGCCTCTACCCCTGAGGCAAAATATTAGTGTGCAGCCTTCCGGACTCCGCATGGGAAGGAGGCTGTGTTGAATCCCACCGTGCACCTATGGAGACCTGTCTCAATGTGTCTGCTCTTTATGATCCCAAGGCCCTTATGCCTCTTGTTTCTCTTTCCAACTTTTCTGAAATCTCCGCTTTTCCCGCTTTGTTAGATTGTGGTTCTACTGATGGTTTCATTGATACTACTTTCATTGACAAGCATCATTTTCCGACATACTCTGTTCCTCCTATTTCTTTGAAACTTTTTGATGGTACTTCCAATTCTATGATTACCCGTGCCATTGACCTTTCCGTTTGTTTCCCTTCTGGCTTTGTCACCTACGATACATTTTATGTTACTCCTTTGGATTCATCTTGTTCCCTTGTTCTAGGACACAACTGGCTCACCCACTACAATCCATCGATTGACTGGGTATTGGGCAGTATTACTTTCCGAATGCCGGCTCAAGACTTGCCAATGCCCCCGACCTCACCTCCAGAGATTCCGGACCCTGGTCCCCTATCTCACTCCGACACTCCCGACAAGCCGCCTCGCGAAGCTCCTCACATCTCATTTGTCAATGCTGCCACCTTTGTGCGCATGTGCAAACTCGATGGTTCCAAGCAGTTCAGCATTCACCTCCGTCCCCAGGACTCCAAACTCTGTTCCATATCCCAGAATTTCAATTTCCAAAGCCCCAAAGAAGTCGACCTTTCCTCCATCCCTCCAGACTATCACAATTTCCCCGATGTCTTCAGTAAGCGCAAGGCTGATACCCTTGTGCCTCACAGGGAATTTGATCTCAAGATTGACTTAGAGGAAGGTGCTTCCCCTTCTCTCGGGACTGTTTACCCGGTTTCTGCTACAGAACTTGAGTCCCTCCAGGAATTCATAGACAAACACCTCAACTATGGCTTCATCCGCCAGTCCAAATCCACCCATGGCACTCCCGTCCTCTTTGTCCGCAAGAAGGACGGATCCCTCCGCCTCTGTGTCGATTTCCGAGGACTCAACAAATCACAAAAAAAGACCGCTATCCCTTACTCCTGATCTCCGACCTCCTCGATTCCCCTAGCTGTGCCAAGGTATACACAAAAATCGACCTCCATCATGCATACCACCTTGTCCACATCGCTCCCGGGGATGAATGGAAAACTGCCTTCCGGACCCGCTACGGCTCATACGAGTGGCTGGTGATGCCCTTTGGACTCACCAATGCCCCTGCGGCCTTCCAGTGCTTCATCAATAGTGTCTTCGCAGACCTCCTAGATGTCTGTGTTGTGGTTTACCTCGACAACATCCTCATCTACTCCAACGACATGGCTTCTCACAAAAAACATGTCCGGGAAGTCCTCCGGCATCTCCGGAAACAGGGACTTTATGCCAAACCAGAGAAATGTGAGTGGCACTCGGACTCCATTGAATACCTGGGCTATTGTCTCTCCCCCCAGGGATTGACTATGTCCCCGGAAAAAGTCCAGGCAGTCTGAGATTGGCCCAAACCCCGGAAAGTCAAGGACATTCAGTCCTTCCTCGGGTTCACCAACTTCTATTGTTGTTTCATTTTCAACTACTCTGCTATTGTTGTTCCGCTCACCCGACTCACTTGGAAAAACGCCCCATGGAACTTCGACGACTCCTGCTGCTCTGCCTTCACACAACTCAAGGACGCCTTCACCTGAGCCCCTATCCTCACTCACTGGATTCCGGACTGTCCTATCATGGTCGAAACCAATGCTTCGGACTACACTATCATGGGAATCCTCTCGATTTGGTGCCCAGACGAGGAATTCCACCCCGTCGCGTTCTACTCCTGCACCCTGACAGCCCCGGAACTCAACTACAACACTCATGATAAGGAGCTCCTTGCTATCCACAAAGCCTTCTGGCATTGGCGTCATTATCTTGAAGGTTCTGGCACCCCTATTGACGTCGTTACCGACCACAAAAATCTGGAATACTTCTCCACCTCCAAGGTCCTGACCCACTGGCAAGCCCGCTGGTCGGAATTCCTATCCCAGTTCAACCTTGTCATCCGCTTCCGCCCCGGACACTTAGGAGCTAAACCCGACTCCCTCACTAGACGCTGGGACGTCTACCCAAAAGAGGGGGATAAGGACTATGCTCGCATCAATCCCCACAACCTCTGTCTGATGTTCACTCAGCAACAGCTTGCCTCATCCCTACGAGCCACTATCCTACTCGCCCCAGTCCTCCGGGCCTTGTCCCTGCTTGTCACATCCCAAAACTTCCCTAACCAATCCGGCCCGATTCCGAACCCCTATGACCAAATCCCAAATCCCGGCCCTCATACTTTACCTTGGACAATTTCTCTTTCATCGGACATTCCAAACCCCGTACTTCCCATCCTGGACTTTCCGCATTCCCATCCCGGACTTCCCGCATTCCTGTCCCGGACTTTCGTATTCCCGTCCCGGACTTTCGTATCCCTATCTCGGTTATCGCTTGACATATGTCACTCTCCTTTGACACTTCTTGACATTTACAGTTCCTATTGATAATTCCCTTCCCCCTTGTTTCGCAATTATTGCGCCATTGCCTTCAGTCATCATTCTACCATTCTGACACCATTCCGATTCATTCCTTCCTTTCCTCCGGAAACCCGAAACTCCAATTCACCCGATAGTACTTTAACATCTTTATATCTTCCGGACTCTTCAGTATATAAACCTGCGTGTACTCTCTGATATTTCCTCAGTTCGAATATCAACTAAATCCTGTTCCTTCCTGATCACCTCCTTTCCAACCCGCTAAGTCCTTAAGTTGACCTTAGGACCAACCTCCGACCCTCCGCCCTGAAATTAAGGAACCAAACTCATACAGGGGCGCAGCACATAAGCTGAAGCCGCAGTTCCTTACCCCTCCGACACCTCTCAGGAATTCCCGCAAACCCCACCCCCTCCGCAACTCCGGAACATCCGGGAATTCCGGGAAAGAACCCGGACTTGACACTGCTTGACATTGAAGACATTCACAAGGACATCCTAGATTCCCTGTCCTCCAACCCCATAGCTTCCCTTCATCTTTCGGACTTCTCGGACTCCCAGTGGGCTATCAACCCCGAAGGTTTCCTGAGCCTCGACAATCACATCTTTGTCCCAGAAGCTAAGAACCTCCGTCTTTGCATGCTCCGATACAGGCACGACCACCCCGTATCTGGACATTTTGGGCAAAACAGGACATTAGAGCTCATCCACTGGGAATACACCTGGCCAGGAGTCTGCACATTTATCAAGAACTATGTCAGTTCCTGCACTTCCTGCACCCGAGCTAAAACTCCGAGACACTGCCCCTACGGAATGCTCAAGCAGCTTCCAATCCCCGAAAAGCCCTGGAACTTCATTTCCATGGACTTCATCAAACAACTCCCGTCTTCCGGCGGATATACCGCAATCCTCGTAGTCATTGACTGCCTTTCCAAACAATCCATATTCATTCCCACTCACAACACTATCGACTCTCCGAGCCTTGCAAAACTATTCCTGCTCCACGTGTTTTCCAAGCACGGAGTTCCCTCCCATATCACCTCCGACCGGGGTTCCGAGTTTGTCTCTCACTTCTTCTGTTCCCTTGGGAAAGCCCTCGACATCTGACTCCACTTCACTTCGGGATATCATCCCAAAGGCGATGGGCAAACGGAACGGGCAAACCAGATCCTTGAACAGTATCTCCGAATCTACTGCAATTATCAACAGAACAATTGGTCAGAACTCCTACCCCTCGCAGAATTTGCCTACAATAATGCCCCTAGCGCTACCACAGGAGTATTCCCATTCTTTGCTAACAAAGGCTACCACCCCAACGTCTCGGTCTACCCCAAAAGGAAAGGGATCTGACCTCATCCCACGCCTGCAAATATGCAGTCGACCTACAGGAACTCCATGGATTCCTACGCACGGAAATGGCCCGCGCTCAGCAATGCTACCAAGGACCTGCGGATTCCAAATGACTCCCGGCATCGGACTTCCGGATCAGAGACCAAGCATTTGTCAAGGCGAAGTACTTCCATTCCACTCGTCCATCCAAGAAACTCTCGGAAAAGAACCTCGGCCCCTATCCTATCATTGCCCAAGCTGGACCCCTGTCCTTCACCCTCTGACTCCCAGACTCCATGCATGCTGTCCATCCTGTCTTCCACGTCTCCCAGTTAGAACCCGCAACTCCGAACACTATCTCAAATTGGGTCCAACCCCCACCTCCCCCAGTCGAAGTTGATGGAGAACCCAAATATGAAATCTCCGAAATCCTAGACTCCAAAATCAACTGTTGACACAGGAATTGCCAACTCCTGTACCTGGTAAAGTGGGCAGGTTACGAAGGGACTGATGAAGAAACTTCCTGGATCCTCGCGACTGAGCTCGCTCATGCATCGGAACTCATCTCGGACTTTCACTCCGCATATCCCAAAAAGTCCAGACCCCTTAATTCACTCGAATGAGGGCGGAAACATGATTTTTGATTTGCCAAAAAACAAAACTATGCTAATTGTACATGTGGAGACCGATGGGACACGCTACGCTACTTCCCCATCTCCATCTTCCTCACCCCCCTCCTCACCCTCATCCTCCTCCTGATCCCCATCCTCACCATCTGTCCCCTGACCTCCCTGATCATCCTCCCTCTCCTTTCCCTTCCACTCCGATGCCCCCCAGCTTCCTCCGGACTCTCCGAACTGGGACCCCTGAGCCACCAGGAAGGCCACCAGGCCGTCCGACAATACCTGTCGGATTCCCGACAGCTCAGCCACCATGGCTCCCTGATAGGCCTCATTGGCCCGCCTCTGGGCCTCGTAGGACTCCCTCAGGGCCCCGAGTGTGTCCCAGCACTCTTTGTCCTCCTCATCCTCCGCTTCACTCTCCTCCCAGGCCTCCAGACTCTTCTGCCTCTGCCTCTTCCAGTCCTTCCCCCCACGCAGCGATGCCACTTCCACGGCCGCCCACTTTCCTGCTCCGGCCTCCTGGCACGACGAGTGCACCTGCACGCACCTCATGCATATCCACAACCACCCAGTCTTGGGACCTGGACACGGCACCCCCACCCTCACGCAGGCTGCACAGGGAGCCAACCCCTGGGCCTCCCCGCACTCACCTGCAATGGCCCCGCCTCGGACCCCTTCAGTGAGCCGCTAGCCCCGCGCCTCTGCGACTCTTGCGACCCTTGCTGCACCCTCTCAGCCATGACTCTCACAACCTCTGCCTTTGCCTTCTGCCTCCTCTCATCCTCCTCCGCTTTTCTCCATGCCTCCTCCTCGAGTTTCCGCCTCGCCTCTTCACACTTTTCTGCCTCCCACCGGGCCTTCTTCTCCCTGGCCTCCTGAATTCTCCAGGCGGATTCCCGTGCGCACTCCTCCTCCTCTTGCTGGAGACAGGCGATTTTGTCGTCGGATTGCGAGTGAGTAGACATGGTAGATGATGGAACTAAACAACAGGCAGTCAACGGTCGCAAGGCACCTCAGATTGATCCCCGATTTTCAAACTCCGCCATACTTCTATTTCCTATCATGGACTCCTATCCAGGCACTCAAGGGTTTGTGCCTAAGAGGGGGATACTGTCACATCTCGAAACTTCCTTAACCCATCCAGCCCAATTCCAAACCCCTATGATCAAATCCCAAATCCCGAGCCTCGAACTTTACCTTAGACAATGTCTCTTTCTTGGACATTCCGAACCCCGTACTTCCCATCCCAGACTTTTGCATTCCCGTCCCAGACTGCCGCATTCCCATCCCAGACTTTCGTATTCCTATCTCGGTTATCTCTTGACATATGTCACTTTCCTTTGACACTTCTTGACATTTACAGTTCATAGCAATAATTCCCATTCCCCTTGCCTCACAATTATTGCACCATTGCCTTCAGTCATTATTCTCCCATTCTGACGCCATTCCAACTCATTCCTTATTTTCTTCTGGAAACCCGGAACTCCAAGTCGTCCAACATACTTTAACATCTTTATATCTTCCGGACTCTTCAGTATATAAACCCGCATGTACTCTCTGATATTTCCTTAGTTCGAATATCAACTAAATCCTGTTCTTTCCTGATCCTCTTCACTCTGAACCTCCTCAGTCCTTAAGTTGACCTTAGGATTGATCTCCGACCCTCTGCTCCGAAATCAAGGAACAGAACTCATACAGGGGCGCAGCACATAAGCTGAAGCCAAAGTTCCTTACCCCTCCGACCCCCTTCAGGGTTACTTCCCTGTCAAGTCCGGGTTCAATCCTGGAATCCCCGGATAGTCTGGAGCGCACAGAATGGCGGAGCCAGGCAGGAATCCCTGAGGGGGGTCAGAGGTGTAAGGAACTTTGGCTTCAGCTTATGTGCTGCGCCCCTGTATGAGTTCTGTCCCTTGATTTCGGAGCAGAGGGTTGGAGGTCAATCCTAAGGTCAACTTAAGGACTGAGGGGGTTCAGAGTGAAGCAGATCAGGAGAGAACAGGATTTAGTTGATATTCAAACTAAGGAAATATTGGAGAGTACAAGCAGGTTTATATACTGAAGAGTCCGGAAGATATAAAGATTTCAAAGTATGTCGGACAAATCGGAGTTTCGGGTTTCCAGAAGAAAGGAAGGAATGAATTGGAATGGCATCAGAATGGTGGAATAATGACTGAGGGCAATGGCGCAATAATTGTGAAGCAAGGGGGAAGGGAATTATCAATAGGAACTGTAGATGTCAAGAAGTGTCAAAGGAAAGAGACATATGTCAAGAGATAGCCAAGGTAGGAATATGAAAGTCCGGGATGGGAATGCAGAAAGTCCGGGACAGGGATGCGGAAGTCCGGGATGGGAAGTACAGGGTTCAGAATGTCCAATGAAAGAGAAATCTTCTATGGTAAAGTCCGAGGCTCGGGATTTGGGATTTGATCATAGGGGGTCGGAATTGGGCTGGATGGATTAGGGAAGTTTCGGGATGTGACAGCAGGCTGACATGAGACTGTACCCAGGTACCAAAGCACAGGGTGGTATCCCTGCCTCGGATAAAATTATGGTTCAGTGGCAGAAAGCAATCCACAATGACCTTGTATGGTAGATTCTTATTCCAATGTTCATGCTTTCTATTCTGATCCCCCCCTTTGTCAATACCTACCCCCCCTCCAACACTCATCATTCCCAATACTCTCATTTTATCCATAATGTCCCCCCTTCTCCAACACTCATTCCCAATACTCTCATTTCCCATAATGTGCAACTACACACTACTGTGACAATGTACTTTGTGATGTCAATTAAATCATTTTGCCATCTTATATATATATGGAGCCCATCATATTCTGCAATAAATCATTACACCTACCCCACAATATGGTGGACACTGATGTTGGGCACACCCTGGTAGAGTGTGTGCATTGACAGGTGATGGACATCTGGTGGTGTGCACCATCAAGGCTAACGTGACCACTTGCTGGATATTGCATTCATGTGCAATTGACATTTGGGCATGTGTGTCTGCCACGTCTCTGGCAGTGACAATGAGACATTGTTATAGGCATCAGTGGTGCCTACAACCAGACATCAGCTGGATGTCAGCTCAGAGGTGGCTTGTGCTGGCGGGTCACAACATAAATGGTCAGCTCCATCTCGAATGTCCAATAAATGACCCAGTAAACTAATGGGCAACGTATGGCAGAACCCAGGTGATACCTTCCAGAAGAAAGGAATTTTTTATGTTTTATATTACATCCAAAGGTCAAGCGACGAAAAACCCCATTCGGACCAATGGTGGACCTCAATCATACATAATCCAAGTTGTATGTCCAGCTGACATCAGGCTAGTTTGGGCGTGTACATATTCGGTGCTGTGCAGTCCCAGGTGTCATGTGATCTCCTGAAAGACCTGCCCTGAGTTAACATGTCCATTAGGAACGTGTCACAATGCTCAGCCAAAGGGCCAAGCGAAATCCAAATTCTAGGAGACTCATCGTCCTCCACATTTTTCTCCTTCCCTCGTTTATTCCATCTGGTATCTGGTATTTCGGGACAAAAGGACCCTAATGCGTCCCCAAATCTTTCTCGCACCTGCTCTCAGTCTCGTTGCACTTGTGATGACTTTGGGTGCTTCTGCATGTGAGTTTCAATATTTCCCTATATATGAGCCACTGACCGCCAAAACCCAGCACTAGTAGAATCAACAGAACCCGAAATTCTGGTCGAGGCAGCATTCCCCGAGAACAATCCTTTCGGTCGTGCGTCAACTCAATCTCTCGACCTCGGACATGTCTAATGGCATTTCTTCTCCACCTACACAGACGTGGTCAACGGTGAACGTAATCAGATTTTCCTTGTTGTGGAGAACAAGAGCGACCAGAATGTAACCCTGCATTCCGTTGGCGGGTCATTCCACCACCCGGAGAATGGTGCTCTTGTCCAGAACGTGCGTCTTTCCCTCATCGTTGGCCTTGCGTTTTCACGCCAACCCGACTCCTTTTCAGACTGCCTCGCTCAGTTATAGCCTCCTGTTATTAGAAAAGTCGAAGCTGCAGATTCCTTACACATTCTATTCTGAGTGAGTTTTCTCACATCGTACGCGTTCGAAGACGAGTCACTGACTCTGTGTAGGTTCAAGGTGTGCACATAACTTTTATGTATATTAGTACCTCGTCCCAAGATGAATCTCAGCCAGGAGACCTTCGCCTCAATATATGGTTGGAGCACTCCGCTGATGTACGTCTTCGCTCCGAGTGATCCTTCGCGTGGCTGACTTTTTTGTGAAAAGGATCACAAATACCGCGTCACGGCGTATGACTCCGTAGTGACGATCGTTGAACCCGAAGGTTCTTGGTTCGATTTCAAGCTGTTCGTCCCAAGTCCTCAAGCTTCTCACATTTCACACCTAATTCTTCCTCCCAACCAGCATGTCAACATACCTCATCGTCCTCGCCTTCCTTAGTGGCGCCTCCTATTACATCTACCTTTCCTACTTCCTCACCACCAAAGCCCACAAGCCCAAACGGACCCGTGCGGAAGTAAGCGCGCCCGTCGGTACAGTCACAGCTACAGGTGCTGGTGGATACCAGGAAGAGTGGATTCCTGAGCACCACCTCAGGAAGCCTAAGGCAAAGAAGACTGTCGCTGTGGCCAACAGTGGGGATGACGTTAGTGGCGGGGAGACAAGTGCTACTGAGGGTAAGAGGCGCAAGGGTAGGAAGTAGGTCTTCTGACGCCTTGGCCACGCGAAGGTGTGACGTGGTCTTTCACTCTGGTTGGATAGCATCGTTGTAGCCTCTAACAGTTTGGATGGACACGCAAGTCATATACGAATATCTATGGGTGAGAAATGGCATTGTAAGCGCTGTGAGGCGGCCTCAGGTTGCGAGAGCTCCCTCTGTGTCTGGCATGATATCGCAGCTCACGGAAGACAAATATCGCGCAGTCACCCTACCAGCTCCATTCAAACATCAATCTTCTTGTATCCCTTCACCTACCCAGACAGAAATCTCACTTAGCAACCCATCCAGAGGCACGCATGAACGTCCAAAGACGCACCTTATTCTCCTGGAGCATCTCACCATACTTTCTGGACAACCAGCGACAGTTCTCAAGCGAGTTAACACCCTCGTATCGTTGGCATTTCACGAGCTCGTCTCGCACAAGGCGGGCTTCCATGGCTTTCACCCATGACTCGCGAATGAAGTCTTCGCGTTCTTGGATCTTGGCTGGGTACCATGAGGTCAGGCAGGCAGATTTATTCGTTAGATTAAATGTGAATGGTAGGCTGATTGGTGAGGACGTACCTCTGATGAGCTCTGCTCTGTTGTCGGACATGGTTGCAAAAGTCTTGACCCAGAGGAACAGGTGGATGAGATGTTTGTGTTTTATTTGGCCTCTGCCAAGGCCCAAGTTCTCATGGTTTGCATTCGCAAGTCCATCGCATAAAAAAATAACAGTCGTAAAGCTCACACCATCAACGTTATCAACCATAGAGGCTTTCATTATGCAGTACTCCGTCGCAAAGATTAGAAAAGGAAAAGTTTGCCAGTGGTCGTTGTCGTCCCCTTGATGAACGTTTGAACTCGGCTTCCCCCGCTTTCATCTGGCACACGATCACTTCACCGGTACTCTAAGCCAGTAAGGACTTGGTCGGAACCTGATGCAAGCCTTCTAATCCAGAAGGGACTGAGTGTGTCCGCTGTGACTCACTGGCAAAATTTGTCCTCTGGTTATTTGAATACATTGTTAACCGTTAGAGCTACGGTCATCTCGCGATGCAACATGGCACGATTACAATAAACGAGCCCGAGGCTCAGCGCTCAGCCGCGACCATCGAGTCCTCGACTAGTTCAGTCCAGCTTGAGGTTCCCACTCTCAACTGGGCCTGTCACCTCCTTCATTCGCTGGGTGTGCAACTTTGCTTCTCTTCTATCCTTGCGAAATTCTCGGAGGACATATGCAATGGTGCATACGAAGATGCACACGACCAGTGTGTCAACCAGCCTCTCCAACTCGGGCATCAAGTGGGTCATGGCATTCTGCACAATTTCCTCCTCGTTGACAAATAGCTCCATTATTGCTGCAGCACTTGAGATTCTGCTTCGCCTGGACATGTCAATTCAAAGTAGCATAACAGTTCGCAAAACACTCACTTACCAAGCTACTGAGTGGCAGGTTGCAAGATGACCTTGAGGAACTTCGGGCGTGGGTTTGCTGATAAGCTCTCACTCGAGCGCTAGAAGGCATCTTGACCTCGTGCCCGTCCGATCTCGGAGGTACTATATCTACTGCCTTTGCCATGTTGCAGGAGGTAGTGCACTGACTTTGCGCGCACGCTGCCGTCGTGTGGCCTAGAACGAGCGAACAGATCCTAGGTGGTATGTCCTTCCTATGACCAGCAGCCTGCTTGGGGGATTCTATCGGTGCAGTGTAAAACCCACAGTACTATATTGGAATGGTCATAAAAAAAAAAGACCCTATGACGGGTCACACGATGGCTTATCAAGATGCAGTGCTGGCTCGTCGACAGCGCTATAAACAAGCTTTGTGCCTTTTGCAGACAGTGTCGTGTGTATGTGAAAAGCTTGCTGCAAGACAAGCTCGTAGCTCCGAGCCATTCAGTTTCGAATAGCTGTAACCAGAGAAACAATGCCCTCCGTGCCTTCCGGTGCTCTATTTGATGATGGTGTTGTAATTCTGCTCAGACTGTCACAACGGCGGGACATTACCATGTAAGTTCACTGCGGTCACTCTCGTCTGGAATAGTTAACGTTCTCCTGTGCGATCGTTGGTCTTGGTAGGATTGGAATGCCTCAGACACCATGTGGTAGCGGATGCCTTGCTGTTCTATCGAGGTGCCGTACTTGTGATCGGAGATCGGAGCGCAGAGCCTAAGTAACTATTTTATAGCAGGATGGCAGGACTCGACGACGCCAGTGTGATAGGAACTTTTATCAGTGATGTTGGCTTAGAGACAGTTAGCCCTCTTCGAGCTGAGGTAACCTCGCCAAAGGGGTCTCTTTATAATCACAGTCAGTGAGGTTGCTTTCATATTGTTGTGTACCAGCACACCAGGTTTCAGGGTATAATTTGTGATAAACCCATCCTCGTTGATGCGACCCATGCACGGTGTCCAGTCGCACGACTGTCTGCTTAGGAGCTTCTCTGTCTTTCGCCTCTGAATGTCAGTGACGTGGTCACACACTCCCGTTTGCCACTTGGAGATGCAGATATCGTGCATCGACACGGAACACAGACAAAGTCAGATGCACCCGCCCAACAATCCATTCGCATTCATTCACAAATTGAAGTTACTGGAAATTACTAATTCACTAGCTAAATTTCTTTCTCTGATGGGGAAGCCATGTCATCCAACTTCTAGACACGGTGATAACTAGTAGTTTCATGGCAGTCGGATATTAACTGACTGCGTTGACAACGTAAAGGAACGTGCAGTCTATGACTGGGTCTACAATGCTTCCTACTTCTGAAACTAAACTTCTGGTTTCTTTGCTATGTGTCAAATATACATCCGTGTAGAGGGTCGCTGCTGTTCGCAGCCTAATCAAGAATATTGACGTTGTCCACCACCACTCTGGAGTTGCGACGGGGTTGAGAGGTCTATCGTCACTTCTGCTCTCTGATGACCTCCGTTAGGATCATCCTGCGTATGGATAACCTCCCTTTGAACCCCGTTCCTCGATGGTTAAAGATGGATGCCGAGAAAGAGCAGAACTATATGTCTCGCGGCCATGGGGGTTGCGCATGACATGTGGGCGCCATTGCTTATATGTGTACGAGTCGAGGCACTTGTCAGTCTGATTATCGGTGTTTAGGGTTGGTGGGATATATTATTCTTCTTCTGATCGCCTTGAGCAACCCATCGTTAGACACGTCGCCGTTTGACATGAAATGGGAGAATGTTTTCGACAGCTAGGACTACTCCCTGATCGTCCAGTCATGCAGACCATCGGCGTAGACCAGTTCTATCTCCCCGACTTGTTTCGGACATGCCCTCTGATGGGCAATATCTTCCCCCGCGACTACAAGACCATAGGTACCAAATCCAAGGCTGGGTTCAATATCAATACTTTCGATGTCTTCACAGCAAGGCAGAGAAACGTCTTCAACAAACAGCGAGCTCCTGTCTGCGAGAGCGTTCCCCTGTCTCGACAGATAAATTTAGGACATGCTGTGATTGTCTCAATCTTCTGTGGATGATTGACGAAATCAGCGACGACCAGAACGGACCAGGCGGAAAACAGGGGACATCCATCTTTGTCGATTGCTTGAAGGACCCCGAGTTCAAAGATGACTCACCTCTTTCCCAGCTCACGAAAGAGTAAGATTGTTAGCGTGCTTCACCCGGCCGTTGTTGATTGCTCCTGCAGCTTCCGAAAGCGCTTCTACGAGAAGCTTGGTCCACGCTCTGAAAAATGATTCATGAAGCACGCTGAAGACTACATCGACGCATTCGTCTTTGAAGCTGAGCTCCGGGAGAAAGGCGAAATTCTTAACCTTGCGTCGTATCATCCCATGCGCCGAAGCAACAGCGCGAACCATATTTCATTCGATTTCGTGGCGTTCGGGCTCGGACTTGACTTGCCTGATGAACTGTTTGAGAACCCTGCTTTCGTAAAGGTGTACTTCGCGGCAAGTGACATGATTTGGTGGTCCAATGTTTGTGCCTCCTCATTTGTGCTGAGAAGCAGTTTGTATATTGACGGACCCTCGACCTTCATGCAGGACGTTTACTCGTTCAAGATGGAGCATAGTAAAGGTCATGGCGGGAGCAACATCGTCTCGATCTTGATGCACGAGCAGGGGATGGATCTACAAAGCGCGGCAGACCTCATCGGAGTGGAGTATAAGGAACTGATGGATGCGTATTTTTGGGGACGGAAGTGCATGACGTCATGGGGGCTCGAATTTGAAGCTGACCTCGAGCGCTACTTCGACGCACTGTGACAATGGGTAGCTGCGAACATGGAGTGGTCTTTCGAGACGAAGAGATATTTCGGGAATGCTTTCGAAGGGGTGAGGAAGACGCTCCTGGTGAAGTTATAGCTGGAGCCCGAGATGAGGACAGTGGCTAACTCTTGTAATTTCGTTGCATAGCTCGGTGGATAACATCGTGACTGCTATCCTCACGTTTCTGCGCACGTTACTAGTACTGAATAGTCATTTGGTCTTGTGGAAAAGCTTTTGTCACGTGTATGAAGATCCAGTTATTTTCCAAGTGGCTGATTAACGCGAGCAAATCAGATTAATCAATGCTGGAGGCAGCTTTCCTGCTAGTGAGCGGGCATTGGCTCGGACTGACCGATCTATTGTGACAGTAGCACAGCGGAGGCCGAGCACACGCACCTGTACTCTTGATGACACAACTGACAGCCTCACCATCGCCACCGAATATTCCCTACTCATTGCCAGACCACACTCGATCAGTTACCGTTTGTGTACGTCGTCCGCCTCCCCAGCGCACAAGAAGCTGCGAAAGGAACGGAGAAGATAACGTGTTACAAGCGTAGGAACAGGCGACTACTGCCCCGTGCAATCTTGAGTAAAACATATGATACTGCTTGAGGCGGCGTGGAGAACATTATTGCACTTGTTAGACACAGAGGGATGGAGATGAAAGAGAGAATTGGGAAACAAAGAGATGAATGATGGAGTGGGTTGATTTGCGTTGTACGTTACCACAACCGAATACCATAATAGCAGTTCCGACATGTAGGGATGATGCCTGCAGGCGGATGTGTGAAGAGCATGACGAGGTGGAGGGTTGCAGGCGTGGGAGAGTTCGAATAGGGTGGTCTACAAAGGGGAAATAGATAAACAATGGTAACTTGGGCTACAGTTCGTCTGGAACATTGATGGAAAAGTACGGATGATGTAGGGCTTCCCGTACGGTTATCCGTTGGGCGGGATCAAAAGCAAGCAATTTCCGTACCAGGTCCAAAAAGTGCGTATTGATCTGATCACTGGGTGGTATAACCTCCTGTGCAATAGAGGAAATTGAATGGTTGACGATTAGAAAGCGGACAATGATTTACCTGAAGTGACTTCGTTGCGCGGACATCCTTCTTGCTTTGTCGTGAGGCCTTGGCCTTGGGCCAGTCTAACCGCGAGCCTTCCTTGAAGAATTCGGGTTTTGAGCGTCCCCCAGCGCGGGCAAAACGTTCGGGCATCTTTCCCATGACAGCCTCCATCATGGCTAGATGCTCATGGTTATCGTGTGTCTGATACAGTGCGACGCCAGTGTAAAATTCGACAAGAATGCATCCTAATGAATATGCATCACATGGGTATGACCATCCCAAACCTATTCAACCGGTCACGGTAAGCGAGGATGGGCAACCTGACAACGAAAAGAAGCGCACCAAGAATAATTTCCGGTGCCCGGTAGTGACGTGTTGAAACTACCGTTGAGTGGTACTCTTCCTCGAACGTGGCCGAACCAAAGTCAATGAGACGGATATCCGTGGACTGCAGTATCCGTTTCGTCCGTGGTGGAGCGTTCCGCTATGAGAGGACATTGCATTGAATACTTATTACGTGTCGGGGTGCGAACACCGCTTACCTTTCCAGGCACAGGCACAACAGTGAACCTGTAGTCATTGTGCACCAGCAAGATGTTTTCCGGTTTGAGATCCGTATGAATCAAGTGAAGATCATGCAAGACTAGACGAGTGGACAAAATGAGTGAGATCACGATGTAGGACGATCAAACTTACAAGCAACACTTCCAAGTAATTGCCTGGCGAAAGATTGTATGTGGTTTCGGGGGAACGGGGCAAACTCGTTCTCCTTCAAGAAGTCGTATACACACATGCCCAGCAATTCAGATACCAAGCATATGTGGTTTCGATGGTCAAACCAATGCAGTAGATGGATACATTTGCTAGAAAATGTGGTGGGATTTTAGAGTTGTACGTGTTACTGTCGGAGATGCGGACGAACTGGACGTTTGGAGGATCTCTCTCCTTAAGCTTCTGGAGGACACGTATTTCAATCTTGCTCGCATCGCGATACTTTGGTATGGCACGAATAATCTTGATCGCTACTCGGTTCTGGGTCTGGATGTCGACTGCTTCTACAACTTTACCGAACGTCCCTTGACCCAGAAGGCGAACAGTCCGATCTGCGAGTGGGAGCGCGGTCAGATTGGGTCGATAAAGCAGCGCGAGGAACATGACTTACAGCGATTATAAATTATGTCATCTGGGACAATAATGTAATGGCCTTCCTTATCGTCACAAGGAACAACGCTGTTGTTTGCCTGGGGATGAGCGAAATGTGAAAGTTAGTTTTTTGGCAGGACCGATTCTAGGAGGGAAAAGGCCGTTACGTACGTCTGTTGGGGCCGGCCCACTGCCGCTGGCCCACGACTTCGGTGAAGGTACCGCCCCTTGCTGTTGGAGGGTGGTCGCGACTTTCTTTGTAATGGTCCCACGGGGGTCGTCAGCCTGGTCCCGCTTCCTCCTCTTTGGTGCTGGCGCCACTATAGCTGTGGTGGAGGTGCTCGCAGACAAAGCTTGGGCCTCAGCGGCGGCCCGGGCTCTGGTCCGTATTGGAGCTGAGTACAGTGGGGGTTGGTAAGAGGCAGAATAGGCATTGGTATGGGTTGTCGCGGGAGATATGGTGGAGGGAGGGGGTGGAGTGTCTTCTATGACGATTACTTCGCGGACTCTGCCTTCGTTATCGACTTCTTGAACTTCGCTATAGCTGACTGTGTACTGGTGTGCTCTCTTTCTCTTGCGGGAGACGACGGGAGGAGTAGGCATAATTGTGGGATTTGGGCGAGGTGGATTGAGAGGGAGTGATGGGGGATGATACTGGTCAAGAAGTGGAAGCGGGAATTGACGATGCATGACAGCTTGCATTACTTTCTGGTGGTGGTGGTGGTACGAGTAAGAAATAAAGAAATGGAGAGGGAACGAGATTGAAAGCCAGCACGGCCAGCTGAACTTGTCCGACACTCTGAGAACGCAACACACAGGATCAAGTACTATTTTGTTGTCTGTTGTTTGGCAACTGAGCCACCCTTGACAGTGACAGCAGATTGACAAGAGATGGTCAATATTCCACTGGTCATGTACTGGTCCATTTTTATTGTCATTTTCCATAGATATAAGTCTAACTACCCTCCAAAAGATGTCTGCTGTCTTGGTGGAATGAAGCTAGCAGGCTTGAGCAACCGGGTCTATTTCGGTTGCTGACCCCGTGCCGCCATCGCCGCTCTGTGAGGCGCTGTGATCTGACCCAAATCGATTCACCTGTTGACCCCTCGCCTGCCTGGTTTCAGGTCCACGTTTGTCCCGCTTAAGCACGCTCCATCATCTTAGCATTGTTCAGTGCCGTCCTGTCGTGAGCTTGCCACGAGAACATCACCCTGTGAGAGCTCCGTTGCATCTTGTGTTCTCCCGCGAGCCCATGTCCATGCCTTAGCACCCGCACGCTGCTTTGTTGCCCAACGTGGGGGTCACTGGTAAGACCAGACACTGACAATATGAGGAGCAATAACCCCTTATCTGAAGGCCCCAGTAGTATTACACTGGAAGATTCAAATCAGTGACTGAACCATATCAAGCTACTTTCGCATCCGATCATAACACGGTCCGCAGAATCAATCCAGAGCAATCAATGCCAATTACCTGAACGACTCACATCATTCTGAGACGGCGATACAGCGACATGTTGTCCACTAACGTTTGCGACTCTGCGATCGATGAAGTGACCTGTTGCAAACTAGACCCGTACATCCAAATTTTCTACAGTTATTAGTCCGTATCTGTGCCAAAGATACCCAAAGAGCTACGGAGAAATGGGAACTTCTTTGCAAAAAAGATCCGGTTTTGCCATTTTTCGTAATGAAACGTGACCCTGGAGTTTCCTCAGGCTGTTCGCACGTCACACACGACGGTCACGGAAGAGTCCATTCGCTCGCTGTGGACGTCAACAACTGTGGCCAAGTTGCTCAATCAGACCCTTCAAGCTCGACGTTCTCCACGGCTTCCACGTTAAATAAAATGCGAGGTCTCCCGTTCCCAACTAACGCCATCTTCGAACTCGAAACAACGAGCGAGCATGGAACGCCCTTCAGCAACGTCGAAGATATTCCTATCGATCCAGCCCTCGCATGCGACCCAGCCATCGACCCAGCCATAGCTGGTGATGGGAACGAGCGTTCGGATGGCACTCAACAGGTAAGCTGTGTTTGTTGCACAGACGTAAAACATGGAGCAGGCGCCGAACGCGTCGCGTGTTGTAATTAGCTACAGACTCATGCAAGACGTGCAATGCTCATCAAATTATCAAATAGGCGCAACCTGTAGTTATTCAAGAGCAATTCGCGCCTCCACGTCTGAGGTACTATTCTCAAGAGCCATTGCAGTACGACCTAGGGCCACAGGGTGATCCGTTTGCGCCTCAGCAACCTGTGGCTTATCTGCCGATCCCTGAAGAGGACGTTGCACCAGTTTCAAGACCGCAAAAACGGAAGCGAAAGCCTCGGCGTGAAGAGGAATGTGGGTTTTGCCAGGGTAATGACTCGAAGAATCAGCATGGAGAGCCGGAAGTCATGGTCTCCTGTGAAGAGTGTGGGCGGAGCGGTGCGTCCGGTACTTCTAGGTAACTCCGAAGAGATTTATGGGAAGATGTGATTTGCAGGTCATCCCAGCTGTATGGAACTTGGTAAAGTTGCCGACATAGTTCGGTCCTACTGTTGGAAGTGCGTCGAGTGCAAGACTTGTGAGATATGCCAAGAGAAGGGAGACGATGTAAGCAAGTCTCTCCACTCCAGCGATCCTCTATTGATACTTCGATAGGCAAGAATACTATTTTGTGATTTCTGTGATCGAGGTACATCTCAGGCTTCGTCATGGCTAACATATGTGATGCATGTAATCCCAACAGGTTGGCACATGGACTGTCTCTTGCCTCCATTGGAGGAAGAACCTCCAGGCCAATGGCACTGCCCACGATGCCCCCCTCTCGAGCTTTTCCTTTCCGATCGTGATTCCACTCTCGCCCAGCAAGAGACCTTAGCCACAGAAGGACTCCATCATGTCGAATCCGATCCCAAAGGCAAAGGTAGAGAACCATCTGAGGCCGACTCTGAAGTAGACGTCGAGGTTGACAACGACCCTCCAACTGAAGACGACAACGACGATTCCTCTTCCGACCCCTCCGATTCAGACTCAGACGACAACAATATGGCAGATGCTCCAACACCGCGCCGCCCACAACCTATCAAGTGGAACAAAAAACCTCCCAAGCGGACGACAGAGCCGCGGACACCGCGTCCCGCAAAGCGCATGCGCATTAGGGTGCGCTCTCCTGCACCTCCGCTTATCGTGCGGTTGCGGCTCCCGCCCAAGGGCAAGGGCAAGGAACGCGAGGACGATGTAGAGCGCAATATCTTTGAGGACCTATTGACCCCAGTCGACAGGGATACTTCAAAAACGAATATTGACAGTTTGGACAGGTCCAAGTTTGAGAAGAGCAGGATTGCCGCTGAGGTATGTAGCTTATGTCCTTTAGTCGACGTAGGATAGCTGATGACTTCTCTGCAGGAAAAACTTTACCCAACTCCTGGTCCACCAACTTCAGCTACGGAAAATCCAGATACGCCAGTGGCCGGGCCGTCTTCACGCCCCCTTCGCTCCACTGCTCTACATCAGCTGTCCATACCTTCTTTGCTCCCGACGCCATCACCAGCACCTTCCACCCCAAGTCTGTATCCATCTACACCAGCACCCTTCCCACAAACGCCAAACATACCAGCCGATTCTGACGGTCGATTAACTTTACGCATACGAACCATCCGTTTCGGACCATATGACATTCATCCCTGGTATGATGCGCCGTTCCCCGAAGAATATGCAAACATACCAGATGGGCGTCTGTGGATATGTGAGTTTTGCTTGAAGTATATGAGGAGCCGCTTTGCATTTGGCCGACATAGGGTGAATCATGCGATCAATTCATGCATGCTTCTTTGTGGTTGACTAGCCATTACAGATGAAATGCAAAACTCGTCATCCACCAGGCGATGAAATCTACCGCGATGGTTCTGTTTCCATATTTGAAGTGGACGGACGCAAGAACAAGATATATTGTCAAAACCTCTGCCTCCTCTCCAAGATGTTCCTTGACCACAAATCCCTCTTTTACGATGTCGAACCATTTCTTTTCTATGTCATGACACAGATTGATGACGTTGGAGCACATTTTGTTGGATACTTCAGCAAGGAAAAATGTTCGCCGAAGAATTATAACGTGAGCTGTATCATGACGCTTCCAGTGAGGCAACGACAAGGTTGGGGAAATTATCTTATTGACTTCAGTACGTGCGTCAACTTTCAAGTGACGTTCAATTTCTAATCGGGACTCGATACCCAGGTTACCTGCTATCAAAGAAGGAGCAACGCACCGGCTCTCCCGAAAAGCCTCTTTCCGGACTCGGTGCTCTCGGGTACAGGAACTATTGGACACTTGCACTTATGAGATACCTCATAATTGCACCTCCAAAGCCGACCCTCGAAGGTCAGCCAATCTTTCGTTTGTTCATGGGTTAACCCTCCCTCACGCCAGGCGCCATTCATACCATCAAACAGATATCAGTAGAGCGACCTCTATGACCATCGAAGACATCTACAACACGCTCGTGCATCAGAGTATGATCACGGTACACGCCGCTATTCCATCCTCTGTGCGACCGTCACCCGGTCAGTCAATCAAGTTTCCACGCGGTCGCAGGAACGGAGTCGCACGGAGACATTCGCAGAGGCCCACTACCCAGAAGGAAAGCGAGGGGGGTGGGAATAAGTCAAACACCCCTTTCGTCGCTCCTGTGCGGTACGAGATCTCTTGGAACCAGGAGAACGTGGAACAATGGCTGGAGTCTTGGGCGAAGAAAGGATCCCTGAAGCTCAAGCCTGAGAAGTTGAAGTGGACTCCATTCGTCTTGTCTCGGACGAAGGCGGGTGGGGAGGACCTTCAGGCTGAGGTGGGTTTTGGGATCCGCGTTGTGAGTGGAATGGCCCAAGCCGAAACGCCGGAGACGTCGCTGGTTAGTGGCACGCCTATCATATGTGTCAGTGATCGAGTCAAGTCGTCGGCTCCTGGACTAGCTGCCTCGGGTACAGAGCGTGGCGAAGAACAGGTCCCAGAGGTCCTTCGCGATGTATCGGAAACGCCTGCAGCTCACCTCTTTGATGACCTGCTGGTCTACAAAGCCACGATTCCAAAGAAGCAATTGCGAAGCGGGCTCAAGGAAGCCACCAGCCCACACTCCCTCGCGCATTCTAATCGGGAGATTGATCTTCTACGACCGGTCACGTTACGGCAAACGCGATCGGTTTCTTCTCGACCGGTTGTTAGCGGAGATTCTGAGGTATACAAGGCCGAAACCTACACTTTACCTGGCGGTGCTGTCAATGGTGTGCGTGAAGCAGAGATCAGCATTCCTGCTGTGCCAACCAAGCGTCGCCGTGGCCGTCCTCCGAGAGCCAGGCCACCTGACGTAGTCCCTGTACCTTCCCTGGCCCTGCAGACCGGAATGTCTTTGCCTCCCAAATCAACATCGCCTCGAAAGCGCAGGAGAGTCAATTCCCCCATTCCTGACGATTCCCGTCCTCCCACGAATCTTGTTGATGATGCACGACATGAACATGTGGATCCACCAGCCAATCAGCAACTTGTCAATGAACCAGGACATACCACGAATGGACTGCGCCAGGGTTTGAGCGCTTCTTTGCAACTTCCCTCGGCTATTGTTTCTGAAGACTGGGCTGGGCTTCCCGTTGGGACCGCCGGAGAGGAGAAAGAGTCGGACCATAGGGACCGCTTACTTGATGACGATTTGCCGCCACAGAGACACCCCGACGTGAAATCTGAAGATCTGGGAACTCCTCTGACGGGATTAACCAGTCGACATAGCGTTCCCAGCGACGATACCGTCTTTGTGTCGGATGGCCTCAGCAGTGCTGTGATTCACAGCAAGGTTTTAGAGGAGGTGGAGCATATTATAACATCGCCAAGCTCTCCAGGACGACACAGAGTTGATGGGGATATCGCCTGGGGAGGTCGTCCCACCATGGATATCCCCATCTCTGCAGTGGTCGAGGACTCGGACTTGGACGCCGAGGGGGAGCCAGACGATGACATATGACGAAGCAGATGAAACGAGCATGCTACAAACAACTTCTTCTAATTAATAGTGCCACAACTACTATTACGCTACTGGGTGTATTTTTCTGTTGGGTATTTGGACTGCTTGGCACAGGGACGGCGCGAACCGGAGTGGTGCAATTTGATTCTTTTGGATTGTTTGGCTTCGACTTTGGAACCAAACAGCCCGGAGCCTCCTCTCAAACGAGCCACAGCAAGTGCGAGCGGTTCACGTCTGGTTCATCGTGGTTCCGAACCATTAGCCTAGAGCAAGTCAATCAGGTCATGGACAACTCCCAAAGTCATGGGTAAGTACGTCCCGTAGCATCACACATTGTTGTCCAGTCCGCCTGCAGTGCAACGATATTCCAAGCAATGTCTCATCACATTTTCGATCCTGTTTAGTGACGCGGGTATGCCCTTTGGACACCTGCAACGTGATCCGAGTCTGCAAACTACCGTTAGTAATGTTTCAGTGAGGATTACCACACATTTAGCCCTATGCAGGCGGTCTCATCCGCTCATCTATCGCAGAGCCTAAATCAAGCGCTGGGTTCCCATCTCACGCCAACGCTCAGCTCACGGCCGACCTTTCACGAGGGTGCATACCGGCTGACTGATTCGCCACCTACCATCATTGATCCAAATGGCACGGCACGGTCCACTCAAGTCGTCGCTGGTGCTTCGCACTCGCCCATACATGAATTCACCGTTCCCATGACCAACGATAGCCCCGCCGCAAATGCACTGAAACGAAAACATGCAGATGGTGCCAACCCAATCTCTAATGGCCAAGTGGGGAAACGACGACGGGAAGGCGAGGAAATGGGAGAGTTTGACAGCGATTCTGTTCACGGTTCAAAACACTGGACCGAGGATGAAAAAACCAAGCTCTTCACTTGGCTCATGGGCCAAGGTGAAGATGAGCATTGGAGTGCTCTTCGCACGGCAAAAAATTCCTGTTTCCGGGAGGTGTGTATTTGCCTTATCAAAGGTATTATTTGTCTCATCGGGCCGTAGTGTGCCGTTGAGGTATTCGGTGGCAAGAAAACATACCAGGCTCTCAAGGGTTGCTACGAGCGCAATTTTAATTTATTCAAGCAGATCTATGCTTTTGAGGGGTTTCACGCTCTTTCGGGCAGTGGGCTCGTCACTTCAATCAATGAGGGTGACAGGCTGCGAGAATACGAACGCCGCATACAGTTAGCCCGGAAGGGCGGTTGTGATGTCGGCAATCTCAGTGCAAGAAGTATCGACCATTGGCATCGAATTGGGTGGTATAATCTATTTTACCGGAGGCGAGCCTCTCTTGTGCGCCGCCTTTCATATTTTGACGTGTTCTCGCAGGTGGAATGGTGACCCTGCGACCACACGCACGTTGACTCGACACAATGGAAATGCGTCGGCTTCAGGGGGTGTTGGTTGTGTTGAGGAAGTTGACGACGAAGACAATGCGTTGGATATGTCTATGTCGGAGCCCCCTCCAGCGGCACATACACGTACGCCATCCCACTCTCGACCCATGAGCTCCCAACATTTCACCGGGACAGACCATGCAACTGGTGAGGCAGGAGCATCCAACTCACCAAATCGTCTGGTCGCTTTGAATCACAAGCCTGTGTCACCACAGCCAGAACAGTCTCCCGTTAACCTTTCCATCCCACAAAGTTTAATGACAACCTGTTTGCAACTGCTTCAGGCGCAGGCTCAACACAGCAAGTTAAAATTGGACTATCTTCGCCGACGCGAAGAACGGGAAGAGAAGGAGAGCTCGGCGCGCCGAGAGATGGAACGGATACGATCAGAGCGAGAGCAAGCGGACTGGGAGCATAACAAAGAGTCTATTACGATAAAGCAGAGAGCTCAACTGGCGACGGATCTATTGAGCAATCCGGTTGTAGATGGCTCAGTGCGGCAGGCGGCAGTGGAGTATCTGAAGAAACTCTTTGATTGAACTGGTTCGGTTTCTGGATGCCATGTTGGTGATATTTATGACCCTTTTTTCTGTAATTTGCCAGTGGACAGTTTCTCATCCCGGAATCCGTCTCATTACTTGCGAGGGAATATGTGTCATGCCCAACCGGGGACAGGAAAATTCACGGATCTGAGGCTGGAGAGCCACTGAAATCTTCGAGGTGGGTCGTAAACAAGATGAATCTGGGCTGAGGACCCGTCGCGCACAGCGTTAGGTCAGCTGCGGACCGAAAGGGTGCAGTGGCGGTGCGTGGGCTGTGACGGACCCCAGGAGTGAGCTTGTTGGAAAAGATGGGAACGAGGGGACGGGATGCGAGCACGAGAGTCATTGTCGTGTCGTACTGGATTGGTGAGAACGCGAACGACGTGGTGAAATTGAAAAAGAACGAGCGACCAAGTCCCCCATGACCAGGTTGGTAGTCTAGGTGCAGCAGAGCAAACCTAGAGTGTAGACCTACTAGTGGTATTCAGGGTGTCTCGGTTCAGGCTGTGGAACCTGAGGGAACTCCCCATGGACCGTCGGCAGCTCGGCGTCGGAGTTTCAATGACATGCCTCCCCTTCGCCCCCAGCTACGACGGTCAAAGCGTCTTCAAAACTTGCAAAAGAACTTCGCCAGGATCCCTGTATGCATACAGGCCTCCTGTCACATCCCGAAACTCTCCTAACCCATCCGGCCCAATTCCGGCCCAATTCCGGATACTGTCACATCCTGAAACTTCCCTAACCCATCCAATTCCAAACCCCTATGATCAAATCCCGAATCCCGAGCCTCAGACTTTACCTTAGACGATTTCCTCTTTCATCGGACATTCTGAACCCTGTACCTCCCGTCCCAGACTTTCACATTCCCATCCTGGACTTTCTGCATTCCCGTCCCGGACTTTTGTATTCCTATCTTGGCTATCTCTTGACATATGTCACTTTCCTTTGACACTTCTTGACATCTACAGTTCCTATTGATAATTCCCTTTCCCCTTGCCTCACAATTATTGCGCCATTGCCTTCAGTCATTATTCTCCCATTCTGATGCCATTCTGATTCATTCCTTCCTTTCTTCCGGAAACCCAAAACTCTGATTCATCCAACATACTTTAACATCTTTATATCTTCCAGACTCTTCAGTATATAAACCCACTTGTACTCTCTGATATTTCCTTAGTTCAAATATCAACTAAATCCCATTCTTTCCTGATCCACTTCACTCTGAACCTCCTCAGTCCTTAAGTTGACCTTAGGATTGATCTCCGACCCTCCACTCCAAAATCAAGGAACAGAACTCGTACAGGGGTGCAGCACATAAGCTGAAGCCAAAGTTCCTTACACCTCCAACCCCCCTCAGGGATTCCCGCCAAACTCCGCTATTCCGCGCACTCCGGACTATCCAGGAATTCCGGGATTGAACCCAGACTTGACAGTATATTTGAACTCAAACCTCTATGAGTTTGCTAACATCATATCTTTACCGCATGTCTAGAACTATCCAGATTCGTGCCCAAACACACAGTATGCAAAGCATCGACACAGCTCAGTCAGAGGCAGCCTGAGAAGATGCCCTGCACTCCCTGATGACCTCGCGTTGAGGCCCCGATGTTGCCGAACAATTCTGAAGCTTTTCTGCTTGTTGTACATCAACCTCTGCCTCTCAGATGAGACCTCCATCTCAAATCATCTCCACCCCTACTCCCGCAGGTCGTCACCCCTCCGGGGGTGCCCCAGACCCCTCTGATGACAGGAACGGTGGCAGCGGCAACCCTGACCCCTCCGATGATGACAACCCCTTTGACAACAACCCCGACAATGCAATCCCGCCTAACCCTATCATGGCGCTTGCAAACGCAGTTTGTGGCCTTGCTGAGTTATTGCACCGCAACCGCAAATCCAAAAACTCCTCATTTCAATGCACAAAGGTGTGGGAACCTGACAACTTTGATGGGACTGACCCTTGCAAGCTAAGCTTCCAGGACCATCCCTGCACATTCTGGACTGACTGTGCAAAAGTCACCTTCGCCCAGTCTTACCTAAAAGGTATGGCTCTCAAATGGTTCGAGCCTGACCTTCTCCAGATGGACGATCCGGACTTTTGTCCGGACTGGACAGACAATTATCAGGAATTCGTCCTCGAGCTCCAGACCAACTTTGGCCCCCACGACCCTGTCGGTGATGCCAAACACCAACTCGACCACCTATCCATGAAAGACTCCCAGCATATCAACAAATACATGGTAGAATTCAATCGCCTAGCCTCCCAGGTCCAGGGTTATGGCGAGGGAGCCCTCTGACACCACTTCTACAACGGACTTCTGGACCGCATCAAAGACGAGCTTTCCCGCATCAAAGACGAGCTTTCCCGCATCGGAAAACTGCGTTCCCTAGGAGAGCTCCGGACTCTCTCCCAGACTATTGATGGAAGATATTGGGAACGCAAGTCCGAAGTCGCTTGCCAAGTCCGACCCTCCGGAAACCAGCCCTCCACTTCCAAAAGTACTCCGATCACCCCATCTCCGAAACCCGCCACTGCATCCAACACTTCCGCGTCCTCGTCAGCAAAGTCCTCCGCCCCTAAACCCGCATCTGACCTCTCCAGTAAACTCGGGAAGGACGGATGCCTCACCTCCGAGGAATGCAAACGTGGCTTTGACCTCAAGCTGTGCATGTTCTGTGGAGCTTCCGGACATGTAGCTAAGGATTGCCAGAAGTCCACTTCCCGCGCAGCGACAACCTCCTCCGCTCCGGAAGCCAAACCAGACGCCTCCACCCCTGAGGCAAAAAATTAGGGCACAGCCTTCTGGACTCCGCATGGGAAGGAGGCTGCATTGAATCCCACCGTGCACTTACGGAGACCCGTCTCAACGCGTCTGCTCTTTATGACCCCAAGGCCCTTATGCCTCTTGTTTCCCTTTCCAAATTTTCTGCTTTCCCCGCTTTGTTAGACTGTGGTTCTACTGACTGTTTCATTGATACTACTTTCGTTGACAAGCATCATTTTCCGACGTACTCCGTCCCTCCTATTTCTTTGAAATGCTTTGATGGTACTTTCAATTCTATGATTACCCGTGCTGTTGACCTTTCCATTCGTTTCCCTTCCGGCTTTGTCACCTCCGATACATTTTATGTTACTCCGTTGGATTCCTCTTGTTCCCTTGTTCTAGGAAACAACTGGCTCACCCGCTACAATCCGTTGATTGACTGGGTACTGGGCAGTATCACTTTCCAAACACCGGCTCAAGACTTGCCAATGCCGCCGACGTCACCTCCGGAGATTCCGGACCCCGGTCCCCTATCTCACTCCGACACTCCCGACAAGCCGCCTCGCGAAGCCCCTTGCATCTCGTTTGTCAATGCTGCTGCCTTTGTGTGTGCATGCAAACTCGATGGCTCTGAGCAGTTCAGCATTCACCTCCGTCGCCAGGACTCCAAACTCCGTTCCATATCCCGGAACTCTGGGATTTCCGAAAGCCCTGAAGAAGTCGATCTTTCCTCCGTCCCTCCGGACTATCACAATTTCCCCAATGTCTTCAGTAAGCACAAGGCTGATACCCTTGTGCCCCACAGGGAATTCGATCTCAAGATTGAATTAGAGGAAGGTGCTTCCCCCCCTCTCGGGACTGTTTAGCCGGTTTCCGCTGCAGAACTCGAGTCCCTCCGGGAATTCATAGACAAACACCTCAACTACGGCTTCATCCGTCAGTCCAATTTTGCCCACAGCACCCCCGTCCTCTTTGTCCACAAGAAGGACGGATCCCTCCGCCTCTGTGTCGATTTCCGAGGTCTCAACAAAATCACGAAGAAAGACCGCTATCCACTGCCCCTGATCTCCAACCTCCTTGATTCCCCTAGCCACGCCAAGGTATATACAAAGATCAACCTCTGTCATGCATACCACCTTGTCCGCCTCGCCCCCGGAGATGAGTGGAAAACCGCCTTCTGGACTTGCTATGGCTCGTACGAGTGGCTGGGGATGCCCTTCGGGCTCACCAATGCCCCTGCGGCCTTCCAGCGATTCGTCAATAGCATCTTCGCAGACCTTCTAGATGTCTGTGTCGTAGTTTACCTCGACGACATCCTCATCTATTCCAACGACATGGCTTCTCACAAAGAACATGTCCGGGAAGTCCTATGGCATCTCTGGAAACACGGACTTTATGCCAAACCGGAAAAATGTGAGTGGCACTCGAACTCCATCGAATACCTGGGCTATTGTCTCTCTCCCCAGGGGCTTACCATGTCCCCGGAGAAAGTCCAGGCAGTCCGAGATTGGCCCAAACCCCGGAAGGTCAAGGACATCCAGTCCTTCCTCGGGTTCACCAACTTCTATCGTCGTTTCATCTTCAACTACTCCAATATCGTTGTTCTGCTCACCCGACTCACTCGGAAAAACACCCCTTGGAACTTCGACGACTCCTGCCGCTCCGCCTTCACCCAACTCAAGGACGCTTTCACCCAAGCCCCTATCCTTACTCACTGGATTCCAGACTGCCCTATCATGGTTGAGACCGATGCTTCGGACTATGCTATCGCGGGAATCCTCTTGATCCGGTGTCTGGACGAGGAATTCCGCCCTGTCGTGTTCTACTCCCGCACCTTGACAGCCCCAGAACTCAACTATGACACTCATGATAAGGAGCTCCTCGCTATCCATGAAGCCTTCTGGCATTGGCGTCATTACCTCAAAGGTTCCGGCACCCCTATCGACGTCGTTACCAACCACAAAAATCTGGAATATTTCTCCACCTCCAAAGTCCTGACCCACTGGCAAGCCCACTGGTTGGAATTCTTATCCCAGTTCAACCTCGTCATCCGCTTCCGCCCCGGACACTTGGGAGCTAAACCCGACTCCCTCACTAGATGCTGGGATGTCTACCCCAAAGAGGGGGATAAGGACTATGCTCACGTCAATCCTCATAACCTCTGACCGGTGTTCACTCAAGAACAGCTCGCCTTGTCCCTATGAGCCACTATCCTACTCACCCTGGTCCTCCGGGCCTCGTCCCTACTTGACATTGAAGACATTCACAAGGACATCCTAGATTCCCTGTCCTCCGACCCCATAGCTTCCCTCCATCTCCCGGACTCGTCGGACTCCCGGTGGGCCGTTAACCCCAAAGGTTTCCTGACCCTTGACGATCACATCTTTGTCCCGGAAGCTAAGGACCTCCGTCTTTGCATTCTCCGGTACAAGCACAACCACCCCCTATCTGGACATTTTGGGCAAAACAGGACATTAGAGCTTGTCCGCCAGGAATACACCTGGCCCGGCCTCTGCACCTTTGTCAAGGACTATGTCAGTTCCTGCACTTCCTGCACCCACGCTAAAACTCCGAGACACCGCCCCTATGGAATGCTCAAGCAACTCCCAATCCCCGAAAAGCCCTGGAACTCCATTTCTATGGACTTCATTGAACAACTCCCGTCCTCCGGCGGATACACCGCAATCCTCGTAGTCATTGACCGCCTTTCCAAACAATCCATATTCATTCCCACTGATGACACTATCAACTCTCCGAGCCTCACGAGATTATTCCTGCTCCACGTGTTTTCCAAGCACGGAGTTCCCTCCCATATCACCTCCGACCAGGGTTCCGAGTTCGTCTCCCACTTCTTCCGTTCCCTTGGGAAAGCCCTTGACATCCGACTTCACTTCACTTCGGGATACCATCCCGAAGGTGACGGGCAAATGGAACGGGCAAACCAGACCCTCGAGCAGCACCTCCAAATCTACTGCAATTACCAACAGGACAATTGGTCAGAACTCCTACCCCTCGCGGAATTCGCCTACAATAATGCCCCTAGCGCTACCACAGGAGTATCCCCGTTCTTCGCTAATAAAGGCTACCACCCTAACATCTCGGTCTATCCCGAAAGGGACCTGACCTCATCCTGCACCCGTGAATATGCAGTCGACCTACAGGAACTCCACAAATTCCTATGCGTGGAGATGGCTTGCACCCAGCAACGCTACCAAGGACCCACGGATTCCCGACGACTTCCGGCACCGGACTTCCAGATCGGAGACCAAGCGTTCGTCAAGGCAAAGTATTTCCATTCCACTCGCCCTTCCAAGAAACTCTTGGAAAAGAACCTCGGCCCCTATCCCATCATCGCCCAAGCCGGACCCCTGTCCTTCACCCTCTGACTCCCGGACTCCATGCATGCTGTCCATCCCGTTTTCCATGTCTCCAAATTAGAACTCGCAACTCCGAACACCATCCCGAATCGAATCCAACCCCCACCTCATCCAGTCGAAGTTGATGGAGAACCCGAATATGAAATCTCCGAAATCCTAGACTCCAAAATTGACCGCCGACGCAGGAATTGCAAACTCCTGTACCTGGTAAGGTGGGTGGGTTACAAAGGGACTGATGAAGAAACATCTTGGATCCTCACGACCGAGCTCGCTCATGCATCAGAACTCATCTCGGACTTTCACTCCGCATATCCCGGAAAGTCCGGACCCCTTAGTTCACTCGGATGAGGCCGGAAATACGGTTTTTGATATACGAGAAAACAAAACCATACTACTTGTACAAGAGGAAGGTGATGGGATACTACGCTACTTCCCCATCCCTGTTCTCCTCACCCTCACCCTCCTCCTCATCCCCATCCTCCCCATCTGTCTCCTGACCTTCCTCCCCATCATCCCTCTCCTTCCCCTTCCACTCCGACGCCCCCTGTCACATCCCGAAACTTCCCTAACCAATCCGGCCCGATTCCGAACCCCGGCCCTCATACTTTACCTTAGACAATTTCTCTTTCATCGGACATTCCGAACCCCGTACTTCCCATCCCGGACTTTCGTATTCCCGTCCCGGACTTTCGTATCCTTATCTTGGCTATCGCTTGACATATGTCACTCTCCTTTGACACTTCTTGACATTTACAGTTCCTATCAATAATTCCCTTCCCTCTTGCTTCACAATTATTGCGCCATTGCCTTCAGTCATCATTCTACCATTCTGATGCCATTCTGATTCATTCCTTCCTTTCCTCCGGAAACCCAAAACTCCGATTCACCCGATAGTACTTTAACATCTTTATATCTTCCGGACTCTTCAGTATATAAACCCGCATGTACTCTGATATTTCCTTAGTTCGAATATCAACTAAATCCTGTTCCTTCCTGATCCTCTCCCTTCCAATTCTCTAAGTCCTGAAGTTGACCTTAGGACCAGCCTCCGACCCTCCACTCTTAAATTAAGGAACCAAACTCATACAGGGGCGCAGCACATAAGCTGAAGCCGCAGTTCCTTACCCCTCCGACCCCTTTCAGGAATTCCCGCAAAACCCCACCTCCTCTGCACCTCCGGACATTCCGGGAATTCCGGGAAAGAACATCGGACTTGACACACTCCTGACAAGCTGCCTCGTGAAGCTCCTCGCATCTCATTTGTCAATGCTGCTGCCTTTGTGCATGCGTGCAAACTTGATGGTTCTGAGCAGTTCAGCATTCACCTCTGTCCCCAGGACTCCAAACTCCGGAATTTCTGAAACCACTGAAGAAATCGATCTGTCCTCCGTCCCTCTGGACTATCACAATTTCCCTGATGTCTTCAGTAAGTGCAATGCTGACACCCTCGCACCCCACAGGGAATTCAACCTCAAGATTGACTTAGAGGAAGGTGCTTCCCCTCCTCTCAGGACTGTTTACCCAGTTTCCGCTACAGAACTTGAGTCCCTCTGGGAATTCATAGATGAACACCTCAACTACGGCTTCATCCACCAGTCCAAATCTGCCCACGGCACTCCTGTCCTCTTTGTCCACAAAGGACGGATCCCTACGCCTCTGTGTCAATTTCTGAGGACTCAACAAAATCATGAAAAAAGACCACTATCCCCTACCCCTGATCTCCAACCTCCTCGATTCCCCTAGCCGCGCCAAGGTATACACTAAAATCAACCTCCGCCATGCATACCACCTTGTCCGCATTGCTCCTGGGGATGAATGGAAAGCCGCCTTCTGGACTCACTACGGCTCGTACGAGTGGCTGGTGATGCCCTTTGGGCTCACCAATGCCCCTGTGGCCTTCCAGCGCTTTGTCAATAGCGTCTTCGCAGACCTCCTAGACGTCTGTGTCGTGGTCTACCTCAACGACATCCTCATTTACTCCAACGACATGGCTTCTCACAAAGAACATGTCCAGGAAGTCCTCTGGCATCTCTGGAAACACGGACTTTATGCCAAACTGGAGAAGTGTGAGTGGCACTTGGACTCCATCGAATACCTGGGCTACCATCTCTCCCCCCAGGGATTGACTATGTTCCTGGAAAAAGTCCAGGCAGTCCGAGATTGGCCCGAACCCCGGAAAGTCAAGGATATTCAGTCCTTCCTCGGGTTTGCCAACTTCTATCATCACTTCGACTTCAACTACTCCGATATTGTTGTCCTGCTCACCCAACTCACTTGGAAAAACGCCCCCTGCCACTCCGCCTTCACCCGAGCCCCTATCCTTACTCACTGGATTCCGGACTGTTGTATCATAGTCGAAACTGACACTTTGGACTATGCTATTGTGGGAATCCTCTCGATCCAGTGCCCGGACAAGGAATTCTGCCCCATCACATTCTACTCCTGCACCCTGACAGCCCTGGAGCTCAACTACGACACTCATGATAAGGAACTCCTAGCTATCCACGAAGCTTTCCGTCATTGGCGTCATTACCTCAAAGGTTCTGGCACCCCTATCGATGTCATTACCAATCACAAAAATCTGGAATATTTCTCCACCTCCAAAGTTCTGACCCGCCGGCAAGCCTGCTGGTTGGAATTCCTATCCCATTTCAACCTCGTCATCCGCTTCCGCCCTGGACGCTTAGGAGCTAAGCCCGACTCCCTCACTAGATGCTGGGACATCTACCCAAAAGAGGGGGATAAGGACTATGCTCGCGTCAATCCCCACAACCTCCGCCTGGTGTTCACTCAGGAACAGCTCACCTTGTCCCTATGAGCCACTATCCTACTCGCCCCAGTCCTCCGGGCCTCATCCCTGCTTGACATTGAAGACATTCACAAGGACATCCTAGATTCCCTGTCCCCCAACCCCGTAGCTTCCCTCCATCTTTTGGACTCTTCAGACTCCTGGTGGGCTGTCAACCCCGATGGTTTCCTGATGCTTGACAATCATATCTTTGTCCTGGAAGCTAAGGACCTTTGTCTTCGCATCCTCCGATACAAGCATGACCACCCCCTGTCCGGACATTTTGGGCAAAACAGGACTTTAGAGCTCGGTCGCCGGGAATACACTTGGCCAGGACTCCACACCTTTGTCAAGAACTATGTCAGTTCCTGCACCTCCTGCGCCCGAGCTAAAACCCCTAGACACCACCCCTATGGAATGCTTAAGCAGCTTCCAATCCCTGAAAAGCCCTAGAACTCCATTTCCATGGACTTCATCAAACAACTTCCCTCCTCCGGCAGATATACTGCAATCCTCATAGTCATCGACCGCCTTTCCAAGCAATCCATATTCATTCCCACTCATGACACTACTCTCCAAGCCTCGCAAAACTATTCCTGCTCCACATGTTTTCCAAGCATGGAGTTCCCTCCCATATCACCTCTGACCAGGGTTCCGAGTTCATCTCCCATTTCTTCTGTTCCCTCGGGAAAGCCCTCAACATCCGACTTCACTTCACTTCGGGATATCATCCCGAAGGTGACGGGCAAACGGAATGGGCGAACCAGACCCTCGAGCAGTATCTCCGAATCTACTGCAACTACCAACAGGACAATTGGTCGGAACTCCTACCCCTCACGGAATTTGCCTACAATAATGCCCCTAGCACTACCACAGGGATATCCCCATTCTTCACTAATAAAGGCTACCACCCCAATGTCTTGGTCTACCCTGAAAGGGATCTGACCTCATCCTGTGCCCGCAAATATGCAGTCAACCTACAGGAACTCCACAAATTGATATGCACAGAAATGGCCTGTGCTCAACAATGCTGCCAAGGACCTGCGGATTCCTGACGACTCCCGGCACCGGACTTCCAGATTGGAGAACAAGCATTTGTCAAGGCGAAGTACTTCCATTCCACTCGCCCTTCCAAGAAACTCTCAGAAAAGAACCTTGGCCCCTATCCCGTCATCGCTCAAGCTGGACCCCTGTCCTTCACCCTCCGACTCCCGGACTCCATGCGCGCTGTCCATCCCATCTTCCATGTCTCCCAGTTGGAACCCGCAACTCCAAACACAATCCCAAATCAGGTCCAACCCCCACCTCCCCCAGTCAAAGTCAACGGAGAACCCGAGTACAAAATCTCCAAAATAAAATCCTAGACTCCAAAATTGACCATTAACACCGGAATTGCCAACTCCTGTACCTGGTAAAATGGGCAGGCTATGAAGGGACTGATGAAGAAACTTCCTGGATCCTCGTGACCGAGCTTGCTCACGCATCGGAACTCGTCTTGGACTTTCACTCTGCATATCCTGGAAAGTCCAGATCCCTTAATTTGCTCAGATGAGGGCGGAAACATAATTTTTCGATTTACCAAGACAAATTTCGTCGTTGGATTGCAAGTGAGTAGACATGATGGGTGATGGAACTAAACAACAGTCAGTCAACAGTCACAAGACACCTCAGATCGATCCCCAATTTTCAAACTCCACCATACTTTCCTAACCCATCCAGCCCAATTCCAACCCCCTATGATCAAATCCCAAATCCTGAGCCTCGGACTTTACCTTAGAAGATTTCTCTTTCATCAGACATTCCAAACCCTGTACTTCCCATCCCGGACTTCCACATTCCTGTCCTGGACTTTTGCATTCCTATCTCGACTATCTCTTGACATATGTCTCTTTCCTTTGACACTTCTTGACATCTACAGTTCCTATCAATAATTCCCTTCCCCCTTGCTCCGCAATTATTGCGCCATTGCCTTCAGTCATTATTCCACCATTCTGACACCATTCCAATTCATTCCTTACTTTCTTCTGGAAACCCGAAACTCCAATTCGTCCGACATCTTTATATCTTCTGGACTCTGCAGTATATAAACCCACTTGTACTCTCTGATATTTTCTTAGTTTAAATATCAACTAAATCCTGTTCTCTCCTGATCTGCTTCACTCTGAACCCCTTCAGTCCTTAAGTTGACCTTAGGATTAACCTCCGACCCTCTGCTCTGAAATCAAGGAACAGAACTCATATAGGGGCACAGCACATAAGCTGAAGCCAAAGTTCCTTACACCTCTGACCCCCCTCAGGGATTCCCACCCAACTCCGCCACTTCTGCGTGCTCTGGACTATCCAGGAATTCCGGGATTGAACCCGGACTTGACACGACCCCCCTCAGGGATTCCTGACCAACCCCGCCATTCTGCGCACTCTGGAATATCCAGGAATTCCGGGATTGAACCCAGACTTGACAGATGGGGAATATGGGATTTGGGATGTTGGGATATGAGGTCAAGGTGAAAATCCTCTAAGGTAAAGTCCAGGGTTTGGGATTTGATCATAAGGGGTCAGAAACATGTTGTATGGGTAGGGAAAGTTTTGGGATGTGACACAAGGGCAATGTAGTAAGATATAAGCTCAGTGTACTAGGCAGTAGTCACTGAGGTAGCTGGGTACGAACAAATGAAAGAGTAAGTACATGATTAAGTAAGCTGTGGCATAGCCACACGACGTTTGAACTCCAACACTCCCCCTCAAACGGCGCGAAGTCCAAGTTCTGAAGCGAAGTGCTTCGCCTTCGTACTAGGTAAAGCTTTCGTGAGGGTATCGGCAACCATGTTATCAGTAGGACAATAGAGGATATGAATAGAACCGTTAGAAATAGAGAAACAAATAAAATGGTGGCGAATATCAATATGCTTCGTTTGAGCATGATAATTTCCATCCTTGGTAAGCACGATGGCGAATTGGTTGTCGCTATAGAGAGTAGTCGGGTGCTTGAGAGGTCGGAATATTTCGCCAATAAGGCGACGTAGCCATATAATCTCTTTAGCGGCGTGCGTGGCTGCAACATACTCAGCTTCCGTGGTTGAGAGGGTAACAAGCTCTTGCTTCTTCGATCCCCAGGAAATAGCTCCCCCATCAATGAGGAAAGCATAGCCTGTTATAGCGTGACAATGTTCCTGCAATGCACCGTCAGCATCGGCATAGCCAACGAGACCCTTCGACTCTGTACCATAGGTCAGTGACCAACCCTTCGTCCCTACGAGATAGCGGTAGACACACTTTAGTGCCTCCCAGTGAGTCCACCCAGGGTTTTCAGTGAACTGGGCTAGAGTAGAGACAATGAATGCTATGTCCAGCCGTGTACCAACAGCGAGGTACATGAGTGAACCTAAGGCTTCACGAAATGGCACTTGTTGCATCTTGGCGATTTCGATGGCAGATTTTGGGGACTGGTTTCACGAGAGCTGAACGTTTGGGTCCATGGGGATGGAGACAGGTTTCTGGTTGGCAAAATATTTGACAAGTATTGCTTCGACAAATGGTTCTTGTGAAATGGATAGAGTGCGAGCGTCACGATCGCGAGTCACCCACATGCCGAGTAGCCAACTGATAGGCCCAAGGTCAGTGATTTTGAATCGCAAACTGATTTCAGCTTTGAAAGCTTTGACGAGTTCCTTGGAGCTTCCCGTTACCGCACAGTCATTGACGTGCGAGGCTAAGATGAGTAAATGAATGCCTATTTTCGCTACAAAGACTCCCCAATCAGCATCAGTGCGGCGAAATCCCAGTGCGGCGAGTTCCCTGCAAAGTCATTGATACCACTTCAGGGCCCCCTGCTTGGATCTGTAAAGTGCGACACGTAAACGGGTGACAAGGTCTCAACCGCCTTTGTCAAAACCAGGTGGGAGTTCCATGTAAATGATCTCGTCGTCATCCAATTTACCATTTAGGAAGACACTGTGGAAGTTGAAAACATCAACGTCCCAGTCATGATGGGCGGCAATGGCTAAGATGAGACGGAGGGATGCGAGGCGAGCTACGGGCGCGTCAGTTTCATAATAATCCACCCCTTGAACTTGCGTGAATCCATGTGCGACAAGATGAGCTTTGTACTTGTCAATTTCATCTGCTGAGTTCTTTTTGATCTTGAACACCCATTTACAGTCGACGACGTTGACATTTGGCGGTGGTCGTTGCACTACATCCCACGTATGCGCGTCGTCAAGACTTTTCAGCTCGAATTTGATTGCTTCATCCCATCGTGGCCAATCTGGCTGTGAACGAGCCTCGTTCACAGTGCGTGGTTCCAATGCTTCGGCCTCGCAAGTTCCCGCAAACATTGCATAAGCGGAATTCTCGCCTTCCAATTCCCACTGTGTGCTGGCATCAGCAACTCCTCCCGCGCTTTCTCCACCACTCTCACGTCGGCCCTCAACAGGCTGAAGACCTGGGGGAAATTTTGGTTCCCCTTCTCGTCCATCATGCGTGCCCACACCGTCACGCAGCATTCGCATATAGTGAGTCTCCATTCGTTGATGGGTTGAGCACCTGAGAGTTTGCATAGGTGGTTGTTCAAAATCTGGGCCCAGTGGATCAAGACCATTCAAGGGCATCGTTTCAGCATTATCGGATGCGGTGGGAGGCTCTGTGGTGACAGAGGAGTGAGGTGGGGGTTTGGGTACATCAGCTGTTGCGAGATCCTTGAGATCAGCACGCTGATCGTTGTCCAACCCTTTTCCTTTCTCCCTCTCGATCTGTGAGCTGTTTGGAACCAAGACCGGCGCCTCACATCTCTTGAACGAGACATTTCATTCAACAGCAACCATACAACGGTCCTTGAAGTACACGCAGTGGCCCCCACTCTCAGCGTCAAAGCCCACCCAACGTCCCTCGCGCACTCTGGTGTCGAGTTTGGAGGTGTTTGGGTCGTGTACCCATACGTGGGTACCCCAGCACGGTATGTTCGATATATTGGGCCGCTTCGCATACAGCAGCTCATACGGCATCTTGCCATTGAGCACTCGCGACACTGTGTGATTCTTTGTATAGACGACATGCGCTAACACTTCACCCCACAGGAATTTCGGAAGTCCTGTCCCGTGCGTAATGGTGCGAACATGTTCAACGAGCATATGGTTGAGTCACTCGGCGACACCATTGTGCTGCGGGGTGTCATGCATGGTGAGTCGTCGCTCTGTCCCTGCCGCTTTCAAGTGACGGGTAAACTCGTCACTCAGGTACTCCCCCCCTCGGTCCGACCACAGCCATTTAATTGACGTCGAGTGCTGCGTCTTTGCCCAGGCTGTGTATTCCTTGTAGGAATCAAAGGTTTCTGCTTTCGAGGCCTGCAGATAAAGGTGGGTGTACCACGTATAGTCGTCCATGAATGATGCATAATAGCTCTTCTTGCCAGGAGTTTGGGTAGGCGAGGGTCCCCAGAGGTCTGTATGCACCTCGTTGCCGAACTTTTCACAGCGTTGTGGCTCACGAATCTTCCCGATAGCCTTACGAACAGCCTTGGCATATTCACATGGCTCGCATTGTCCCATGGTCTTGTGAAGTGGGTCAAGTTTGACTCCCTCTACCATTCCCTTGGCTAACATTTCGTGGATAGCAGCTGGCGCGATATGAGACAGTCGCACATGAGGGTCTTCCATGGTAACAGTTTCGACTGCTCCTGCTGTGCCTGCAAAGGACTGGTTCATAGTTGGGCGTCGTACACGGTACAGGCCATTGTTGATTGGTACTTCCCCCAACAGCTTCTTATGAGAGTCGAATATGCGACAGACTGTGTTGCAAAACAGAGCAACATACCCTGCTGCTGCAAGCTGGCTAATGGACACAAGGGTCACTCCCATCGACGGTGCGTACAAGACATTTTTCAACAAAATGCGTGTCGTTGACCGTCCATTTGGGATTTCGATGTGTAGGCTTCCTTGTCCAACAGCATTGAACGTGTGCTTGTCTGCCGCAGTGATGGGTTTCGGAGGGATAGGGATGAGGTCGATAAAATGGTCTTTATAGGGAGATAGATGTTGTGAAGCACTGCTATCATAGATCTCGATTGTAGCAGTTGACGGTGTTTGGGCTAGCATAGCATAGGGCAGCATTGACATAGCCTCTGGCTTGTCATGGCCTTCAGCATTGGATTCTGCCATCCAAACTGCATCGGGCTCGGTGCTCGTTTCTGCAGCTGTGTTTGCTTTTGCTCCCTT
>MU127429.1:820376-840031 GCA_014904945.1 Gyrodon lividus
AGGGAAGAATATAAAGTGTAGTAATAGATGCAGTAAATGGAAAGTTAAAAAGGCTAAGCAAACACAAGGGTTGTGTGGTCACAGTTCCGGTGCTTCCGCTTCCGGAAGGAGTGCGAGAATTTCGGAAGCAGTCTCAGAACATAGTGGTTCTGAGGTGGTTCCAGCTGGAAGCATTTGAACTTATGTTGACATGGTTCAGAGGCCGGAAGGCCGGAAGGGTCTGGTACTTAGGGTTGAATACTAACACTCCCACTCAAGTGTAACCGTAGTCCCATAGCTTTGATGAACTTCCAGTGTTGATCCTTTGCAAGTGGCTTTGTAAGGATATCTGCCACCATGTCTCCAGTTGGAACATAGCGGACAATTGCTTCTCCTTTGCCAACAAGGTCATCACAAACAAAATGATATTTCCATTGGATATGTTTGGTTTGTGCTTGGAACTGTGGATCACGAGATAGGATTATGGCAGCTTGGTTGTCACAGAACAATTGAGTTGGTCCCTTTTGTGGATGTCCAATCTCATCGAAAAAGGTTCGAAGCCATGCAAGGTGTTGTCTAGCATTGCTAAGTCCAATGTATTCTGATTCTGTAGTGGAGAGAGCCACCATACTTTGTTGTTTACTGGACCAAGAGATCAGTCCATGGTTGCTGATGAACAGGAAGCCAGAAGTGGACTGGGAGTTATCTGGATCTTGGGACCATCCAGCTTTGGTATATCCATGGAAGTCCGAATCCATGGAGAGCTCTGTCCCATCAAATCTGAGTTCCATGTCTTTTGTGGCTTGTATGTATCTGAGTACATGTTTGGCAGCTTCCCAGTGCATCAGCTTGGGTTTGGCACTGAAGTAACTGAGTGTCCCAACTGCATATGCGATATCAGGACAGGTTCCAAGCATGAGGTACATTAAGGATCCAATGATGGTGAGATATGAAACATGATGACCATCTATGACTTGCTCTGGAGTGATCCGGTCATCCTCTGGATCTGTTACAGAGAGTTGGGAATTGTGTGCCATAGGTGTCCATACAGGCTTGCAGGTAGACATGCCAGTGCACTCAAGGACTGTGCAGGAATACTGTGATTGGGACAAGGAGATTGTTCGGAGGTTGCAATTTCTCTTGATTTCAATGCCCAGAATATACTTGGCCTCTCCAAGATCCTGCATCTTGAAGCTGGCAGAGAGTTTGGCTTTTATGGAGTCCATGAACTTGCAAGTGGTGGCAGCCAAGAGTAGGTCATCGACATAAACAATGAGGAAACAGACCTCTCCATCCTTCCAGAAGACATAGAGGCAGGTCTCTGTGTCTAAGTGGATGAAACCTAGCTCTCTGAGCTTCCAATCCAAAGTCTTGTTCCAAGTTCTTTCTGCCTGCTTAAGTCCATACAGGGAACGTCAGAGCTTCCAGCAATGTCCAGGTTGAATGGGAACACCTTCTGGAGGGAGCATGTATAGATCTTCCTCCAGCTCTCCATTCAGGTAGGCTGTTGAGACATCCATCTGATCTAACTCCAGGTTGTGTTTTGTGGCCAAGGCAATGAGAGTGTGAACAGAGTCAAGATTTGCTACTGGAGCAAAGACTTCCTGATAGTTGACGCCTTCTTTTGGGTGAAACCTCATGCAACTATTCGAACCTTGTACTGTTCCACATTTCCATGTTGGTCACGTTTGATGCAGAAGACAGGCTTCGAGGTAATCGGAGTGACCCCTTCCGGGCTGAGAACCGTTTCATAGACATGGTTTGAGTTGAGACTCTGGAGTTCTTCCTCCATGGCCTGCTTCTCCACCAGAGTAAGCTTCCTTGAGTGTGTTAGGAAGGGGTTCATTGGAGTTGGAGTTGGTAGATCCGGCAAATATGAAGTCTTCCATGTCCTCAATGGATGCTGAGAATGCTCCTGGATTGCCAGAAGTCCACCTCTCACATGTCCAAAGCCCATGCAGCCAAAATCTCCCCTGCTCTGGAAACCAAACCAGAGGGCTCTACCCCTGAGGCAAAAAAATAGAGCACAGCCTTCTGGACTCCACACAGGAAGGAGGCTGTGTTGAATCCCACCGTGCACCCATGGAGATCCATCTCAATGTGTCCGCTCTTTACAATCCCAAAGCCCATATGCCACCTATATCTTTTCCTGACTTTTGCAAAATCCTTGCTTTTCCCGCTTTATTAGATTGTGGTTCTACTGATTGATTCATTGATACTACTTTTGTTAATAAGCACCACTTTCTGACATATTCCGTTCCCCCTATTCTGCTGAAACTTTTTGATGGTACTGTCAAGTCCAGGTTCAATCCCAGAATTCCCAGATAAGTCCGGAGTGCGTGGAATGGCGGATGTTGGTCGTGAATCCCTGAGGGGGGGTTGGAGGGGCAAGGAACTTTGGCTTCAGCTTATGTGCTGCGCCCCTGTACAAGTTCTGTTCCTTAATTTCAGGGCAGAGGGTCGGAAGACAATCCCAAGGTCAACTTAAGGACTGAAGTGGAGTAGGAGAGAATGGGATTTAGTTGATATTTGAACCAAGGAAATATCAGAGAGTACAAGCGGATTTATATACTGAAGAGTCCAGAAGATATAAAGGTGTTAAAGTATGTTGGACGAATCAGAGTTTCAGGTTTCCGGAACAAAGTAAGGAGTGAATCAGAATGGCATCAGAATGGTGGAATAATGACTGAGGGTAATGGCACAATAATTGTGAAGCAGGGGCAAAGGGAATTATTGATAGGAACTGCAGATGTCAAGAAATGTCAAAGGAAAGAGACATATGTCAAGAGATAGCCAAGATAGGAATACAAAAGTCTGGGATGGGAATGCAAAAGTCCAGGACAGGAAATACAGGGTTCGGAATGTCCGATGAAGGAGAAATCTTCTAAGGTAAAGTCCAAGGCTCGGGATTCGGGATTTGATCATAGGAGGCCAGAATTGGGCTGGATGGGTTAGGAAAGTTTCAGGATGTGACAGGTACTTCCAATTCTACAATTACCTGTGCTGTTGACCTTTCAATCAGTTTCCCTTCCGGCTTTGTCACCTCCAATACATTTTATGTTACTCTGTTGGATTCATCTTGGTCCCTTGTTCTAGGACACAACTGGCTCACCTGCTACAATCCATCAATTGACTGGGGACTGGGCAGTATCACTTTCCGAACTCTGGCTCAAGACTTGCCAATGACTCTGACGTCACCTCCAGAGATTCCAGACCCCATTCCCTCAACAAGCCACCTTGCAAAGCTCCTCGCATCTCATTTGTCAATGCTGCTGCCTTTGTGCACACATGCAAACTCAATGATTCCAAGCAGTTTAGCATCCACCTCCGTCCCCAGGACTCCAAACTCCATTCTGTATCCCTTGATGCCAAGGCCCCCAAAGATGTTGAGCTGTCCTCTGTCCCTTTGGACTATCATGACTTCCCTGATGTCTTCAGTAAGCACAAGGCTGACACCCTCATGCCTCACAGGGAATTTGATCTCAAGATTGACTTAGAGGAAGGTGCTTCCCCTCCTCTCAGGACTGTTTACCTGGTTTCTGCGACAGAACTTGAGTCCCTCTGGGGCTTCATAGATGAACACCTCAACTATGGCTTCATCTGTCAGTCCAAGTCCACTCATGGTGCCCCTGTCCTCTTTGTCTGAAAGAAGGACAGATCCCTGTGCCTCTGTGTCAATTTCCGAGGCCTCAACAAAATCAAGAAGAAAGATTGCTATGCCCTACCCCTAATTTCTGACCTGATCAATTCCCCTAGTCACACCAAGGTGTATACCAAAATCAACCTCTGTCATGCTTACCACCTTGTCAGCATCGCCCCCAGGGATGAGTGGAAAACCACCTTCTGGACTCGCTATGGTTTATATGAGTGGCTGGTGATGCCCTTCAGGCTCACTGTCAAGTCTGGGTTCAGTCCCGGAATCCCGGAGAGTCTGGAGTGCGCAGAAAGGCGAAAGGGGGTTGGAGGGGCAAGGGACTTTGGCTTCAGCTTATGTGCTGCACCCCTGTATGAGTTCTGTTCCTTAATTTTAAGGCAGAAGTTTGGGAGACAATCCTAAGATCAACTTAAGGACTGAGAGAGGTTTCAGAGTGAAGCAGAGACTTTGGAGGATAGAACAGGATTTAGTCGATATTTGAACTAAGGAAATATTACAGAGTAAAGGCAGGTTTATATACTGAAGAGTCCAGAAGATATAAAACTGTTAAAGTATCTCAGACGAATCAGGGCTTTGGGATTCGGAGCATAGTAAGGGGATGAATTGGAATGGTGTCAGAATAATGGAATAGTAACTGAGGACAATGGCACAATAATTGTGAAGCAGGGGGAAAGGGAATTATCGATAGGAACTGTAAATGTCGAGGGATGTCAAAGGAAACGAACATATGTCAAGAGATAGCCAAGATAGAAGTATGAAAGTCTGGGACAGGAATGCAAAAGTCCAGGACAGGAAATACGGGATTTGGAATATCAGATGAAGGAGAAAATCTTCCAAGGTAAAGTCTGGGGCTTGGGGTTTGATCATAAGGGGCTGGAAGTGTGTTGGATGGGTCAGGAAAGTCTTGGGATGTGACATGTTCCTATTCCCTGATTATCATTAGTGAGCACTTCTCCGCCCACTTCACTACATAAATACAGTGGCTCAAAAAACTGTCCAGATTTTTGGACACTTTTCACTAAACACAATATTCTCTGATACCACCTGACCCTAATATTAAACTATAAGTGTATGTAATACAGTACCTACTATTGGCTTTCTATTGGTTCAAGGATCAAGGATGTTGGATAAGGTTTAATGAAATGGCAGCCATTTCAAAACAATGACTCATTTGGACAATTTTTTGACTTTATATATGTATACTTAGTTTTCACTTCAGATTCATCAGGTGGGACATACTTGCTATGATTTTGAGAGGCTTCGGAATCATTGTAAGGAATTGTTACAAATTTAGCAGATAAGCCTGATTTGGATGTATGTATCTCCTAACTTGATTACTATTCCTGCTTATTTTTCTACATCATAATCTTGACATTTCTTGATGGCCCTGTCACCTGTCACCTTACTATGTTTCAGTGCCTGTCCTATGTGACAAAAACTATAAGAGGGCAGTGATTTCCCAGACTACTAGGAATTAGCTAGGAGTAGTAAATAGGTATAAAGTAAACTCACCTCAGCCACTGCCAAAGAGGGGCAAAGAACAACTGAGGAATCTGAAGTGAAAACAAAACTAAGTATATATATGTGGCAGAGTGGGTGGTGAAGTGCTCACTGATAATAATTAGGAAATAGGAACAGAAACATGAGAAGAGATGGGATTAAGCAATGTAAGAAAGTGATGGAGTATCCTTGGAGGCTCAAGAGTGATGACAAGAAAAGGATGATGGGGCACAATAAGAGTCCACATGAGTTCCAGATTGATTCCAAGCAGACACTGAGACTGTGAGTGATTCCACCTGGTGGTGGAGCGGAGGTATGAACTTCAACATTCTGGAAGTGTGGAGCTGGTGTTCCATAAGAGGGCAGTGATTACCCAGACTCAGCTGCTGCCAAAGAGGGACAAAGAATGACTGAGGAATCTGAAGTGAAAACTAAGTATATGTATGTAGCAGAGTGGGCAGAGAAGTGCTTGCTAATGATAATCAGGGAATAGAAACAGAAACAAGAGGAGTTGGGATTAAGCAATGTAAGAAAGTGATGGAGCGTCCCTGGAGGCTTGGGAATGAATGATGACAAGCAAAGGATGATGGAATGTGTCAGTATTCAACCCTAAGTACCAGACTCTTCCGGCCTTCTGGCCTCAGAACCATGTCAACATAAGTTCAAATGCTTCCAGCTGGAACCACCTCAGAACCACTATGTTCTGAGACTGCTTCCGAAATTCTTGCGCTCCTTCCGGAAGCAGAAGCACTGGAACTGTGACCACACAACCCTTGTGTTTGCTTAGCCTTTTCAACTTTCCATTTACTGCATCTATTACTACACTTTATATTCTTCCCTTAGGTTCATTCCAGGGAACATGATATGAGTATACCTCCGCCCATAGTATATATATTTCTCTTCAGTCTATCAGCACCTCATTCGTTTCCGTCCATCTAGACAGCGGCTGAGGTGAGTTCATATCTACTTAGTTTTTATTCCTAGCTAATGTACTGTAGCTTTGGACAACTCCTGCCCTCTTCTGTCACATCCTGAAACTTCCCTAACCCATCCGGCCCAATTCCAACCCCCTATGATCAAATCCTGAATCCCAAGCCTCGGACTTTACCTTAGACAATTTCTCTTTCATCGGACATTCCAAACCCCGTACTTCCCGTCCCGAACTTTTGCATTCCCGTCCTGGACTTTCTGCATTCCTGTCCTGGACTTCCGTATTCCCGTCCCGGACTTTCGTATTCCTATCTTGGTTATCTCTTGACACATGTCACTTTCCTTTGACACTTCTTGACATTTACAGTTCCTATCGATAATTCCCTTCCCCCTTGCTTCGGAACTATTGCACCATTGCCTTCAGTCATTATTCTACCATTCTGACACCATTCTGATTAATTCCTTACTTTCTTCTGGAAACCCGAAACTCCAATTCGTCTGACATACTTTTAACATCTTCATATCTTCTGGACTCTTCAGTATATAAACCCGCGTGTACTCTCTGATATTTCCTTAGTTCAAATATCAACTAAATCCCATTCTTTCTTGATCCCCTCTGAACCGCCTCAGTCCTTAAGTTGATCTTAAGATTGATCTCTGACCCTCTGCTCTGAAATCAAGGAACAGAACTCATACAGGGGTGCAGCACATAAGCTGAAGCCAAAGTTCCTTACCACTCCAACCCCCCTCAGGAATTCCCGCCAAACCCCGCTTTCTCCACACTCTGGACTATCCAGGAATTCCAGGAATGAACCCAGACTTAACATCTTCTAGGTAAATAAACAAGTCGTTTCTGTCCATCTAGACAGCGGCTGAGCTTTGGGCAACTCCTGCCTTCTTCTAGATTCTGTCAGGTTATGAGCCCCATTGGCACAAGCTAACAGCACACTCAGCAACGACTCAATTCCATCTCACACTTCCCTCAGTGCACACTAGTTCTCCTCAGAACTCACTTCCAGTTTCAACTCCAACCCAAACACTCTACCTGCACCATGTCACCCTCAGACACTGTCCATGCAGAAGAAACCCCCACAGGACCAAACAATTATGAAATCTGGAAGGTCCAGATCTCGGCAAAACTACATGCTGAAAAAGTTTTTGGTGTAGTCTCAGGGACCAATGCACAGCCTGTCCCCTCATCACTCGTTACCTCATCTGACATCCAAGAATGGCAGAAACATGACGAGAAGGCTCATGGCATTATTCAGCTACACATCTCAGATGCCCTCCTCATGAAAACTTGCAATGAGACAAGCTCCAAGAAACTCTTTGATGCTCTCGTCAAACTGCATGAAACCCCAAACATCTCCTCCGCCTTTTACCTTTTCCAACAACTCTTCAGTAGCACATGGGGTGGGAACTCTGCAGTCTCTGAACAGATCTCCACACTTTGCACCATTGAGTCTCGCCTTGCCGGGATGAAATTCTCTGTCAATGACAAAGTACTCTCTTTCATCCTGCTCAACTCCCTTCCCAAAACCTCAGAATGGGAGATGTTCAAATCCTCTGTTGTCAATACTGTGGAAGACAGCAAACTCACATTTGATGCCATAGAAACACGCATCACTGCTGAGGACTCCTGCCTATACCCTTCCGGCCATTCCGAGTCAGCCTTGAAAGCCTCCCGGCCCAGAACCTCCAAGCCATCCACTCGCCCCTCAAATGCCAATGCATGGTGTGAACATCACCTCTCCACCACTCACAACACCTCTGATTGCAACACCTACAAGAAGTGGGTCTCAGAGCTGAGCAAAGGCGGTTTCAGGAAGCCAGAGAAGGGAAAGGACAAGGCAAATGCTGCAGAGGAAACACCAGATCCTCCGGAAGCAGCAAACATAGCTAATGAACATATATCCCAGTTAGCAATGGAACATATTCACACTTACCTCTCGTCTGAACCAAATGAAAGTGGGAGAAACAATCTGATCATTGACTCTGGAGCATCTTCACACATTGTACCTCATCGATCCTGGTTCCATACCTACCGACCACTGCATCCTCCTTGACCAGTAACCCTTGGAGACAACTCTAACACCATGGCCATTGGAATAGGCACTGTACCACTCATCTCACAAATCTCTGGGAAGAATTATGAGATAATGCTATCAAATGTCCTTCTGATTCCGGAGTTCCAAATTTCCCTTATCTCAGTAAACCAACTCGCCTCTGCAGGTCTCTCCACAGCCTTTCCAGCTGCTTCCGACATATGTTATGTCCAGAAGGACTGGAACACCATACTTGTTGCTGTACACAAAAATGGACTGTACCATGCAAGAGCTATTCCAGATGACCAACGGGAGGCTGCACTCGCAACTGTAGATATAAACCTTCTACATTGGCACATGGGTCACATCTCCACCAACCACATCCAACAAATGGTGAAGTCTGGACAACTCAAGGGGATAGATACTCTCATCAGCACCACTACATTTGTGAAGCATGTGTTCTTGGGAAGATGAAGAAACTACCTTTTGAACCCCAGGGAGGACCTCGCACTACTCGCTCCCTTGAGATGGTTCATACAGATGTCGGTGGTCCTATCACTCCCAGATCCCAAGAAGGCTACAGGTTTTGGATCGTCATTATAGATGACTACAGTCGCTTCCCATGGATCTACTTCATGAAACACAAGAATGAAGCACTGCAGGTTTACAACCAATGGAAAAAGGACATTGAGACTGTCTTCCGAACGGAAATAGGTCGGGAAGACTTTTCCAAATCCTATGTCAAATGGGTTCACAGCGATGGTGGAACTGAATATGTCAACAAGGCATTCCGAGACCAATTCCAAATGGATGGAACACTTCATGAAATTTCTGCGCCATACACACTAGAACAAAACGGGTTGGCGGAACAAATGAACCAAACATTATTCACTCTTGCAAACACCATGCTTGAGGAGTCCAAGTTCCCCAAATCCTTTTGGGCTGATGCAATGGCCACTGCTGCCTATGTCACTGCATGGAGTCCAGCTTCTGGAATTGATGGAAAGATTCCATACCAAGTCTTCTTCAATCAACAAGTGGACCCCACTCTCTTCCGACCCTTTGGGTGCCCAGCATATGCCTACACACCAAAGGAACAACGTGGAGGAAAATTTCAATCCCATGGAAAGAAATGTATCATGATTGGGTATACTTATGGACAGCAAGCCTACAAGCTCCTTGACATAGAACATCAAACCATCATTTCCAGCCAACATGTCACTTTCGATGAAACCGGAACCATCCCAGAAGCGGAATTAGCCCCTTGGAGTGCCCCCACTGTTGAGGGACAGTGGGAGGGCCTACTTCCAGAGCACCTCCACAAACCAGAACAAAGTCATGGTGATGATGGTGATGATGATTGACATCCACCAAATCCCAGACCAGTGGGAGGCATGGCTCAGCAAAATGCTCCAGAACCACCAGCAAGCTCTACAATCCAAGAGCTTGCAGAGCACTTTGAAAATCTCCACTTAGATGCTCCTCCATTACATCTTCCACCACCTCTGGTCCCAGCAGTTCCAGTGGTTCTAGCAGTTCCAGTGGTTCCAGCAGTTCCAGTGGTTCCAGCAGTTCCAGTGGTTCCAGCAGTTCCAGCAGTTCCAGTAGTTTCAGCTCCAGTTCTAGCTCCTGCACGTGTCATAGCCAGAGTACAATGTAATGCTCAACAACAAAAACCTGCAAACAAGAATAAGGAGTACCAATGTACATTGGATGAAGAAGCTGAAAGACGAACAAACTGAAAGGAACATGAGGCTCAGTCACACCCACCAGAACCAGGTCCCATTTCTGAACTACCAGACCAAACTCTGGAACCACCAGAAGACGAACCTGGCAATCCTTAGCCATATGTCCTGCAGCCCTGCAGCACATACACAGCTTGGAGTTGAAACAATGTTTGCATTCCTCAGAGTTGAGACGTCCATCCTTCCCGAGTTTACTGGAGAGGTCCATTGGTTTTGGGATAGGGGTAGAGGATTTCCCTTTAGAGGATGACAAGGAAGAGGCGAGATTTGAGGAGTGGTGGGAAGTGGCAGGTTTTGAAGATGGAGTGGTGGAAGTGCTTTTGGTTGTGGAGGTCTGGTTTCCTGAAGGTCTGGTCTGGCGAGCAACTGTGGACTTGTGTTCCCAGTATCTCCCATCAATAGTCTGGGCAAGAGTTTGAAGTTCTCATAGGGAGTGCAGTTTTCCAATGCAGGAAAGCTCACCTTTGATCCAATCAGGGAGTCCACTGTAGAAATGGTGTCAGAGGGCTCCTTCACCATAACCCTGGACCTGGGAGGCTAGGCAGTGTCAAGTCTGGGTTCAATCCCGGAATTCCCAGATAAGTCCGGAGCACACGGAACAGCAGAGTCAGTCAGGAATCCCTGAGGGGGGTCAGAGGGGCAAGGAACTTCGGCTTCAGCTTATGTGCTGTGCCCATGTACAAGTTCTGTTACTTAATTTCAGGGCAGAGGGTCGGAAGACAATCCTAAGGTCAACTTAAGGACTGAAGTGGAGCAGGAGAGAACAGGATTTAGTTGATATTTGAACTAAGGAAATATCAGAGAGTACAAGCGGGTTTATATACTGAAGAGTCCGGAAGATATAAAGGTGTTAAAGTATGTCGGATGAATTGGGGTTTTGGGTTTCCACAACAAAGTAAGGGATGAATTGGAATGGTGTCAGAATGGTGGAATAATAACTGAGGGCAATGGCACAATTATTGTGAAGCAGGGGGAAAGAGAATTATTGATAGGAACTGCAGATGTCAAGGAACGTCAAAGGAAAGAGACATATGTCAAGAGATAGCCGAGATAGGAATACGAAAGTCCAGGACGGGAATGCAAAAGTCTGAGATGGGAAATATGGGGTTTGGAATATCCAATGAAGGAGAAATCTTCTAAGGTAAAGTTCAAGGCTCAGGATTTGGGATTTGATCATAGGGGGCCACAATTGGGTCAGATGGGTTGGGAAAGTTTCGGGATGTGACAACCTCATCCAGGCCAAAAAAGCAGACTGTGATCAACATTTCCATTTCAAATCAGCCAGTGCCAGCTATGTCCACAAGTCACTCACTGCCTCACAGTGACTGTAATGGTGACACTGTTGATTCAGATGATGATTTGTCAGGTCCAGAGATGGAAAGAGCAGCTGCATCAACAGGCTTACCGTTAGAAGCGAGGGAGATAGGCAGGGCAAGCGCTGAGTTGCTGTCAGAGATGTTCAGGAGCAATGGAGAGGGGAGCATGACAAAATGTATACCTGGCAAGTGATGAGAACTTGACCCAGCAGTCAACTACCTGATTAATGGTGAGAAACACTCAGGCTTGATGTGTCGCAGGAAGGTCTTTGACATTTGTTTTGCTAACAACACAGCTGGTGGGAATTTGAAATTACATGAGTCAAGTGCTACAATACTAATCATTTCTCTTAGCCTTTGACCACATTGAGTGTAACTCAAACATGCCCAATGGTTGCCCTTGCTGCAACCTTCACCACCCTGAAGACCTGTCAAGTCCAGGTTCAATCCCAGAATTCCCAGAGAGCCCAGAGTGCGCGGAAAGGTGAAGGGGTTGGGTATCCCTGAGGGGGGGTCAGAGGGGCAAGGGACTCTGGCTTCAGCTTATGTGCTGCATCCCTGTATGAGTTCTGTCCCTTAATTTCAAGGCAGAAGCTTGGGGGACAATCCTAAGATCAATTTAAGAACTGGGAGAGGTTTTCAGAGTGAAGCAAAGACTTTGGAGGATAGAATAGGATTTAGTCAATATTCGAACTAAGGAAGTATTACAGAGTGAAGTCAGATTTATATACTGAAGAGTCTGGAAGATATAAAACTGTTAAAGTATTTCGGACAAATCGGGGTTTCAGGTTTCTGGAACAAAGTAAGAGGATGGCTTTAATGGCGTCAGAATGATGGAATAATAACTGAGGACAATGGCGCAATAATTGTGAAGCAGGGGGAAAGGGAATTATTGATAGGAACTGTGAATGTCAAGGAATGTCAAAGGAAAGGGACATATGTCAAGAGATAGCCAAGATAGGAATGCAAAAGTCCAGGACAGGAAATACATGATTTGGAATATCAGATGAAGGAGAAATCTTCTAAGGTAAAGTCCAGGGCTCGGGGTTCAGGATTTGATCATAAGGGGCTAGAATTGTGTCGGATGGGTTGTGAAAGTTTTGGGATGTGACAAGACCTCTCTTTAGTTGCTTTGAACATCTCCAAATCTCGTCCATTACCACAGCGCTCTCATCTTGCAAAGTATACCCAGGAAAGGCATGACTGGGACCTCTGTGAGGTGCTTGAAGACTGGAGGGAGTAAAACTACTGCTATCTTTGGCTGCGCCAGTCTCAATGACCTCAATGACCTCAGACCATCTCTAATCATGCCCAATGCCATTCTTGACCGCATTGTCAATGCCGCACACCACTGCAAGATCAACTCCATTCTGGACCTCAAGAGGGAGACAGGGTGGACAGACAGCAATGCATATGGTGACAATGTGGTCACCATCATTCAACGCCATGCCATACCACTTCCCAGCCCTTTTGTCACCACTCCACTTGGGTTAATGTCAATAGTCTCAACACTACCCCCCACCCTGCCCCATTTTTGACAATGCACATTCATATTCCCACACACTCAACCACAGGCCCACTGGCATCCACCTCCATAGCTGGTCCTAGTGCCCAGCTCTCCTGCATCACAGCCACAAAGTGCTGCAATAAATGCAGTGCTTTTGGTCAAGAAGGTCACAATGGTATGTTTAATTCTTAAATTTGCATTACTTTTTTTCTCATTCCACATGCAGTTCGGAACCATATCTGCCATAACCACCCACAGTTCCAAGCCCAGAAAAATACCACTCACAGTAGTGATAGCACCAAAGAAAATGTAAGTGATTGTGAGCAAAGTCAAGAGGCTAGTAAGCTAATATCTGCTGCTGAAAGATGACATCTCCCTCTACAACAAATCCACCATAATATTATTGAGTCCCAATTGCACAAAGGAGTCATCCTCATTTTCACCACTGTCCACTCCCTCCTCCTGACCTTGGGCTGCCTGCTCCATCATATAATGTCCTTTATCATGCATATCTATAATCTCATGTCAAGTTTTCCTACCAGTAGTTGGAGTGTGGGGAGAGTCTAATGCTAATTTTTTGAGTAGTTTTTCATATGTCCTCTTCATTGTTGGATCTGTGTGGTTTGTTGTGTGGTGGGTGTAATCAAATGTTTGTTGGATCATCACCTGTATGTTGCGGTATACTTGTATAAGCAGAGACTCTGGAATAATCCGCTCTACTGTGTGGTTTGATCCCTTCCCTCCATTTGACACCTGTCATAGGCAGCGGCATGTACTTCCACTCACACAAGGTTGGTGTGTTTGCTCACCTTCATAAACAGATTGTTTAACTTGATGCACCAATCCACAGCCCTCCACTTTGCTTTTCTACTTGTAGGGTTCACAAGAATGTGGTATGGGATGGCCCACCTTTATACAGAAGAAGATAAGCACCACTTTACAGTGCTGTTGTCAAGTCTGGGTTCAATCCTGGAATTCCCAGAAAGTCCTATGGTGGGGAAAGGTGTCAGGGTCAGGAATTGAGCCCATGTAGTGCTTTGGTAGCATAGTATATGGACAGCTGAGGTTGACAAATAGCCATGGCTCACAGGCCAGCCAATCATCAGCTGACCTTTGAGTTGCACTTGTAGGGCATGGATGGGCTGAGATGTAATAGAAATCCTGTGTGATATGAGCTGGCCAAGGGGTTATTTTAGTAAGGGTATTGAGTGATGGGTGGGTCAATATGTGGTGGTTCTGTGTGATATGAGTGGGCCAAGGGATGAGTGACCCATAGGTGTCGGATGGGCTGAGGGATGCATGACCTGTGGCTCTTGGGTGGGCTGAGGGATGGGTGACCTGATGGGCTGAGGAATACATGACCCATAGGTCTTGGGTGGGCCGAGGGATGGGTGACCCATAGGTGTCAGATGGGCCAAGGGATGCATGACCCATAGGTCTTGGGTAGGCCAAGGGATGGATGAACAGGTCTTGGGTGGGCCGAGGGATGGGTGACCCATAGGTCTTGGATGGGCTGAGAGATGGGTGACCTATAGGTCTTGGGTGGGCCAAGGAATACATGATCCATAGGTCTCGGGTGGGCTGAGCAATACATGACCCATAGGGCTTGGGTGGGCTGAGGGATGGGTGAACAGGTCTTGGGTGGGCCAAGCATTGCATGACCCGTAGGGCTCGGGCAGGCTGAGGGATGGGCAGACAGGTCTTGGGTGGGCTGAGGAATGGGTGACCCATAGGTCTTGGGCAGGCCAGGGGAGGGGCAACACATGAGTCCAGGATGGGCTGAGGGATGGGTGACCCATAGGTGCCGAGTAGGCCAAGGACCGGGTGGTCTGTAGGTTGAGGGTGGGCCAAGTCATATTTCTTCAATCTATCCTTCATCATAATGGGTGGGCCCATTGAGTCAATGGCTTTGGCTTCATGCATAGGTATGTGAAGACTTTCAGCATTGAACTGGCTGCAGTCACCACCATCAGTGCCTTTAGAATAGCCTTACCATTGTTGTACTTCAATTAAATCAAGATCAATTTTGACTTGCAGAATTATACACCCATAGGAAACTCATGACATTTATAGTGGTACAATTACAGTCATTGGTTATATACAAGTCAGGGAAAATGAGATCAAACCTCCATACTGGTATCCATTTTGACTGTGTCCGATTGATCTGATGTTGTAGGGAGGCCTGGGGGAGGACCCGGCACAGGGGGAGCTGAAAAGCCATCCAACTCACCCTCATTTGTCTCCATGCTATCTAGATGGAGTGGGGATGTCACTGCCCTGGTGACCTCCAAGGATGGGCCACACAATTGGAGGCCAAGATTTGGGGAATGCTTGGGTTTGGCCTGAATAACAGTGGGAGGCAGGGAGCCGGAACCCTCCAGGTTCAGCATTTGCATGTGATGCAAAACTGTTACTGTCTTTGGGAGAGGAATGTCAAGTCCAGGTTCAATCCCGGAATTCCTGGATAGTCTGGAGCATGCGGAGTGGCGGAGTTGGTCGGAAATCCCTGAGGGGGGTTGGAGGTGTAAGGAACTTCAGCTTCAGCTTATGTGCTGCGCCCCTGTACGGGTTCTGTTCCTTGATTTCAGAGCAGAGGGTCGGAGGTCAATCCTAAGGTCAACTTAAGCACTGAGGGGGTTCAGAGTGAAGCAGATCAGGAGAGAATGGGATTTAGTTGATATTCAAACTATGGAAATATCAGAAAGTACAAGCAGGTTTATATACTGAAGAGTCCGGAAGATATAAAGATGTTAAAAGTATCTCAGAGGAATCGGAGTTTTGGGTTTACAGAAGAAAGTAAGGAATGAATTGGAATGGCGTCAGAATGGTGGAATAAGGACTGAAGGCAATGGCGCAATAATTGCGAAGCAAGGGGGAATGGAATTATTGATAGGAACTGTAGATGTCAAGAAATGTCAAAGGAAAGAGACATAAGTCAAGAGATACCTGAGATAGGAATACGAAAGTCCGGGATGGGAATGCGAAAGTCTGGGACGGGAATGCAGAAAGTCCGGGATGGGAAGTACAGGGTTTGGAATGTCTGATGAAAGAGAAATCTTTTAAGGTAAAGTCCAAGGCTCGGGATTCAGGATTTGGTCATAGGGGGTCGGAATTGGGCCAGATAGGTTAGGAAAGTTTCGGGATGTGACAAGGACCTGGTTTTGATCTGACCAAGTGAAGCACCACAGACAAATCGCAAAGCAATGTCCTAGGAACAACACTCAAACAAGAATGATGATGATGAGAGACGATGATATCAACAGTCTGCAAAGTGATGACTTGAGAGAGAAGACCGAACTCGTAGTCTGTAGGATAAGACCCAAGTGAACTAAACTGGAGTTCCTTGGTTGCTATATTGAATCTTATATACTACTAACTAATGTCTACCCTAAAGTGTCTGAGTTAGCTATCAGTCAGCATATGATGTCATAGTGGAGTATTGTTGAATGTCATAGAATGTTAGAGAAGAAAGTGATGTCATATAGAAAGAACTAGAATGCACATGCATAAGTTGTGAGGTATGATGTCATAAGAGAAAAGGAGGTCATCTGATGAAAAGTAAAAGCAGTCGTGAGTAGGTCATGTGACTAATCATGTGATTTGTAGAGTAAAAGAAAAGTAAGAGATATAAAATTCGTAACACCAAGCCTTGCTCTTGGACCCTTTCCCAAAGGGCCTCAACCACCCAAACCAAAGTGCCGAGCTGTTGCTTCAGCACCAGAATCTATTCCAGCTCCTTTTTGAGAGCAGAAACCTGACTTTCAAGGGCAGTGATGACTGCATCCCTTGAATCATTGGTTAGGTGGGGAGTGGGGACAGAGGCTGGGAGAGGCAGGGTATTGAGAGGCCCAGCTGATGGAGCAGGATGGGATGGGGTGGGATGGAAGCCACTTTGGGATCACTACACCATCAAAAACTATCAATATCAGTTGGAAATAGAAACATATGTAGACTATCAAACTTACCAAGTTTTAGTTTAAGACTTGAGCCACCAGGGGCGGAGCTTGGGCTGGCTTTGGGGCGGGGGTCTTGGGCCTTGGCTGTGATGCTGAACATGTGACCTTCTTCCTTGGAGAAGGACTGGGTGCCAGACTTGTGGCATGATTAGCAGGGGTGATGGCCAAAACTGTCATGGCCCTGAGCAGTTGACAGGAAGGGCTTTTGAAGGGGCCCTTGATGTTGCCTTGCTCGGGCCACTGGATTCCTCATGACTCTGTTTGGCCACTTTCACGAGGCTGCAAGTGATCTTAGATCAGTTACATGGCTGGCATGTGCCAACTGGGATATCACCCTTGATGGTTCGGGTGCAAGGCCATGCTTTTTGGGCACAGCTCTCGCAGACTTCAGAAGCGGCCTTCGGGGATGGGGGGGAGTGTCGGCAGTGTTGGTATGGGATGTCGAGAGTTAGGGTTCTTTGTCCTCATCAGAGATGAATTCCCATGATTTGATGGCACAGGACTGTCAAGTCCGGGTTCATTCCCGAAATTCCTGGATAGTTTGGAGTGCGGAAAAGGCAGAGATTGGCGGGAATCCCTGAGGGGGGTCAGAGTTGTAAGGAACTTCGGCTTCAGCTTATGTGCTGCGCCCCTGTATGAGTTCTGTTCCTTGATTTCAGAGCAGAGGGTTGGAGATCAATCCTAAGATCAACTTAAGGACTGAGGAGGTTCAGAGTGGATCAGGAAAGAATGGGATTTAGTTGATATTCGAACTAAGGAAATATCAGAGAGTACATGCGGATTTATATACTGAAGAGTCCGGAAGATATAAAGATGTTAAAAGTATGTCGGACGAATCGGAGTTTTGGGTTTCCGGAAGAAAGTAAGGAATGAATCAGAATGGCGTCAGAATGGTAGAATAATGACTGAAGGCAATGGTGCAATAGTTCCGAAGCAAGGGGGAAGGGAATTATCGATAGGAACTGTAAATGTCAAGAAGTGTCAAAGGAAAGTGACATGTGTCAAGAGATAACCGAGATAGGAATACGAAAGTCCAGGACAGGAATGCGAAAGTCTGGGATGGGAAGTATGGGGTTTGGAATGTCCGATGAAAGAAAAATTGTCTAAGGTAAAGTCCAAGGCTTGGGATTTGGGATTTGATTATAGGGGGTCGGAATTGGGCCAGATGGGTTAGGAGAGTTTTGGGATGTGACAGGGACCAAGATCTATGTTTTGGCTGGTTCTTCAACCATCTCTCCCGGCTTCTCCCCCGAGTCTTCTCTTCCTCCCCACCTCTACCCAAGCCTACCTTTCCCCAAGCTGGCCATTTCTCAATGGCCTCCAGCTTCTCATCTGCTTCCTCCTGCTCCTCCTGCTCCTCCTGCTCCTCCTGCTCCTTCTCCTCCTACTCCTTTTCCTTTTCCGTCTCCTCCTGCTTCTTCCCCCCATCCTTTGAACTCCTACCTTCCTTGTGATCCTTTCCTCCCTTTCTCCGACTGGAAGCCATCCCTCCCCCTTTCCAAAGGGTCCACTTCCTTTTCCTTCAAGATGGGCTTCAGGGGATGTAACCATGGGTGGCCATGGGGCTGGGTTTCAAGATCAAACTGACCTTCAGCCATCCTTGGGTAATGACCTCGGCCATGGGACACATCACCATTTGGCAGCTATGACCATGGGAGGGACCCTGGCCCCAGCCACATGGTGTTCCCTAACTTGACCCTATATCCATCATTGGCTCCCCACCTAATGGCATGCACTGTCCACCTATCAATATCTCATTGACAGTGTTAACTACCTGCTTCCATTCATCCACTCCCACCTTCCCTTGAAGTTTCATAACCGCACCTTGGATCAGCTGAGCCACTTTCTCAGCAAAAGACTCGAACTCAGAAATATTGTTGTTTGTAGATGAAGACATTATTTTTATTGAAATCAGTAATTGTTTGACAGACAGATTGGGTGGATGTGAGCAGCAGGGTGAAATGATTTGAAAGCCAAGATTAGGTTTAAATAATAAACTGTGTACCGATGGCATTGCCTGAGCACAAAGACCAATTTGGTCTGGGAGTAGAATATCAACAAGACACAAGTCTAGGCATACCTCTTGCACTCCATTTCACACCATTTCCCACCAAATCACCCATATTAACATTGATCATGTCCAACACACAAGCCCAAGGTAATGCCCCTGGCCAGGTCAGATTCAATGGTAAGCCTACAAATTGTCAAGTCCGGTTCTGTCCTGGAATTCCCGGATATTCCGGAGTTGCGGAGGGGGCGGGGTTTGCGGGAATTCCTGAGAGGTGTCGGAGGGGTAAGGAACTGCGGCTTCAGCTTATGTGCTGCACCCCTGTACGAGTTTGGTTCCTTAATTTAAGGGCGGAGGGTCGGAGGTTGGTCCTAAGGTCAACTTAAGGACTTAGAGGATTGGAAGGGAGGTGATCAGGAAGGAACAGGATTTAGTTGATATTCGAACTGAGGAAATATCAGAGAGTACACACGGGTTTATATACTGAAGAGTCCGGAAGATATAAAGATGTTAAAGTATGTTGGACGAATCAGAGTTTTGGGTTTCCGGAAGAAAGTAAGGAATGAATCGGAATGGCATCAGAATGGTGGATGGAGGGTACAAGCGGGTTTATATACTGAAGAGTCCGGAAGATATAAAGATGTTAAAGTACTATCGGACAAATCGGAGTTTTGGGTTTCCGGAGGAAGGGAAGGAATGAATCGGAATGGTGTCAGAATGGTAGAATGATGACTGAAGGCAATGGCACAATAATTGCGAAGCAAGGGGGAAGGGAATTATTGATAGGAACTGTAAATGTCAAGAAGTGTCAAAGGAGAGTGACATATGTCAAGCAATAACCGAGATAGGGATACAAAAGTCCGGGACGGGGATACAAAAGTCCGGGACGGGGATACAAAAGTCCGGGATGGGAATACAAAAGTCCGGGACGGGAATGCGGAAAGTCCGGGATGGGAAGTACGGGGTTCGGAATGTCCGATGAAAGAGAATTGTCTAAGGTAAAGTCCGAGGGCC
>MU127429.1:856318-872169 GCA_014904945.1 Gyrodon lividus
GAGGCAGCTTGTCGGGAGTGTCAGAGTTAGATAGGGAACCGGAGTCCGGAATCTCTGGAGGTGACATCGGGGGCATTGGCAAGTCTTGACCTGCCATTTGGAAAGTAATACTGCCCAGTACCCAGTCAATTGACAGATTGTAGCGGGTGAGCCAGTTGTGTCCTAGAACAAGGGAACAAGATGAATCCAACGGAGTAACATAAAATGTATCAAAGGTGACAAAGCTGGAAGGGAAACGAACGGAAATGTCAACAGCACAGGTAATTGTAGAATTGGAAGTACCGTCAAAAAGTTTCAAAGAAATAGGAGGCATGGAATATGTCGGAAAATGATGCTTGTCAACAAAAGTAGTATCAATAAAGCAATCAGTAGAACCACAATCTAACAAAGTGGGAAAAGTGGAAATTTCAGAAAAGTCAGGAAGAGAAACAAGAGGCATAAGGGCCTTGGGATCATAAAGAGTGGACGCATTGAGACGGGTCTCCATAAGTGCACAGTGTGATTCAATGCAGCCTCCTTCCCATGCGGAGTCCGGAAGGCTGCGCCCTAATTTTTTGCCTCAGGGGTAGAGGCCTCTGGTTTGGCTTCCGGAGCGGGGGAGGTCTTTGCTCTGCGGGCTTTGGATGCGCGGGAAGTGGACTTCTGGCAGTCCTTAGCTACATGTCCGGCAGCTCCGCAGAACATGCACAGCTTGAGGTCAAAGCAGCATTTGCGTTCCTCAGAGGTGAGGTGTCCGTCCTTCCTGAGTTTGCTGGAGAGGTCGGATGCGGGTTTCAGGATAGGGGCGGAGAACTTTGCCGACGAGGACGCAGAAGTGTTGGATGGAGTGGCGGGTCTCGGAGCTGAGGTGGTGGGAGTACTTTTGGAGGTGGAGGACTGGTTTCTGGAGGGTCGGATTTGGCAAGTGACTTCGGACTTGCATTCCCAATATCTCCCATCAATAGTCTGGGAGAGGGTCCAGAGTTCTCCTAGGGAGCGTGGTTTTCTGATGCGGGAAAGCTCGTCTTTGATGTGATCCAGAAGTCCATTGTAGAAGTGATGTCGGAGGGCTCCCTCACTGTAACCCCAGACCTGGGAGGCTAGGCAATTGAATTCTACCACATATTTGTTGATATGCTGGGAGTCTTTCATGGATAGGTGGTTGAGTTGGTGTTTGGCATCACCAACAGGGTCATGGGGGCCAAGGTTGGTCTGGAGCTCGAGGATGAATTCCCGATAATTGTCCGTCCAGTCTGGACACAAGTCCAGATTGTCCATCTGGAGGAGGTCGGGCTCGAACCATTTGAGGGCCATACCCTTTAGGTAAGACTGGGCAAAGGTGACTTTTGCGTGGTCAGTCCAGAATGCGTGGGGACAGTCCTGGAAGTTCAGCTCACATTGGACCAGGAAGGCCCGCAGTTTGCAAGGGTCAGTCCTGTCAAAGGTGTCAGGTTCCTGCACCTTCATGCGTGGAGATGAGGAGTTTTTGGATTTGCAGTCACAGCATGATAACTCAGCAAGGCTGCGAACTGTGTTGGCAAGCGCCATGATAGGGTTTGGCGGGATGACATTGTCGGAGTTGGGGTCGTTGCTGCCGCCATTCCCATCATCAGAGGGGTCCGGGGTGCCACCGGAGGGGTAACAACCTGCGGGAGTAGGGGTGGAGGTGATTTGAGATGGAGGTCTCACCTGAGAGGCGGAGATTGATGTACAATGAGCAGAAAAGCTTTGGAATTGTTTGGAAACATCGGGGCCTCGATGCGAAGTCATCAGGGAGTGCAGGGTGTCTTCTTGGGCTGCCTCCGACTGAGCTGTGTCGATGCTTTGCATACTGCGTGTTTGAGCACGAGTCTGGATAGTTCTAGACATGCAGTAAAGATATGATGTTAGCGACCTCATAGAGGTTTGAGTTCAACTATACTGTCAAGTCCAGGTTCAATCCCAGAATTCCTGGATAGTCTGGAGCACGCAGAAGTGGCAGAGTTGGGTGGGAATCCCTGAGGGGAGTCGGAGGTGCAAGAAACTTTGGCTTCAGCTTATGTGCTGTGCCCCTGTACGAGTTCTGTTCCTTGATTTTAGGGCAGAGGGTCGGAGATCAATCCTAAGGTCAACTCAAGGACTGAGGTGGTTCAGAGTGAAGCAGATCAGGAGAGAATGGGCTTTAATTGATATTCAAACTATGGAAATATCAGAGAGTACAAGCGGGTTTATATACTGAAGAGTCCGGATATAAAGATGTTAAAGTATGTCGGACGAATTGGAGTTTTGGGTTTCTGGAAGAAAGTAAGGAATGAGTCGGAATGGTGTCAGAATGGGAGAATAATGACCCAAGGCAATGGCGCAATAATTGCGAGGCAAGGGGAAAGGGAATTATTGATAGGAACTGTCAATGTCAAGAGGTGTCAAAGGAAAGTGACATATGTCAAGAGATAGCCGAGATAGGAATATGAAAGTCCGGGACAGGAATGTGGAAGTCTGGGACAGGAATGCAAAAGTCTGGGATGGGAAGTACGGGGTTCAGAATGTCCGATGAAAGAGCAATCTTCTAAGGTAAAGTCCAATGCTCGGGATGTCTCAAACTATATCTTCTGTAAGAACCCAAGCTCTACAAGCTCAGGTGAGTATAAGGAGTCTTCCTCCCTGCATTCAAATGCCTCTTCAATACCTTGGCTGTCCATATGCTATGGTATCAAAGCACTACATTATGTGGCTCTGTCAAAGTGCGAGTTCTTTCCTGGAATTCCCAGATAGTCCGGAGTTGCAGAGGAGGCAGGGTTTTGTGGGAATTCCTGAGAGGGGTCGGAGGGGTAAGGAACTGCGGCTTCAACTTATGTGCTGCACCCCTGTACGAGTTCGGTTCCTAAATTTAAGAGTGGAGGGTCAGAGGTTGGTCCTAAGGTCAACTTAAGGACTTAGAGGATCGGAAGGGAGAGGATCAGGAAGGAACAGGATTTAGTTGATATTCGAACTGAGGAAATATCAGAGAGTACACGCAGGTTTATATACTGAAGAGCCCAGAAGATATAAAGATGTTAAAGTACTATCGGACGAATCGGAGTTTCAGGTTTCCGGAGGAAAGGAAGGAATGAATCGGAATGGTGTCAGAATGGTAGAATGATGGCTGAAGGCAATGGTGCAATAATTGCAAAGCAAGGGGGAAGGGAATTATCGATAGGAACTGTAAATGTCAAGAAGTGTCAAAGGAGAGTGACATATGTCAAGCAATAACCGAGATAGGAATACAAAAGTCCAGGACAGGAATACAAAAGTCCGGGACGGGAATGCGGAAAGTCCGGGATGGGAATGTGGAAAGTCCAGGACGGGAATCCAAAAGTCCAGGATGGGAAGTACGGGGTTTGGAATGTCTGATGAAAGAGAAATCTTCTAAGGTAAAGTCCGAGGGCCAGGATTCGGGATTTGGTCATAGGGGTTCGGAATTGGGCCGGATGGGTTAGGGAAGTTTCGGGATGTGACAGTATCCCCCTCTTAGGCACGAACCCTTGAGTGCCTGGATAGGAGTCCGTGATAGGCAATAAAAGTATAGCGGAGTTCGAAAAGCAGGGATCGATCTGAGGTGCCTTGCGACTGTTGACTGCTTGTTGTTTAGTTCTACCACCTAACATGTCTGCTCACTCACAATCCAACGACACAATCACCCGTCTTCAGCAAGAGGAGGAGGAGCGCACGCGGGAGTCCACCCAGAGAATCCAGGAGGCCAGGGAGAAAAGGTGTGGCGAGAGGCAGAGAAATGCAAGGAGGCGAGGCGGAGGCTCGAGGAGGAGGTGCGGAAAAAGGCGGAAGAGGATGAGAGGAGGAGGAAAGTGGAGGCGGAGGTCGCAAGGGTCGCAGCCAAAAGGTTGTGGCAAGGGTTGCAAGAGTCGCAGAGGCGTGGGGCAAGCGGCTCCTTGAGGGGGTCTGAGGCGGGGCCTTCGCAGGTGAGTGCAGGAAGGCCCGGGGCTAATACTCCCTGTGCAGCCTGCGTGAGGGCGGGGGTACCATGTCCGGGCCCAAAAACCGGGAGATTGCGGACGTGCGCGAGGTGCGCACAGGCGCACTCATCGTGCCAGGAGGTCGGAGCGGGGAAGCGGGTGGCCGTGGAAGTGGCGTTGCCGCGCAGGGGAAAGGACTGAAAGAGGCGGAGGGAGAGAAGTCCGGAGGTCCGGGAGGAGAGCGTAGGGGAGGATGAGGAGGACGAGGAGCGCCGAGATGCGCTCGGGGCCCTGACGGAGTCCGATGAGGCCCAGAGGCAGGCCAACGAGGCGTACCAGGGGGCCATCGTGGCCCATCTATCGGGGATCCAGCAGGTGCTGTCGGACGGCCTGGCAGCCTTCCTGGTGGCTCAGGGGTCCCGATTCAGAGATTCCGGAGGAAGCTGGGGGGTGTCGGAGTGGAAGGGGAAGGAGAGGGATGATGGGGAGGATGGTCAGGAGACAGATGGGGAGGATGGGAATGAGGAGGAGGGTGAGGGTGAGGAGTACAGGGATGGGGCAGTAGCGTAGCATCCCATTGCCTTCCTCTTGTACAAGTAGTATGGTTTTTTTTTTTTTTGTATATTGAAAACCGTATGTCCGGCCTCATCCGGGTGAACTAAGGGGTCCGGACTTTCCAGGATATGCGGAGTGAAAGTCCGAGACAAGTTCCGATGCATGAGCGAGCTCGGTCGCGAGGATCCAAGACGTTTCTTCATCAGTGCCTTCGTAACCCACCCACCTTACCAGGTACAGGAGTTGGCAATTCCTGTGTCGGCGGTCTATTTTGGAGTCTAGGATTTCGGAGATTTCATATTCGGGTTCTCCGTCAACTTCGACTGGGGGAGGTGGGGGTTGGATTTGATTTGGGATGGTGTTCGGAGTTGTGGGTTCTAACTGGGAGACGTGGAAAATGGGATGTACAGCACGCATGGAGTCCGGAAGTCGGAGGGTGAAGGACAGGGGTCCAGCTTGGGCAATGATGGGATAGGGGCCGAGGTTCTTTTCCGAGAGTTTCTTGGAAGGGCGAGTGGAACGGAAATACTTTGCCTTAACGAACGCTTGGTCTCTGATCCAGAAGTCCAGTGCTGGAAGTCGTCGGGAATCCGCGGGTCCTTGGTAGCGTTGCTGGGCGCAAGCCATCTCCATGCGTAGGAATTCATGGAGTTCCTGTAGGTCGACTGCATATTCACAGGCGCAGGATGAGGTCAGGTCCCTTTCGGGATAGACCATGATGTTAGGGTGATAGCCTTCATTAGCAAAGAACGGGGATACTTCTGTGGTAGTGCTAGGGGCATTATTGTAGGTGAATTCCACGAGGGGTAGGAGTTCCGACCAATTGTCCTGTTGGTAGTTGCAGTAGATTCGGAGATACTGCTCGAGGGTCTGATTCGCCCATTCTGTTTGCCCGTCGCCTTCGGGATGGTATCCCGAAGTGAAGTGAAGTCGGATGTCGAGGGCTTTCCCAAGGGAACGGAAGAAGTGGGAGACAAACTCGGAACCCCGGCCGGAGGTGACATGGGAGGGAACTCCGTGCTTGGAAAACACATGGAGCAGGAATAATCTCGCGAGGCTCGGAGAGTTGATAGTGTCATGAGTGGGAATGAATATGGATTGTTTGGAAAGGCGGTCGATGACTACGAGGATTGCGGTGTATCCGCTGGAGGACGGGAGTTGTTTGATGAAGTCCATGGAAATGGAGTTCCAGGGCTTTTCGGGGATTGGGAGTTGCTTGAGCATTCTGTAGGGGTGGTGTCTCAGAGTTTTAGTGCGGGCGCAGGAAGTGCAGGAACTGACATAGTCCTTGACAAAGGTGTGGAGGCCTGGCCAGGTGTATTCCCGGCAGACGAGCTCTAATGTCCTGTTTTGCCCAAAATGTCCGGATAGGGGGTGGTCATGCTTGTACTGGAGAATGCGAAGACGGAGGTCCTTAGCTTCCAGGACAAAAATGCGATCGTTGAGGGTCAGGAAACCTTTGGGGTTGACAGCCCACTGGGAGTCCGACAAGTCTGGAAGATGGAGGGAAGCTATGGGGTCAGAGGACAGGGAATCTAGGATGTCCTTGTGAATGTCTTCGATGTCAAGTAGGGATGAGGCCCGGAGGACTGGGGCGAGTAGGATAGTGGCTCGTAGGGACGAGGCGAGCTGTTCTTGAGTGAACACTGGTCGGAGGGTATGAGGATTGACGCGAGCAGAGTCCTTATCCCCCTCTTTGGGGTAGACGTCCCAACATCTAGTGAGGGAGTCGGGCGTAGCTCCCAAGCATCCGGGGCGGAAGCGGATGACGAGGTTGAACTGCGATAAGAATTCCAACCAGCGGGCCTGCTGGTGGGTTAGGACTTTGGAGGTGGAGAAATATTCCAGATTTTTGTGGTCAGTAACGATGTTGATGGGGGTGCCGAAACCTTCGAGGTAATGACGCCAATGCCGGAAGGCCTCATGGATAGCGAGGAGCTCCTTATCATGAGTGTCATAGTTGAGTTCCGGGGCTGTCAAGGTGCGGGAGTAGAACGCGACGGGGCGGAATTCCTCGTCCGGACACCGGATCGAGAGGATTCCCGCGATGGCATAGTCCAAAGCGTCAGTCTCGACTGTGATAGGGCAGTCAGGAATCCAGTGAGTAAGGATAGGGGCTCGGGTGAAAGCGTCCTTGAGTTGGGTGAAGGTGGAGCGGCAGGAGTCGTTGAAGTTCCAAGGGGTGTTTTTCTGAGTGAGTCGGGTGAGCGGAACAACAATATCAGAGTAGTTGAAGATGAAATGACGATAGAAGTTGGCGAACCCAAAGAAGGACTGGATGTCCTTGACCTTCCGGGGTTCGGGCCAATCTCGGACTGCCTGGACTTTCTCCGGGGACATGGTAAGCCCCTGGGGAGAGAGACAATAGCCCAGGTATTCGACAGAGTCCGAGTGCCACTCACATTTTTCCAGTTTGGCATAAAGTCCGTGTTTCCGGAGATGCTGGAGGACTTCCTGGACATGTTCTTTGTGAGAAGCCATGTCGTTGGAATAGATGAGGATGTCGTCAAGGTAAACCACAACACAGACGTCTAGAAGGTCTGCAAAGATGCTATTGATGAACCGCTGGAAGGCCGCCGGGGCATTGGTGAGCCCAAAGGGCATCACCAGCCACTCATACGAGCCATAGCGAGTCCGGAAGGCGGCTTTCCATTCGTCTCCGGGAGCGACGTGGACAAGGTGGTATACATGACAGAGGTCGATCTTTGTATATACATTGGCGTGGCTAGGGGAATCAAGGAGGTCGGAGATCAGGGGCAGTGGATAGCGGTCTTTCTTTGTGATTTTGTTGAGACCTCAGAAATCGACACAGAGGCGGAGGGATCTGTCCTTCTTGCGGACAAAGAGGACGGGAGCGCCGTGGGCGGAATTGGACTGGCGGATGAAGCCGTAGTTGAGGGGTTTGTCTATGAAATCCCGGAGGGACTCGAGTTCTATAGCGGAAACCGGGTAAACAGTCCCGAGAGGGGGGGAAGCACCCTCCTCTAATTCACTTTTGAGATCGAATTCCCTGTGGGGCGGAAGGGTATCAGCCTTGCGCTTACTGAAGACATTGGGGAAATCGTGATAGTCCAGAGGGACAGAGGAAAGGTCGACTTCTTCGGGGCTTTCGGAAATCCTGGAGTTCCAGGATATGGAACGGAGTTTGGAGTCCTGGGGACGGAGGTGAATGCTGAACTGCTCAGAACCATCGAGTTTGCATATGTGCACAAAGGCGGCAGCATTGACAAATGAGATGCGAGGGGCTTCGCAAGGCAGCTTGTCGGGAGTGTCGGAGTGAGATAGGGGATCGGGGTCCGGAATCTCCGGAGGTGACGTCAGGGGCGTTGGCAGGTCTTGAGCCGGCGTTCGGAAAGTGATACTGCCCAGTACCCAGTCAATCAACGGATTGTAGCGGGTGAGCCAGTTGTGTCCTAGAACAAGGGAACAAGAGGAATCCAACGGAGTAACATAAAATGTATCAGAGGTGACAAAGCCGGAAGGGAAACAAACGGAAAGGTCAACAGCACGAGTAGTCGTAGAATTGGAAGTACCATCAAAGAGTTTCAAAGAAATAGGAGGGACGGAGTACGTTGGAAAATGATGCTTGTCAATGAAAGTAGTATCAATGAAACAGTCAGTAGAACCACAGTCTAACAAAGCGGGGAAAGCAGAAATTTCGGAACATTCGGAAAGGGAAACAAGAGGCATAAGGGCCTTGGGATCATAAAGAGCGGACACGTTGAGACGGGTCTCCATAAGTGCACGGTGGGATTCAACACAGCCTCCTTCCCGTGCGGAGTCTGGAAGGCTGTGCCCTAATTTTTTGCCTCAGGGGTGGAGGCCTCCGGTTTGGCTTCCAGAGCGGAGGAGGTTATCGCTGCATGGGCCTTGGATGCACGGGAAGTGGACTTCTGGCAATCCTTAGCTACATGTCCGGCGGCTCCGCAGAACATGCACAGCTAGAGGTCAAAGCGGTGTTTACGTTCCTTGGAGGTGAGGTGTCCGTCCTTCCCGAGTTTACTGGAGAGGTCGGATGCGGGTTTAGGGGCGGAGGACTTTGCCGACAAGGACGCGGAAGTGTTGGATGCAGTGGCGGATTTCGGAGATGGGGTGATCGGAGTACTTTTGGAAGTGGAGGACTGGTTTCTGGAGGGTCGGATTTGCGTTCCCAGTATTTTCCTTTGATAGTCTGGGAGAGAGTCCGGAGCTCTCCTAGGGAACGCAGTTTTCCGATGCGGGATAGCTTGTCTTTGATGCGGTCCGGAAGTCTGTTGTAGAAGTGGTGTCGGAGGGCTCCTTCGCCATAACTCCAGATTTGGGAGGCTAGGTGATTGAATTCTACCACATATTTGTTGATATGCTGGGAGTCTTTCGTGGATAGGTGGTCGAGTTGGTGCTCGGCATCACTGACGGGGTCATGGGGGCCGAAGCTGGTCTGGAGCTCAAGGACAAATTCCCGAAAGTTGTCCGGATCGTCCATCTGGAGGAGGTCAGGCTCAAACCATTCGAGGGCCATATCTTTTAGGTAAGACTGAGCGAAGGTGACTTTTGCGCGGTCAGTCCGGAAAGCACGGGGGAGCTCGCCTTGGACCAAGAAGGCCTGCAGCTTGCGAGGGTCGGTCCCGTCAAAGGTGTTGGGTTCCCACACCTTTGTACGCGGAGATGAGGAGTTTTTGGATTTGCAGTCGCGGCGCAATCACTCAGCGAGGCCGCGGACTGTGTTTGCAAGCGCCATGATAGGGTTAGGCGGGATTGCATTATCGGTGTTGTCATCGAAGGGATTGTCGTCATCGGAGGGTTCGGGATCATTGCCACCGCTGTTCCCATCGTCAGAGGGGTCCGGGGCACCCCCGGAGGGGTGACGACCTGCGGGAGTAGGGGTGGAGACAATTTCAGATGGAGGTCTGGCCTGAGAGGCGGAGTTTGATGAACAACGAGCAGAGAAGCTTCGAAATTGTTTGGCGACATTGGGGCCTCGACGCAAGGTCATCAGGGAGTGCAGGGTGTCTTCCCGGGCTGCCTCCAACTGAGCTGCATCAATACTTTGCATACTGTGTGTTTGGGAACGAGTCTGGATAGTTCTAGACATGCGGATAAGATATGATGTTAGCGAACTCATAGAGGTTTGAGTTCAAATATACTGTCAAAGTCCGAGTTCTTTCCCGGAATTCCCGGATAGTCCGGAGTTGCGGAGGAGGCGGGGTTTTGCGGGAATTCCTGAGAGGGGTCGGAGGGGTAAGGAACTGCAGCTTCAGCTTATGTGCTGCGCCCCTGTACAAGTTTGGTTCCCTAATTTAAGAGCGGAGGGTTGGACGTTGGTCCTAAGGTCAACTTAAGGACTTAGAGGATCGGAAGGGAGAGGATCAGGAAGGAAAAGGATTTAGTTAATATTCGAACTGAGGAAATATCAGAGAGTACACGTGGGTTTATATACTGAAGAGTCCGGAAGATATAAAGATGTTAAAGTACTATTGGACGAATCGGAGTTTTGGGTTTCCGGAGGAAGGGAAGGAATGAATCGGAATGGTGTCAGCATGGTAGAATGATGACTGAAGGCAATGGCGCAATAATTGCAAAGCAAGGGGGAAGGGAATTATCGATAGGCACTGTAAATGTGAAGAAGTGTCAAAGGAGAGTGACATATGTCAAGCGATAACCGAGATAGGGATACGAACGTCCGGGACGGGAATACGAAAGTCCGGGATGGGAATGCAGAAAGTCCAGGATGGGAAGTACGGGGTTCGGAATGTCCGATGAAAGAGAAATTGTCTAAGGTAAAGTCCGAGGGCCGGGATTTGGGATTTGGTCATAGGGGTTCGGAATCGGGCCGGATTGGTTAGGGAAGTTTCGGGATGTGACAGGCTCCAAGATGTCCGGTGAGTCAAACATGCTTTCCTCCAGGTCCGCAGGGTTGCAGATACCTCCCTGTTTGAGTAACTCTATGACAGCATGAATATTGCTGCTCACAGTAGAATTATTGACATCCATCACACGCACAGCAAATATTTGTGTTTTGGTGAGTGATATCTGCTCAATAGAGTTGGGGGGATGGATTGTTAGCTTGAACTGATGGAAATATTCAGGCCCATAAGTGCAGAGATTGTTCAGAAACATCCATGCATTGAATTGGTCATGGCGAGAAAGCTCGGAATCAGCGGACTCTGAATGAAGATTCACCAGCTCCGCCAGCCCCATTGTGAAGGTAAGTCACTGTCACTTGCATGCAGATTCAGTGGTGACTTTGTCCACAGTTGATTTGAACATTCTAGATCATCTGTAGAAATGCCGTGGCTCAGAGGGAAAAGCAGCCCAGAGGTGAGGTGCTTGAGTAATTCGTTTGACTCCTCTACTAATGGAACTTCTGACTTGAGGTCCACGTCAAAATTATCATATGTGCACGACGCAAGAAAAGACTGTCCAAGTGCTTGTAGAGAAGTCTGTGATTCAACTGAAAGTGACTGAACCGCCAAGTTTATGGAGTCGATAGATATCAAGACTCCAAGCCTCACAAGAGTATCCATGACCTTCTGAGGAGCATGAGCTGACTGCAGGAAAATCCCCAGGATGCTCTGCAGCACATTGGCCTTCTGGTTGGTGCTTTGCATGAGTATGCTCATGATAATGATTTTTTTCTGATGGAGGTTAGTCTCTCGTGTGATGGCAGCAATTTTAGACTAACCATTGATTTTATCACAGCACAATGTTTTTCCTGCCGGTCCTTTACCAATGCATGGGTTTCTTTATCTCCAGTGAGGCTGTCAATGAACCCCTTGAGGTCCAATGGATCCAACTCATCCCAGTATGCTTTGTCATCAGGCTCATCTGCTAGTATCATTTCTTCACCTCCTCTCTCATCTCCCACTGCACTTTCTTTAGCTTCCTGTCACATCCCAAAACTTTCCTAACCCATCCGGCCCAATTCCAACCCTCTATGATCAAATCCCAAATCCTGAGCCTCAGACTTTACCTTAGAAGATTTCTCTTTCATCGGACATTCTGAACCCTGTATTTCCCATCCCAGACTTCCGCATTCCCATCCCGGACTTTCTGCATTCCCATCCCGGACTTTCGCATTCCCATCCCGGACTTTTGTATTCCTATCTCGGCTATCTCTTAACATATGTCACTTTCCTTTGACACTTCTTGACATCTACAGTTCCTATCAATAATTCCCTTCCCCCTTGCTTCGCAATTATTGCGCCATTGCCTTCAGTCATTATTCCACCATTCTGACGCCATTCCAATTCATTCCTTACTTTCTTGTGGAAACCCGAAACTCCAATTCGTCCGACATACTTTAACATCTTTATATCTTCTGGACTCTTCAGTATATAAACCCGCTTGTACTCTCTGATATTTCCTTAGTTCAAATATCAACTAAATCCCGTTCTTTCCTGATCCACTCTGAACCTCCTCAGTCCTTAAGTTGATCTTAGGATTGATGTCCGACCCTCCACTCCAAAATCAAGGAACAGAACTCGTACAGGGGCGCAGCACATAAGCTGAAGCCGAAGTTCCTTACAACTCCAACCCCCCTCAGGGATTCCTGCCAATCTCCGCCTTCTCCGCACTCCGGACTATCCTGGAATTCCAGGAACAAACCCAGACTTGACAGGTACGTGCTTTTAACAAGGCTTAATCCGAGCTGAAATGTTTTGTCCTGAGCAGCCAGATGCTTCAGGAATGCATTGAAAATGTTGGCCGCACACTCTGTCAGATCATTGGTAAGTTCATCCTCATATTTATGATCAGTGAGCAAAGAAATAGAAATAATGAATTCGGCTGTGGTAATGTTACAGCTTTCTAACACTGCTAGAATGGGCTGCATGGTGGTGGTAGAGGGCTGTAATGTAGTCAGTTTTCACCATGCCTCCACCCACAGGCCTCCATGCTCACCAGCTGAGGTGTCCGACATGTAGGTAGTTTAATTCATTGATCACCTAAAAATTCCTAACCCTAATATCAGTCTACATGTACTTTTTTTCACATTCCGCTGTCTCAGCCACTGTGGCTGAGGCTGTTTACAAATGTTTTCTTGCAGCCATCGTTGTGAGTGTGAGGGGGATGCTGGGTTTGAAATCAGCACGTGATTACTCAGTCTAGCACGTGATTACTATAATGCAGTCCCTCGCAGTCCGCCCTGCTCAAGTACTACAAGTGCAAATAAGAGATCTGAGATTTTCCTGATGTTGCGTACGTACGAATACTCCGAACCAACCCAAAACCAAGTGCCAAGAAAAGTCACTGGCATACAGTACATACTACACAACCTCAATGCCAGAAACACTAGCATTTATTTGACGAGGGAAATCTTAAGTGGCAGCTGCACGCCCTCCTCTGGTTTGTCTCTGACCATAGGAAACATGATGCCAGCATTGATACGTAACATCTCCACGCCTTCAGGAAACTCAAAGGCGAAAGTTCCAACGAGTTCAGTCACCATAGCTTGGATCTGAATTAGGCTTTGTGGGACAGTCGATTTGAACATATGCTGTTCCGAGTAAGGACGGGACTCACGCAAACCGCCAACTGTGAGGAGCACGACCAATGAGCATGGCACGAGAACCACTGGAACGGGAATACTCACCCAATGCAGCTACGAATTCCAGCAGCTTCGGGAAATTATGAACTTAGCGAGTGAAAACCGAAAGATAATGGTCACTTACAGAATGTCATCCTGTGACAAGTCATGAAATCAGATATACCATATCAAACTCGAGCAAGATGAACGAAACGTACAAATTGGCAAAAATGCCAACATTTACACTTATACTTTGCTTGTTATTTTCAAGGAATCTCGTAGGGTTCCATGTATCTGCGTCCTCACCCCAAACACTCTTTAGCCTGAAGGACGAGTAATGTCACCGACGGAATGCTGGCAATCTTGGTAAGAAAACTTGCCGATTGTATGCGGAGATTGAGACAATGATGGGTTGTCCCTTGGAAATGGGTATTTCCTTGATAATTTTTCCAGATTTCGTTTCGATGGGAATGGAAAGAGGTAAAACATCATCATAGCTGGCGTTCCGTATGAGAGCCGGAACCACTGGGTGGAGGCGAAGGGATTCCTGGATAGACATCTATCTGCTGTGATTCATAAGAACGGGACTACACACCTTGATAACTGCATTTGTGAAGGCCATGGCATCGTAGTCGCGTGAGATCAAATCGTCATCACCGCGTCCTTCCGCCCGAGCTCTAGCTACTTTGATCTCATGGCGAACACGCTGTTGATCTTCGGGGTGTCTTGATAGTTCATACAACGTCCAGGCCAACGTAGATGCAGTGGTGTCATGACCAGCCACAAACAGTGTCCTAAATCATGTGGGATTCTCAGTAAGTAGATGCCGAAGAGAACGATGCGACTCACGCAATTTGTGAGAGCATCTCCTTCTCATTCAGACGGTATTGAGAGTTTTCCATCAGATTGGATTGCACTGTGGGTATCCAGAAGAATTAATATTACAGTGATCCCTCAGCCAATGATGGACTTACTAAGAACACTCAAAATATCCTTGCTGCCTTTCTCGGTACCTGACGCCTTTTCATCAATGACTTCCTTGCCCATCCTGGATGCGGTCTGAAGGTAATTCGAGAAACGCTTATACTCCTTGGTTGGAATATATCTGATGAAATAGAATAAGGACGACGGGACATAGTTCCATGTTGCTTTGAACAGGATATTCCAGGCAGGCGGATGTGGAATGGTGTCGACGCTGTAAAAATGAAAATGTAAGTTTATGGTACCACACGAAAGTATGGGATAAACTACTGACAATAGATTATTCAAGGCCGTGACCAAATCGTGCTCCTTGTTGTCAAGTGCTCCAAACTGGTGATCAAACGCAACTCCAGTGACTGTAAGGAATGACGTTTACACGATAAAGGCGAGAGAGGACACCTTCGCCAAGAACATCCAGAGCTGCTCGTGAAATCATTTCACTGATATTGAGGATGTTGGATGAAGAATCGGCATGGAGGAGGTCTTTCCACTTCTGGCTTAACTAAGGGAGACGTATGAGAAGTGATGGCCAACGACGCAACGCAACGTACTCGTGAAGCTGATCGCTGAAACACCGGAAGGAATGTCCGCAGCTGCGCAGAACCAAAGGCAGGATTCAGAATTTTTCTGTGGCGTCGATGGTTATGAGCTGTTCGATCAATGATTAAGTTATAGTATATCAGATGAACATACCCAACCCACCAGAAGCAGTCAAGAGGCTTGGGCCTGAGAACAGTTTGATTGTTTCGATGGCTATCACGTTCTTCGGGAACTTGTAGGACGATGTGTGGAAAATGTATTGAAGAGCGCGAGGGTCAGCCGTCCAAAGGGCGTCGACCTACTCGTAATTTAGTCATGACATGATGAGAGGGATCCCGCGGAGATAACACTGACCCCGTAGCATTGTTTTGTGCGCCACGTCGGTCCATACTCTCGAACCCATGGAAACTCGAGGTCACCGACTTGTTCTGTTGAGCGAATGATTTTCTCGTGTCCTAAAGCGTCGAATGAGTTGAATATAAGTTCAGGTGGCCAACATGTCCTACCGAGTAAAAGAGAGGGACATGGAGGGCCTCTAATATCCTTAAGACTGTAACGTCGTGAACGACGCCAGGCGCTGGCGATGGCGAGGGCGATGAGAATGACCAGACAAAGAACGACACCAGACATCATTGACCGAGCTTTCTTGTTGGCCCAGAAGGATCTTGCCTACAATCTCCTATTTTATAGGGCGTCGGCCAGATGGGCCGTCGGGCCTGACATTATCCGTTACTCCTGACTACGGGGCCATGGGACTGGGAAGTGGGTCAATTCGATTGAGCCGCTTACGACCCTCTCGAATCACCTCGAATATTGTCCAGTTGTTCCTGCATCTGCACAACGACATAATTACCAAAGCCTTTGGTGACGTTTCTGCGAGGCTTGATTGGTGGAGAACAGGTATCTGTTGCCCAAAAGTGGCTACCCCGCAAGCTAACCAAACGGAGACCATTCCGAGCCTTTCAGGTCGGCTCAATTTTGTAAATGGGTCCGCGGCATCAGGAAAACGACTGCCGAGCGAACGTGATTTTAGCAATGCCCTACCGGGTCAGCAGGATCTAGCTACCTGTAGCACCTGTAGCTCCCCATAGCTCAGTTATAAAACTTCCGTTGCGCCCACAACTCTAGTCATCATAGACAGTGTCAAATCTCTGTTATCTATGGCGTTATCCACCGCCACTGGAGGTCTTGTCAAGATTAAGCCATAGATTATCACTCGAAGCCTCGATAATCTGACACAAGATGATGATGATGATGAACCCAGCAGTAACAATATGATCAGAGAGCAGAAAGTTTGTGATAACCTCGAAGGGAACTACTGGTAACTAAGAATGGCATGGAAAGTCTCTTTATCGGCGAAACTG
>MU127429.1:894278-904382 GCA_014904945.1 Gyrodon lividus
AAGGACTGAGGGGGTTCAGAGTGAAGCAGATCAGGAGAGAACGGGATTCAGTTGATATTTGAACTAAGGAAATATCAGACAGTACAAGCAGGTTTATATACTGAAGAGTCCGGAAGATATAAAGATGTTAAAGCATGTCGGACAAATTGGAGTTTTGGGTTTCCGGAAGAAAGTAAGGAATGAATTGGAATGGTGTCAGAATGGTGGAATAATGACTGAGGGCAATGGCGCGATAATTGTGAAGCAAGGGGGAAGGGAATTATCAATAGGAACTATAGGTGTCAACAAATGTCAAAGGAAAGTGACATATGTCAAGAGATAGCCGAGATAGGAATACAAAAGTCCAGGTTGGGAAAAACAGGGTTCAGAATGTCCAATGAAAGAGAAATCTTCCAAGGTAAAGTCCAAGGCTCAGGAGTCAGGATTTGATCATAGGGGGTCGGAATTGGGCCAGATGGGTTAGGGAAGTTTTGGGATGTGACAGTAGGAGTGCATAGCAGTGTTGCTAAATATCATGTGTCTTTCCCTTTTAGTCTCTCAATATATGGGTGCTTTGCATCTCTACCTGACAAAATACAGTGAACTACGGAACCAGAACAACAAACTCCGCATTTCCGGAACATCGGAGTCTGCACCTCTGCATGTCCGAAATGCCAGGATTCCTACCCCCGCTCTTCTGCCAGGCAAAACTGCTTGGAATCGATCCAGAATTTGTGCAGATGTGTGGACCCTTATTGTATTCCATCATCCTTTGCTTGTCATCATTCCTGAGCCTCCGGGGATGCTCTGTCACTTCCTTACATCACTTAATCCTCATTCTTTGCCCTCTTTGGCAGCAGCTGAGTCTAGGCAATCACTGCCCTCTTATAGTTTTTGTCAGGTTATGAGCCCCACTAGTGCATACTAGTGGAAAGAAAACCTCTCCAGAATGACTCAACTCTCATGCAAATCCCTCAGTGCACATCTGGATACACTCCAGACCCTCAGAACTTCTACCATGTCATCCAATATAGCGTCCATTGACACTCCCACATGCCCAACTCTGATTGGTCCCTCAAACTTCCACATCTGGAAACTTCGAATCACAGCAAAACTTTGGAGAGAGAAAGTCCTAGGTGTAGCCCTGGGAACTGACACCTGTTCAACCACATTTCCCAGCACCCCAGGAACCACCACCACTGTACCTGTTCCTGCCATGTCCTCCAGTGTTCCTGATTCCTCAACTGTTTCCCTTACCCCATCCGGAACTCCGACGACTTCCAGCACAGCCACAACAGAGGACATTTGGAAATGGATGGAACAAAATGAGAGAGTGCATGGAATCATTCAGGACAGCATCAGTGATGCTCTTTTGCTCAAGATGCAGACATATACCACTGCCAGGACCCTCTTTGACACACTCCTATCTATTCACCAAGTGTCAAACCTTGCCTCCGCCTTCTACATATTCCAATAGCTATTCAAATCCACATGGTCTGGAGGTTCCGCCATCTCCGAGCACATCACATCGCTCCGGACTTTGGAAGCCTGCCTTGCCGGAATGAAATTCACGGTCGACACTAGACTCCTTGCTTTCATTCTCTTAAACTCCCTCCCTAAAACTCCAAAATGTAACATGTTTACCTCCTCCATTGTCAATACTGTTGAAGACAGCAAGGAGAAAGCTAATGCGATGAAAAATGCTCCAGAAGTTACCCCTAAAACTCTGGAGATTCCAAACATAGTGACTGAAGTTGTATCTGACAAAAACTATAAGAGGGCAGTGATTGCCTGGACTCAGCCACTGCCAAAGAGGGGGCAAAGAACGACTATATTCACCTATAAGAGGGCAGTGATTGCCTGGACTACTAGGGATTAGCTAGGAGTAGCAAATAGGTATAAGTAAACTCACCTCAGCCGCTGCAAAAGAGGGGGCAAAGAATGACTGAGGAATCCGAAGTAAAAACTAAGTATATATGTATAACAGAGTGGGCAGAGAAGTGCTCGCTAATGATAATCAGGGAATAGGAACAGGAACAAGAGGAATTTGGAGTCAAGCGATGTAAGGAAGTGATGGAGTGTCCCTGGAGGCTCGGGAATGATGACAAGTAAAGGATGATGCAATACAATAAGGGTTTGCACGTCTACATGAATTCTGGATCGATTCCAAGTGGATTCCGAGATTCCAAGATTCCAAGAGGTTCCGCCTGGCAGTGGAGCAGAGGTAGGCATTCCGGCATTCCGGACATGTGGAACGCGGATTCCAACGTTCCGGAAATGCAGGGTTTGTTGTTCCGGTTCCAGAGTTCACTGTATTTTGTCAGTATCCAAATCTTTAATGGCATGTGTTCTTGCCTACCTGTTGTCTGAACCCAAGGCCAGTGAGAGAAACACTATTGTCATTGATTCCGGAGCTACGTCCCACATGGTCCCACACCAATCCTGGTACCACCTCGCCCTGTTGCTTTTGGAGACAACAGCACCACCTCCGCCATCAGAATCAGAACCATTGCACTGTTCTCCACCATCTCCGGAAAGAAGTATGAAATTGTCCTAACCAATGTCCTACTCATTCCGGACTTCCAGATTTCCTTAATCTCCGTAAACCACCTCTCTACCACCGGACTCTCCACTGTCTTCCCAGCCAGCTCCAGCACATGCTACATCTGAAAGGGAAGAACTCCGGTTCTCATCGGAACTCATTGACAGGGACTATATCACACAAATGCCATTCTGGAATGCCAAAAGGAAGCGGCACACACTGCAGTGGACATAAACCTTCTCCATCGACACATGGGACATATCTCCATAGCATGGATTGAACACATGGTCAAGTGGGGACAGCTCCAGGGGATTGACGTCCTCACCGGAACTCCATCCTTCTGTGAGGCCTGCATCCTCAGAAAGATGAAAAAAGCTCCCTTTTCAACCCCTAGAGGAACCCATGCAACCTGAGCACTGCAAATAGTCCACACAGATGTTGGAGGTCTGATAACTCTTCAATCCCAGGAAGGGTATAAGTACTGGATCATCATTGTAGACAACTTCTGCTGCTTTCCCTGGATATACTTCATGAAATATAAAAAGGAAGCACTCCAGATCTACATCTGCTGGAAAGGTGACGTCTAAATGCTCTTCCACACGGAGGTCAGATAGAAAAAATTCTCCAATGCCTATGTGGATTTCATCCAGAGCAATGGAGGAGGGGAATACATCAATGATGCCTTCCGAGAGCAACTCCGAAAAGATGGAACCCTACATGAGACCTCTGCTCCATACACTCTGGAATAAAACAGGTTAGTGGAGCAGATGAACCAGACACTAACCCTCCTTGCAAATGCCATGCTGGAGGAGTCCCAACTTCCAAAGTCCTTCTGGGCAGACGCCATGGCCACAGCCACCTACATCACTGCATGAAGTCCAACATCTGCACTCCACAGAGAAAACCCCTATCAAACACTATTCTGCCAACATGTCAATCCTACCATTTTCCACCCCTTCGGTTGCCCCACCTATGCTCACATACTAAAGGGACAACACAGGGGAAAATTCCATTCACACGGACAAAAGTGCATCATGATTGGTTACACCTATGGCCAACAAGCCTACAAGCTCCTGGTTGTGGAATGTTGAATCATCTCCAGCCAGCATGTCACCTTTGATGAGACCGGAATCATCCCTGCATGCGACCTTGCCCCATGGAATATCCCCACTGTTGAGGGACAGTGGGAGGGACTACTTCCAAGGCAACATGAAGTGGAGCATCAGGATGCGGAAGAGGAGAACCCAAAACCTGAAACTCCAGACTTGCATAGAACAGTGGGAGCCAACAACGCACCTATGGGTGCCCTGGAAGAACAACAACCACCAAGTCCCACTGTTGATGACCTGACAGAATCTAGAAGAGGGCAGGAGTTTCCCAAAGCTACAGTACATTAGCTAGGAATAAAAACTAAGCAGATATGAACTCACCTCAGCCGCTGTCTAGATGGACGGAAACGACTGAGGTGCTGATAGACTGAAGAGAAATATATATACTATGGGTGGAGGTATACTCATATTATATTACCTGGAATGAACCTGAAGGAAGAATATGAAGTGTAGTAATAGATGCAGTAAATGGAAAGTTAAAAAGGCTAAGCAAACAAAATGGTTGTGTGGTCACAGTTCCAGTGCTTCCGCTTCCGGAAGGAGCACGAGAATTTTGGAAGCAGTCTTGGAACATAGTGGTTCCGAGGTGGTTCCAGCTGGAAGCATTTGAACTTATGTTGACGTGGTTCTGAGGCCAGAACTGTCTGGTACTTACGGTTGAATACTGACATGACCTTACACACCGCTTTCAGCACCTCAACATGAATCCGCCATCTGCCCCAGCTCCAGCTCCTGCTCCCATTCCTATCTGCCCCCGATTTCCATCTCCAGAGAGACCTGTGCCAGCCCAGATTATCGCCGGAGTCCAGAGAAGCAATTGGCAATGCCAACAAGCTGACCAGAATAGAGACTACCAATGGACTGTAAATGAAGATGCCGCACACAGGGCTCAATGCCGTGGTGGGCAACAACCAAATCCCAAAATGGAAACCCCAGAAACTCCGAAATTTCCAGGGGTGTTCACAGCGTCCATGGAATCTTTGCAGGTGCAGCCAGTTCTGAGCCCAATTCATCCCTTCCAGGAACAATCCAGGAAGCCTATGCATTGCCTGATGCAGAATGCTGGAAGTCCGCAGTTGAGGAAGAACTCCTAAACCTAAATTCCAATCATGTGTATGAAACCGTCCCCATTCCAATACCCTCCAAACCCATCTTCCATATCAAACGCAACCACACTGGAAATGTTGAGTGCTACAAAGTCCGCATCATCACACGGGGTTTCACTCAAAAGGAAGGAATTGACTACCAGGAAGTATTTGCCCCTGTAGCAAACCTGGATTTCATCTGGACCCTTATTTCCCTTGCTGCAAAACATGACTTGGAGCTTGACCAAATGGATGTTTCCACCACTTACCTCAATGGAGAATTGGAGGAGGATCTCTACCTGCTTCCTCCAGATGGTGTCCCTATCCAACCTGGGTATTGCTGGAAACTCCGGCACTCACTCTATGGACTTAAGCAAGCCAGGTGGACTTGGAACAAGACACTAGACAAGAAACTCAGAGAACTTGGATTTGCTTGCCTCAATGCCGAGACGTGCCTTGATGTCTTCCGGAAGGACAGGCAAGTTTGTTTCCTAGTTGTGTATGTGGACGACCTACTCCTAGCAGCTTCTTCCAGACAGTTCATGAACTCTATTAAAACCAAACTCTCAGCAGCCTTCAAAATGTGTGATCTTGGAGAAGCAAAATACATCCTCAGAATTGAAATCAACCGGGACCGGAAACTCCAGAGTATCTCCTTGTCACAATGCCAATACTCCTGCACTATCCTAGACCATGTCAGAGTTACCACATGCAAACCCATCTGGACTCCAATGGCACATAACTTACAACTCTTCGCTGCAGATCCAGAAAATGATCAAATCCTTCCAGAGATGGTCATTGAAGGCCGGAAAGTCTCCTGTTGATGTATCTCATGCTCGGAACACGTCTGGACATTGCATATGCAGTTGGAACACTCAGCCATTTCAGTGCCACACTGTCAAGTCCAGGTTCATATACTGAAGAGTCCGGAAGATATAAAGATGTTTAAAGTATGTTGGACGAATTGGAGTTTTGGGTTTCCGGAAGAAATGAAGGAATGAATCGGAATGGTGTCAGAATGGGAGGATAATGACTGAAGGCAATGGCGCAATAATTGCGAGGCAAGGGGAAAGGGAATTATCGCTAGGAACTGTAGATGTCAAGAAGTGTCAAAGGAAAGTGACATATGTCAAGGGATAGCCGAGATAGGAATACAAAAGTCCGGGATGGGAATGCAGAAGTCCGGGACGGGAATGCAGAAAGTCCAGGACAGGAAGTTGTCACATCCCGAAACTTCCCTAACCAATCCGGCCCGATTCCGAACCCCTATGACCAAATCCCGAATCCCATCCCTCGGACTTTACCTTAGACAATTTCTATTTCATCGGACATTCCGAACCCCGTACTTCCAGTCACGGACTTTCCGCATTCCCATCCCGGACTTTCGTATCCCTATCTCGGTTATTGCTTGACATATGATGTCACTCTCCTTTGACACTTCTTGACATTTACAGTTCCTATCGATAATTCCCTTCCATCTTGCTTCGCAATTATTGCGCCATTGCCTTCAGTCATCATTCTACCATTCTGACGCCATTCCAATTCATTCCTTCCCTTCCTCCAGAAACCTGAAACTCCAATTTGTCTGATAGTACTTTAACATCTTTATATCCTCCGGACCCTTCAGTATATAAACCCGCCTGTACTCTCTGATATTTCCTCAGTTCGAATATCAACTAAATCCTGTTCCTTCCTGATCACCTCCCTTCTGATCCTCTAAGTCCTTAAGTTGACCTTAGGACCAACCTCCGACCCTCTGCCCTTAAATTAAGGAACCGAACTCATACAGGGGCGCAGCACATAAGCTGAAGCCGCAGTTCCTTACCCCTCCGACCCCTCTCAGGAATTCCTGCAAACCCCGCCCCCTCCGCAACTCCGGAATATCCGGGAATTCTGGGAAAGAACCTGGACTTGACAGTATATTCGAACTCAAACCTCTACGAGTTTGCTAACATCATATCTTATCTGCATATCTAGAACTATCCAGACTCGTTCCCAAAAACGAAGTATGCAAAGCATCGACGCAGCTCAGTTGGAGGCAGCCCGGGAAGATGCCCTGCACTCCCTGATGACCTCACGTCGAGGCCCCAATGTCGCCGAACAATTCCGAAGCTTCTCTGCTCGTCGTTCATCAAACTCCGCCTCTCAGGCCAGACCTCCGTCTCAAATTGTCTCCACCCCTACTCCCGCAGGTCGTCACCCCTCCAGGGGTGCCCCGGACCCCTCTGACGATGGGAACAGCAGCGGCAACAACCCCGAAGCCTCCGATGACGACAACCCCTTCGACGACAACACTGATAATGCAATCCCGCCTAACCCTATCATGGCGCTTGCAAACGCAGTCTGCGGCCTCGCTGAGTTATCGCACCGCGACCGCAAATCCGAAAACTCCTCATCTCCATGTACAAAGGTGCGGGAACCCAACACCTTCGACGGGACCGACCCTCGCAAGCTGCGGGCCTTCTTGGTCCAATGCGAGCTGAACTTCCAGGATTGCCCCCGCGCTTTCCAGACTGACCGCGCAAAAGTCACCTTCGCTCAGTCTTACCTAAAAGGTATGGCCCTCAAATGGTTTGAGCCCGACCTCCGCCAGATGGACGATCCGGACTGGACAGACAACTATCGGGAATTTGTCCTCGAGCTCCAGACCAACTTCGGCCCCCAAGACCCCGTCGGTGATGCCGAGCACCAACTCAACCACCTATCCATGAAAGACTCCCAGCATATCAACAAATACGTGGTAGAATTCAATTGCCTAGCCTCCCAGGTCCGGGGCTATGGCAAAGGAGCCCTCCGACACCACTTCTACAACAGACTTCCGGACCGCATCAAAGACAAGCTATCCCGCATTGGAAAACCGCGTTCCCTAGGAGAGCTCCGGACTCTCTCCCAGACTATCAATGGAAGATACTGGGAACGCAAATCCGAGGTCGCTCGCCGAGTCCGACCCTCCGGACACCAGTCCTCCACTTCCAAAAGTACTCCAAACACCCCATCTCCGAAACCTGCCACTGCATCCAACACTTCCGCGTCCTCGTCGGCAAAGTCCTCCACCCCTAAACCCACATCCGACCTCTCCAGTAAACTCGGGAAGGACGGACACCTCACCTCCGAGGAACGTGAATGCCGCTTTGACCTCAAGCTGTGCATGTTCTGCGGAGCCGCCGGACATGTAGGTAAGGACTGCCAGAAGTCCACTTCCCGTGCATCCAAGGCCCGCGCAGTGACAACCTCCTCTGCTCCGGAAGCCAAACCGGAGGCCTCCACCCCTGAGGCAAAAAATTAGGGCGCAGCCTTCCGGACTCCACACGGGAAGGAGGCTGCGTTGAATCCCACCGTGCACTTACGGAGACCCATCTCAACACGTCCGCTCTTTGGATTTCCGAAAGCCCCAAAGAAGTCGACCTTTCCTCTGTCCCTCCGGACTATCACAATTTCCCCGATGTCTTCAGTAAGCGCAAGGCTGACACCCTTCCACCCCACAGGGAATTCGATCTCAAGATTGAATTAGAGGAGGGTGCTTCCCCCCCTCTCGGGACTTTTTACCCAGTTTCCGCTACAGAACTCGAGTCCCTCCGGGATTTCATAGATGAAAACCTCAACTACAGCTTCATCCACCAGTCTAATTCCGCCCACGGTGCTCCCGTCCTCTTTGTCCATAGGAAGGACGGATCCCTCCGCCTCTGTGTCGATTTCCGACGTCTCAACAAAATCACGAAGAAAGACCACTATCCACTGCCCCTGATCTCCGACCTCCTTGATTCCCCTAGCCGCACCAAGGTATATACGAAGATCGACCTCCGTCATGCATACCACCTTGTCCGCGTCGCTCCCAGAGACGAGTGGAAAACCGCCTTCTGGACTTGCTATGGCTCGTACAAGTGGCTAGTGATGCCTTTCGGGCTCACCAATGCCCCGGCGGCCTTCCAGCGGTTCGTCAATAGCATCTTCACAAACCTTCTAGACATCTGTGTCATGGTTTACCTCGACGACATCCTCATCTATTCCAACGACATGACTTCTCACAAAGAACATGTCCGGGAAGTCCTCCGGCGTCTCCGGAAACACGGACTCTATGCCAAACCGGAAAAGTGTGAGTGGCACTCAGACTCCGTCGAATACCTGGGCTATTGTCTCTCCCCCCAGGGACTTACCATGTCCCCGGAGAAAGTCCAGGCAGTCCAAGATTGGCCCAAACCCCGGAAGGTCAAGGACATCCAATCCTTCCTCGGGTTCGCCAACTTCTATCATTGTTTCATCTTCAACTACTCCAATATCGTTGTTCCGCTCACCCGACTCACTCGGAAAAACACCCCTTGGAATTTCGACGACTCCTGCCGCTCCACCTTCACCCAACTCAAGGACGCTTCCACCCGAGCCCCTATCCTTACTCACTGGATTCCGGACTGCCCTATCACGGTCGAGAGCGACGCTTCGGACTACGCTATCGTGGGAATCCTCTCGATCCAGTGTCCAGACAAGGAATTCCATCCCATCGCATTCTACTCCCGCACCTTGACAGCCCTGGAACTCAACTACAACACTCATGATAAGGAGCTCCTCGCTATCCATGAGGCCTTCCGGCATTGGCATCATTACCTTGAAGGTTCCGGCACCCCTATTGATGTCATTACCGACCACAAAAATCTGGAATATTTTTCCACCTCCAAAGTCCTGACCCGCCGGCAGGCCCGCTGGTCGGAATTCTTATCCCAGTTCAACCTCGTCATCCGCTTCCGCCCCGGACGCTTGGGAGCTAAACCCGACTCCCTCACTAGACGCTGGGACGTCTACCCCAAAGAGGGGGATAAGGACTATGCTTGTGTCAATCCCCATAACCTCCGACCGGTGTTCACCCAAGAACAGCTCGCCTTGTCCCTACGAGCCACTATCCTACTCGCCCCGGTCCTCCGGGCCTCGTCCCTACTGGACATCAAAGACATTCACAAGGACATCCTACATTCCCTGTCCTCCAACCCCATAGCTTCCCTCCATCTTCCGGACTTGTCGGACTCCCAGTGGGCTGTCAACCCCAAAGGTTTCCTGACCCTCGACAATCACATCTTTGTCCCGGAAGCTAAGGACCTCTGTCTTTGCATTCTCCGGTACAAGCACAACCACCCCCTATCCGGACATTTTGGACACAACAGGACATTAGAGCTTGTCCGCTGGGAATACACCTGGCCAGGCCTCTGCACCTTTGTCAAGGACTATGTCAGTTCCTGCACTTCCTGCGTCCGCGCTAAAACTCCGAGACACCGCCCCTATGGAATTCTCAAGCAACTCCCAATCCCCGAAAAGCCCTGGAACTCCATTTCCATGGACTTCATCAAACAACTCCCGCCCTCTGGCGGATACACCGCAATCCTCATAGTCATCGACCGCCTTT